>WEIV01025126.1:10781-26295 GCA_013390005.1 Calyptomena viridis | reverse complement strand
ATACTACTCAGAAAATAGGAGAGTTTTCATTAATGCTTCATGTGATCATTTCGTTGTAAACTGTTACCTGACAATTAGAAGTAGGAAATATCAGAAGGCAAATTTTCTGGTCTGATACAGATTGGTAAAAATTCTCTTGGGTACTGGATTTATTCTTATTTTACTGGATTTTTACAATATTGCCAATGTAATCAGATATGCATCTTCTATTTACAGCTTCACGTACCATCTGAAGAACTGTCAGTGATCATATTCTTTCTTAACCTTTTCCAGCCTACCAATATAATTTCCATATAAGGCAGACTNTGTAACAGTTAATTGGGTAAAAAAGTCTTTAAAACCTTACTGCAGTCGCCATTTCATGGCTTTTGCAGCACATGTTTCAGAGCGTTAAGTCCAGGTACAGGATGGCACGTTGAATTGAGATAAGAACTTAATAAACAACAAGAGAAACTGCAAAAGCTGCAAGTCCGATTCTTTTATCTGGTATTGGACTTTGATAAAGGAAGAAAAACTCCTATTTAGGAGCCCGGGTTGCGTCATCGCACAACCTCTGTCATTTTGCCTGGTTTAGTTTAAAACATTAACTTTAGCCCAAGACAAAGAAAATACTAAACTATCCTCAGAATCTAGAACAACTCAGGCCATCTGACAAACCTTGTTGTACAAAGACAAGTGTAAGGTCTGTTGCACCGGGGACAACATAATCCAGGAGTACAGCATAGGCTGAGATCTACCTAACTGGAGAGCAGTTCTGTGGAAAGAGGTCTGGGGGTCCTGAAGACCAACAAGCTCAATATGAGTGAACAGTGTGCTGCTTCAGCAAAGAAAGCCAACAGGATGCTGGGGTGTATCAACAAGGGCATCACCAGCAGAGACAAAGAAGCCATTATCCCACTTTATTCATTGCTTGTCAGGTCATACCTGGAATATTGTGTTTAGTTTCGGTCCCTGCTATACAAAAAAGATGTGGACAGGCTGGAGAGGGTCCAGAGAAGGGCCAAAAAAATGATCAAAGGACTGGAAGCCTGCCATATGAGGAAAGGCTGAGAGAGCTGGGTTTGTTCAGCCTTGAGAAGAGAAGGCTTAGGGGAGACCCTATCACAACATTCCAGTGTTTAAAGGGTGGCTACAAAGAACATGGAGACTCTCTTTTTACAAGGAGTTACATGGAAAAGACAAGGGGTAATGGGTGCAAGCTACTTCTGGGGAGATCCCAACTGGACACAAGATAAAAACTTTTCACAATCTGAAAAATCAGACATTAGAATAATGTCCTCAGGGAATCAGTGGATTTACTGAAATTGGACACTTCTAAGGTTCAGCTGTATAAGGTGCCATTTTGTCTAGACTATGCTTTTGCAAAGAAAGTTCGTACCAGATGATCCTTGAGGTACCTTTCAACCTGGCACTCCATGAGTCTACGAAGAGTGACCCTAGTCTTATCAAAAAGAAATGGCTGACACACATAGAGTCTATACTATAAATGTATTTGAAAAACATATCAAAATAGCTGAGTTAGTCTGAAGCATAATGTATTCTGACATTATTTCCCACAACAAAAAGAAAAGATTACACTATTAGACAACAGGAGGGGTTGCTATGTCAAGGGCTTGCAGCGGACACCAATTAAATGTTCGCATAAGACAGGCAAACAAAAAAAACCCCACCTAAGGAACAGGATGTATCTCCACCAAATAATTCATCAGCTGTGGATGGAACTACCTGTAACAAGCAACATGAATTTCTGTAATGTTCCCCATACACACTACAGCAAAAACAACACTGGACAAACTCACAAGAAGATGATACTGAACATTTGATCCCTACAAATAACACCCAGACTTCAGCAGTACAATTAATTTGTACAAATCTAGTTGGCTGTAGCCTGTATGCAATTGAAGGATTCAAATTAAACTACACAAACCTATAGCCCAGTTCCATTAAAGTTAGGCCAGCTAGGTGAATATTTGCAAATGCTATGCAAAATGCAGAACATGTAGTTTTACCTCCTACCCTGACACAAGCACTCAATTTTCAGTGTAGGATATGAAAATATTCTATGTGAACCAAAAAAAAAATCTCATCCACTCACAGAATGGCAACCACAGTAGTTGGGGCAACTCTATGCAGCCTAACACGTCTAAATTAATGCCTTCATTCACATCTGAGAATTTAAATTTCATTTCCATTATTTATATGAAAATCATCTCACTCTGACCTTCACACTCAAAAAACTTCTCTATCTGGAAAATTACTTCCAGACATACAGTGCACACCTAACTTCTGAACGAGAGCAGTGCCTGATTACGGATACATTCTGTAGAGCGAAGAACATTGTTTCTTTCTCATTTGACAACCTCCTCAGGATACACGAAGATAAAAAAGACTTTTACGAAAAATCAGAGAAGAACATCAACTGCAATGCATATTACAATATTCGGTGCTTTCTCCCAAACCTTCCCTGAATGTATTACTGACTGACTGTGACTTTTCACTCTCTTCAAATCCAGAATATCATAAACAAAATTAACACCTTAATTCTTCCTTCTTAAATATGAAACTTTTTGTGACAAGAGTCGTGAGACACTGGACCAGGTGGCCCAGAGAAGTGAATGCCCCAATGTTGGAAGTGTCCAAAGTCAGGCTGAACAACCTGGTCTAGTGAAAGATGTCTCTGCCCACAGCAGAGGTTTGGACTAGATGGTCTTTAAAAGGTCCCTTCCAATGTGATCCCTTCCAAAATGTCCCTTCCACTCTGATTCTATGATTCAATGAATACAGACATTCAAAAACCTTCAAGAAGGCATCAGGGGAGAAACACTCTTCTTTCAATTCAACTCAAGCTCAAGACAAGTGCATTGCCTCATTCCTAGGATGGATGTTTTGTCCATGTTCCTTACAGTTCTACAGTGGGTTTTGTTTGTTTGTTTTAACCCGTGCTAGCTGGAACTGGAGTCCTCTTTCAGGTGTTCCCACTTCACACAAATTATGCCATTACTAAGAAGCTTAGTTTTCACAAAGCTCTGGTAACCAGTTAAGACCTTGAAACTGGAACCAGGTCTTTATGACAGCACTCACAATCAGGTGCCACTCGCTTGGGATCAGCTGTGGTGCAAGAGACCAACTTAAACATTCACACGCTTTCTATCAAAACTTTCACATACAACCATCAGATTTTTCCCCTATAACAGTGGAGGCGGGGGATGTACTTTTGCTAGACTGATTTCACGGTGAATTTGCAAGTTGTAATTACCAACTTTCCGCAGCTCAAAAGAAGTATCAAAGCAATGTCCAGCTGCCAGGAGGAGTACTGCATAATTAATTCCTGCTGGTAATGTTGGCTCTGACTCAAACGCCTTCTTGAACCTAGAAAAAACAATCATTCAGGTTTACTTTCTAAATAATGCAATCTATTAGAGGCATCATTACAGTTTAGGTACTTTAAATGCTTATCTTTTGTTTACACAGCAAGAATTCATGAAAGCAAAAATACTTTATTGTTTTCCACATATTCTTTGTGGTTATTTTTAGGAGTCTGTTATTTATACATCCTCCTCCCATTTCATTTCCCCTCACACAACAAGCACAGACCCTACTCATTCATCCCAGTAAATTTATGGTATCTTATTATACTTTCTTTACATAAAATAAAATAGTACTATCACTTTATAATAGACCTGTTTCACACTTCCATTTATTAATAAGCTCATTAATTTATTCTTAAATATTTGAATTTTCATTGACTTGAAATCTTAGATTCTCTTGTGGATCTGCTACAGTGACACACAGGCATACCAAAATGCATAAGCACAAAAACAAGTGACACAAGAATATCCCTCCACATTTAGCTATGATTATAGCTACTACAAATTTTATTCTTTACTGGGTGTGAAGAAAGATAATGCGGGTATCCCTCAGAAATGCCAGGAGTGGAAGGATTTAGGAAAATTTATTTCTGAAGGCAAGAAGATTAAGAACATTAAACCTAACAGTGTGAAAAAGACACACCTCTGTTCTTCTTGAAGCTTTTACTGCTTCTCCTGCCCCCCCCCCCCCCCCCCCCCCCCCCCGCCATCGTGTGGGGGCCTTCAAACTTGTCTGCAAGGAGCTTATCTTCTTCCCATAGCAGGGAAAGCTTCTCTGGAATGCAGTAGCAGGAAAACATTTAACTGTTTCTAGGAAATGTCCCTCTCCTAGGCAGCAGAGGCTTCCTAAATGGAACGAGCCCTAAAACTCCTTGAAATAATCTTGGAGAAAGGGACTTGGATACTTACACTGGGTATCTTACTGACATTGTCCGTAGGAGTCTATTCACATAAAAAAGGACCATACTTGATTTCACGCACCTCAAGAGGAAGTGAGCAATCAAGAGAAATGGCAGTGGTATTCACACAGCCTCAATCGTGTCTTAAAAGAAGTGGAGGGGCTTCACACAAACACAGCACAGATTATGCTTGTGCTAGCAATGAAAGTAGTTGTGACAACAGCAGATCTACAGTGCTTTTAGCTTATTCTTCAGAATAAGAACACCTTTGGTTGTGCATATATACACACATTTTCACACCTCTGTAAGGAGGAGGCAAACAAGACTATTGTATGCAAGTTAAGGTACACAAGAGATTCAGTCAACACAACTCCACTATAGTAAAAGCAGTAGAGTTTACAATTACTTTCAAAAGGATGGGAAAAAAATGCAAACAAATGGAATACATTAAAAAAAAAAATAAGCAGGTTGTGAGATTAATATATATAAGGAAGGTAAGAAAAAATAATCTATGCAAAACCTAAGGACTTGGCTTTTAGACCACACTCTGACATGTAAGCAAAGCTAAGGCATTTTGATCCTAGTAGGCTAAAAATATGGCTGGTTTTTGTTTGTTGTTTTTTCTGCTCTAATGATTCACGACTTTGCATACTTAAATATAAACTCTGCTTTCCAAAACTGTAAGACAGGCTCCTCTTCTAGCTTCTACATATATACACTTTCTATATTTCAGTTTCCCACCTCCAAGGAACTTAATCATTAGACAAGAGTCTAGTCCTCTAAAAAAAACCAAAAAACAAGATGAGCAGAGAGGACAAAATTGTTTGATCATCTACCATTTCCTCTTGTACTGTGAGTTACAACAGAATGAGGAAGAAAATACATATGAAATATTTTTGCTCACTTAAGACCACCCGACCAACCCACAACAAAAAACCAAACCCCATAAAAACCTGCCAACCAAACAGGACAACACTCTCATTGATTCTAAGTATATACATCCAAGAGAAGCTTGTTGGCTGGTATTATCTGTTTGGAGACATAGTGATGTTAGGAATTGGGCTACCTTTTTTTGCTCTACCGATCTTTCATGCTGTAATCATCATGCAATAAGAAAAGGAGAGAGGAAAGATTGACAGAAGAAAAAGTCTTGAAAATTAGTATTTTTGTTCCAATACAAGAGAGACTGTACTTTTGGAAAAATGTTGCAGCTGCTGATATTTGGGAAAATGTTGTAGTGCAGACACTGAATTAGGGAGGTAGCAGTTAAAAGGTATGAATAAAGACTTGGTAGCTTTGGTAAGTCTGATTCACACTGTCACTGTGCACAAGAAAGTGACAGTTAATAATTAATTTTTCATCTATTCTCTTATATTTACGTGAAAGATGTCTTTTATTCTGCTTTTTAATTGTCAGAAAAGCACACTGCTTGCCTCTTTTTTTTAATAGACCAAAGTACCTTGACAACACTACAAAGCAAGATCAATGCTTCGGTTCTGCTGCGAAATTCTCATTATCTTACAGAATTCACTATAGTTACATCCTCACTTCTCTAAGACTGAGATAATAACCTTTATCTCAACATAAAGTAACACTAGCAGGGAGGAACTGTTCTTGCATACACCTTCTCCTGTTGTGGTCTGTTATAACACTAAGGGTACTACCTTAGTGCTACCTTACTAAGAGCTTTCCACTGAGCTATGAGTCAACCTTTCAGCCATGTCAAGCCTGCTGTATGACTAACATTAGAAATTCAAGTCAATATCCAACATAAAGTACAAACCAAAAGCAACCAGAACATCCGGTACAGCTTCCAGCCAAACTCCAGCTTGACTCGGAGATCACACTGGTCTGTGGCACCAGGCACACAGAGCATTCTGTATTGCCTCTCACTTGCCAGAGACTTCAGGGATTATTTAGGGGCTGGTTGGTCAGCATCCTACCCTCCTGCAGGAGCTGTCAGTCTCTGTTCTTTCCTAAACAGAATGCCTGACTGGAATCACTTCCCATCATCTGGTCTAGGACTACCATGATTGCTAAGATACATCTATTCAACGTGTGTTAAAATGGCTACATGAAATTACCGCTGTTACACATATCATCATTTTTAGTTCAATTATGTTTGAAAATCTCAAAGTTTATCTGTTCATAAGGCACTATGAACAAGGAAAAAGCAAGACGTACAATAGCAAAAGTAATACATATTTATTTTATTTAGCCTGCGATAATGCCTAATGTTAGTATACAGAACCACTACAGTTCTCTTTTTACATTCTTTCATGACATTAGCAAAATGTAAGTTTTAAAAAAGACCCCTGAAGGTTTGTTATGGGCTTTGCCTTAGAGGAAATAAAACTTTTCTTTGATCCAAAATTATGAAGGGAGAGACAACAACAATATGCTGCATTCCTGCTATTTCAACATCTTGTAGAAATCCAGTAAGAATTGCAAAACTGTAAAGCATGACCAGAAATTATAAACTGTACTTTTATTCTGAGGCCATAAATGGTAAACAATTATATCTTATCTTTTACAAGAGACAGTTCTAAGCTGAAATTTATTGAAAACAAGTGATAAATGACAAAGGGAGAAGAAAGCTTTCCATTCTAAGCATTTACTTCAACCAGCAGCTGATGAGCACAAGACAAGAGCTAAGATACATAAGCACTGATTCTCTGTATCCTCATTTAAATGGAGAGGAGCAGCTCATCCTGGCAGAACTCTAGGATGGCATACAGTGCCTTGAATTTTTAACCTCTTTCATGTAGCAGCGTTCTAGTGCATTTCAAAAAGATTAAAAACTCCATGGTTCTTGTCTCTAAAACAAAGATAAGAAGTTATCTGTTATTGTCTACCCTATTTAATTATTGATGCTACAGCAGTCCACTGCAATATGCATATACTATATGGTAAGGATAGAGTGATAAAACTTTTATAAGCGTGAGTTTGGAACAGTCATCTTGCTTGTGAGCATGGAAAAAAAAAGGCAGAGTGGTACATCCTTAGAATCAGTGCAGAGTTAAACCTCAGCACCTCTAAGCCTAACTAGCTAATATCTCTCAAATTGCAGATATGCCAATCTATTCATGACTGATCAACTCTGAGATTAGCTCAGTTGGTTAAAATTTGGTGCTAGTAAGGCCAAGGTCACAGGTTCAATCCCCTGTGTGGGCCATTCACTTAAGAGTTGGACTCAATGATCCTTGTGCGTCCCTTCCAACTCAGAATATTCTGTGTGATTATTGTCTGGCCCAAATTCCTAAGAATAATACAGTAAACAGAAGAATTTGTACTTGGGAAAAATGAGGAAAACACACTCTGAAGAGATACCTAAACTCCCAAGTCCACGAAGCACTTCAAGAACTTTGCAGAAAGAGATCTGTAAACAACACAAATCTCTCATTCTCAACAAATAAGCAAGGATGTTTACAAGATTCAGTCTATCCCTTAAGAATGCCAAATATTTGTAATGAAAACCAGTTTAAATATATTTTTGTTTGAGGAATATTTTTCCAAAGCTAACAAAAAGACATAGATCAGGAAAACAGTACTTACCAGAATGTTCCTTTGTCCCTGCTTTCTATATCTATGAATCCAGATTCCAAGAACATGTCCATGTAAATTCGACCAACAAGACAATACATATCTGAAGCTACTTGGTCTTCCTGTTCTACCAGGGGAATCATAATTTCTAAAGCTTTCTGTCTGTCTCCAGGAAGATTTCGCCTATTAAAAATGAAAATTTTGATTAAAAAACCCAATAAAATTAACAAGAAATACTTTTTCATGACTGTATTTGAATATAGAGGTATGACTTCATGCATGTAAAATGTGCTTCTAGATAAAACGGACTATGTTATACATATACACTTACCCCTCCTTGCTTGTTTTTTTCTTTTCTTAATATTATGGAACACCTTTTAAAAAGCCCCCAAAAGTATTTTCTCTCTTTCATGAAGCATCAGCTAAAGCAAAGCATCGAAAACAACAAGAGTCTCAAAAGCAATTCTTAGAAAGATCATTCATAAGAATCATAATTACAAAGTCTTACTTTCTTAGTAAATAGAAAGATATGAACCTCAGTTTCATATCTAATATTTCTTTTCTTGTAATGCATCCTTGAAAGTAAAAAAATATTCAATCTTATCTTGTGATTTTATTTTTTATATGCATTTTGAATGTGAAGCAAGAAGTCCAAAAGGCATAAACCAGACCGAACTCCCATGGCAGGGAAGTAACGCCAATAAGGCAATATTAAAATAAGTGTTTCAGACAAGTCAACAACATAGTTGCAAGCATTAGACACTTCCTAGTGATTCATTCAGTAGCGAAAGTTTAGAATTTTAATGTATTTGTGTTCTGAACAAGCAAATTACTCCCCTCTCAGCAAAAACTGTTCTTTAGTGGTTTGGAGAGAGTATTATATGGTTTTGGAGAAATTGCTTGTAATATTTGAGTGTGTTGTGGTTTTAAGTAGCCAAAGTTTTTTATTAGCTGGGGGGGGCTAGGAGAGAGGCTTCTTTAAGAAGCTGCTGGAGTTTTTCTCTGCTCTAAGCTAGCTCAAAGTCGGCTGCTAACGCCTCTGTGATAACATATGTAAGAAGAAGAAAAAAAAATAAAAGCTGGGCAGAACATCATGGCGGCTGAAGAGAAAGGAGGGTGTGAAGTTTGATTAACACCAAAGTCAGAAAGAAGAGAAAGAAAAACACTTAAACACTGAAATAGCCTTAAACACTGAAATAGGGCCCCAGCAATCTGTGAGGAATCATAAGAGCGAAGATTCGTCTATGAACCCGTGGAAAGACTGGAAGATTTTTCCATGCTGGAACAGAGAGGCTGTGATCCTGTGTTTAAAGCAGGGNAATTTTAATAGTAGTAGTAGTAGTAATAAATATTTAACATTCTAAATTAAAGGCTGTTTTACTTGTGTAAAGTAGTTACTTGTGTAAAGTTGTAATCCTTATCACAAAAATCAAAGGGTTTTTTTTCCCTTCTCTGAAAAATTTTAAATCTATGTGTGGACTCTCGGCTTTTAGCCAGAGTCAAACCATAACAGAGTGGCCGCAATTTGAATTGGGAGTAATATGCACAAGTGGTTTTGTATCTGTTTTGCCAACTTTGGACTGAAGAAGCTTGCAATAGATGACTATCAGGGAAAGGGAAAAGGGAAAAAACACACCTCAAAAACCACAGCCATCTTAGAGCAGATACTACTTGATGAGAAGTTCAGTAGTTGATTTTTTCTTTCACTCTCCAGGAACTTATAAAAGTTTTGATTCATTAGCAATGGCAATGTCAATATCAAACCTGACAGATCAGAACATGTGTACTCTAAGTGATACCTGAACTCATGATCTCTGAGCTCATGTATGCAGCTCCAGAAATGAGTGACATGAAAGAAAAGGTTTAAATCAAGCAGAATGGCTAACAGACGCCAAATAGGTACTTGCATCACAACAAAAATAATTAAGAAAACAGAGCAAAAGCACTTGTTTGATCAGACAGTATAAAACTGCTTTTCTGAGCAAAAAAACCCAGAGTGTGCAAGTCTACATGCTGGGCCAACCTCTATTGGTGTCTCAGCCTGGAGAAAAACATAAATTAAACCTACTGAAGTCTGTTCCTGACCTTTAGACCACTCACTCAAATTCTAACAAATTGGGAAAAGTCCCCTCAGACTACAGAACTGCAGTAGGCTCCTCAAGTACTTCTAGAGTTGCACAGTAAGACTGGTGTTCTCATTTGAGATGGATAAGTGCTCCCAATTCCAGGTCCCAAGGGAGAGAAATTAGGTGCTTCTCGCTGACAAGTAAAAGTCTCTTGCAGATCTGTGTTATTTTAGTTCTCCTGCCAATTTGCCCAGTTGTTGAAAGTTTGCTTCCTCTTGTTGTTCGTATTGACCACTCACGTAAAGCATCATGGGTAAGTCTGCAGCTTCTTTATATTTTTCTGGCTGACTTTCATTACAGAAGGGCATTTTCAGAACAGAATTTCAGGTGGTTAATACTTCCATGTCTTGTATCAACTATCACTAATCCAGATCAAACCAATAGCTAGCTGAATTTACTGAGAACAAAACCAGTGAGGCAAACCAATGTTTTGTAACATGGGCCATGTACACTTAGCTGGTCTTCAGAGACAGAGGTCCCTACTTTTCTTTCTGTTTACTATTCCATCATCAATGCCCTCAAACTTTCTTGATTTAGGTCAGACTAATCCTGACTAATTGAGCTGTTCCATCCTTCCGTACTAGTGACCTAGATTAGAAGCAAGAGACACAGCTTCTTTCACAGTAAAGATTCAGCATTGCAGAGTATTCCAGACCTGCCTTAGCTCACAAAACATCCTCTATAATCCCAGTAAGGAGAAAGTTACAATTAGCCCAAGTAATGCCTTCTTGGCACACCAAAGCATGAACATTTTTATGGCTGTCATGGATTTCAGTTTAACGTTCAATGTGGAGAAGACAGGAAGAGGAAAATCTGATCTGAACTCCTTTGGAGGTACCGTATAGAACTTCTGTCAGATACTCTCAAAGGCTTCATCTTAGTCACACCTATAAAAACAAGCCTTTCAGTCTCCAAGAAATTCCAAAAGAATTAGCGAAGTATTAGGATCTGTCTGAAAAGATTATACTGCAGTTCTGCAGGTTTTTTAGTGCCTCAGTGAACTCGTGAAGTCCTCTTTCCAAAGGTGACTTTGTATCAGAAAACTGTGACTTTGACATCTAAATAACATATTAAAACTCCAAGGAACATCTAGTGACCTTAGTTAAGGCTTTGTAGAAGTAGCAGATACATGCTGGATTATTTAATTTGCAAAACTTCCCATACAGAAAGGGCACAATAGTTATACTTTCATATACCTGGTATAAAGGCACAAGAAAATGACCTGGACATTTTGTTCAGACAAAACAATGCCAGACAGCTGCTTTTTATTTTTGTGGTTTTTTTTTTCTTTCAAAACCAGGTCTATTTTTTCAGCTAATTGTGACATGTTTTGACATCACTTTGACATGATACGCAGTTTTAAGCCTCCTCAGTGAACCTGAATTACAAAATTCAAACCTGTGAAAAGACATTTTCTACATTTGAGAACTTCAATGCCTGCTGACACCTGGTCTACTCCTCTAAAAGTCAACAGCAAAATGCTCATTGTGATAACAGTAAGGGAGCAGAGAACATCTGTAATTTCCCCTGGAAAAAAAAATGCTTTTAGTCCCTTGCCTAAATGCCAGTGTCCTAGAAAGAAAATATAGGCTTGGCTTTCATTTAATCCAAGGAAGTAGTGTGTGTCACTTCACGTGTCACATTTTTTCCATGTTATTGAAGAACGTGAAAATTAGTTTATTATTATAATAAATAATAAAATCTTATGATGGACATTTGATGAAAGGTCTGCTCCTGACATTACCAGAACTCAGACTTGAATGCAATGATGTCTTTGCTAGCACAAATGCTGCAGCACTGTCATTCATCACCATGGCTAAGCTTCGCAAACGAAGATATGGGAAGGGCTCTACTCACACTTGCTACAAATTTGCTGATGGCTAAAAAGGCCAATGTGGGGTAGACAAGTCCAGGTACAAAAGGCACAGCGGAAAGTCTCCTTAAGGAGTATCGGCAAGGCATGGTTCTTTCTGTGTTGTCTTTTCTCCTTGAGACTAATTCATACATACATACATGTCATTCATACAGCAATGCTGAAAGTGCATTTTACAGAGGGGAAAATACTCCTAGGTATTTATTTGCTCCAATTTACGTACTGAAACAAAAAATAATGCAACCCCATGGAAAGACGATATGAACCAAACATGCTAAAGCAAAAGGAATGAAATTTGATAGTACCAGAGGAAAAGCTTAGATTTGTCACAAAGGCCAGAGTCGCCAAAGCTCCTTCAGTCAAAACGGTAGGACTGCATATAAAGATTCCAGCAGGGAACTGCACACAAGATTACTCACCCTTATAAAGTTTGCAGTTCTGACTTACTGTGTTGCAGCAGAAGGAAGGATAGGAAGGATAGATTCTTACCTGTTTAGGGCAAATGCATAATGCAACCTCACATGGTGGTGGGAAGCCAAGTCAAAAGTAGGCAGTTTTTCTAAAGTTTTCACCAGTTTCACAATAGAATCGTAATCCTTCCAAAAGAAGGGAATAATGAAGTTTTAAGTGGTTGTACAGAGGTATGCTTACATATACTCCTCTTTGACCTAAGCAGCTATGATTTCATACTAAGATGTATTTTCAGTTCATTGCAAGTTTTACGGATTTCAGTTTCTTCAGTCTCAAACTGTTAAGAACCTAGCACTTATCAGAAATGTGAAAATGCAGAGTATGTAGCAGGGAAACACAATTTGATCTCCTATGCTACTTTGACATGGACCTGTGATAATTTTCATACCTCCTATTCATGATTACAGTTAGCTTCAGGAGCTGAACATATATCAGTGTTCATATTGTGCAGATATTACAAAGCTAACTGCATCTGAATTAAGGCATCCCAAAACTCACAAGAACAAAATAAAAGACTCTTTCAATACCACAGTTTTTAAAGTAGCTTACTCACTGACATATTTCAAAACCAAAGAAAACCAAATATCAAAACCAAACTGCTTCAAAATGTTTAAGGAGCAACAGTTGAAATTATGTATAACAAACTAAACAATTACTAGCACCATTCCAAAAGCTGAAGTGCATATGAACAATTTATGTTTCCATAAGAAATGTTACAAGCATGGTGACAAATAATGCATTTACCTATCAATTGCAGAATGCTGCCATAACTTTAACTAGGACATACTACAGGCTGTTCATCACACAGTAATGATGAGATGGAGAAGAGTTATGTACTTTTTAGGTACACTGTAAAAAACCACTTTTCTGCTATGTAAAGGCAAAAACCAGTGAAACTACCAAAAAAAAAGTTAAAAAATCAGTGAAGATACTGTAAAAAATTTCTACAAGTGTGCTTTATTCATAGAATTTTCTAACAAATCTGTGCAAAATACACTAAAGATTTCAGTGATAATGTAATTTAATTTAGTACTCCTTTAGATGATCTTAGTGCACAGAACTCATACCTGGATGTCTCTGTAGGACAGCAGCAAGTTTATAACAATGTCAGCAGACAAGACTTCAACATTATCCACTCTTTGTCGAATCCTTGCCAGTTCTGCTGCAAGCTCTTTGCCTGTGTAAAGTGTACGGGCCTTCCTGATGTCATTCAGAATGGATTCCCGGAAATACTGGCTGGAGAGGAATAAATTTACATCAGCAATTTTGGACAGGTCCCTTGCATTTGTTTTTCTGGCCCCACAGTTCTCCCATAATGTGTATACAGAACACTAATAGAACATTTTTAAGAGCAGAGTCAATGGAGGGATTTGCTCAAACTGAACTGTTAGTTATCAATTTGTCTGAACAGGAGGCAAACTATCGCATCACCACAGCAAGAGCCTGACATTTCTCTTGCCAGCAGGAATATATGAATTTTACACAGGTGTACAAAGAGACAACTCACCCTGAACTGGCCTGTGCCACCTTCAAGAGCTGAATAAATCGATCCACCAGAGGTAAGCATATAGGCCCAAGCAGCGACTCAAAACCAGGCTGCATCAGTTCTGTTAGACCCTTCATGAAACTGCTATCACAGCAGTACACCTTGTTAAGTGGAGTTATCATATAAGGAACAAATATGTAGTTCCCAGTGCACATCTGTAGGGAAACAAGGTGCGATATTTAGGGCAGTTATGGTTTGACAAGTCAAAGTATGAAACAACTGCATATGCTACCTGCAGAATTTCACCCGTTTAAGTCAAAGGAAGACCTTACTTCGGCAAGACCAAGTTTTTCCCATGAAGCCTAGCATTACATAAATTGAGTTTTCACCTCAAATATGGTATACACCTGAAATGTATCCTTCTAGATTTCTGAACTGCTTCCTGTAAAATCAGTCTTTTTAGAAGTATCAAGTTGACCTTAAAATAGTCATTGGCTCAACTGAAACAATTCTGAAGGCACACCCTAGTGACGCTGAAGACGTAGATGGACTCATGTACACACTTTTCAAGGCAACAGAGGTTCAGAGGAGAGAATACAGTTAGGCTTTCAGATGCTCAAAACAATAACACAAGCTAGTTGCCTCACAAGAGGAAAAACATCGAGAAAACTAATCCTCGCAGGAACTGCAAAATTACTCAAATTGCTTAGCATAAACCCCCCAAATTAAATTCCCTGCAATATAGCAAATCTTTCTGGTCAGTGGGACTTAAAACCATACATATTTCAGAATAATCACTTATAGAATATCTTAGCATTGCTAAACTGTATTAACTTCTGTATATTGATGTATGAGAGATACTTTGCAAAAAAAAAAAAAATTATGTTTATCTTTCAAGGAAGAGGGAGGCAAGATGTCTGGTGCCTGTGGTAGGTGTTTGAGTACAGATTTACACACAGAGAAAGTTTCTGGATATGTGTGGTTTAAAGGCTCTTAACTATGAGACAGAGTAAGACCAAAATCAGGAGGAGTTTCTCCATCTGGCTCTCAAAGCTCATATTCCACTACTGAAGTGGCCAGCAGCTCAACAACAAAAGCCCTAAGGAAGCAATCCTTGAGATCCATCATTTTGGTACCCCTAAATTGCTTCCAAGGTTAGTTACCTTCTGGTCAGCTGCTTCTGCTCTCCCAGAAGTCAATACAGCAATGTGATCATGACTTCAGAGACTCCTCCGTCTATCTGATCTCCACACATTGAGAGGGCAATAACTGAATAGTTGTCAAATGCCACAATAACAGCTGTGAGCTTAAAACATGCATTTTAACATGCATTATTAGATTTTTAAAACATGTAAAGATTGAGATACTCGTCTGCAAAAATGTGTGTATACAGATACGTCAATAAACACGCTTGTGTACAAGTTAGAGACTGACTATGAAACGTATAGGAATTATTTTTGAATTACACATACTATACTATAAAACTGTAAGACCTCGCTATAAAGGCAATCCCACCATGACTCTTGAGAAATATAGACAAACTCTGTAAAATGACAGTCATTGATGCAGACATTTACATGAGGTCCTGTGAGCAAAAGTAACCCAGAACTTGGTTGAAGATTACTGCATACACAGCCTTGAACAAGGGTTAATTTAGTCTTCTTCCCCTAGCAATTGCAAACTATTACAGCTGAATAGCTAGGAAACATTTTCCTGCGTGTGAGTGTACCAGTTCCAAAGGAAACATG
>WEIV01025125.1:12873-54101 GCA_013390005.1 Calyptomena viridis | reverse complement strand
ATTAGATGTTAAAATGTATTTATTACTCCTTTCCTTTTCCTTCTGTCTTTTATTTTTCAATTAAAATTACAGAAAAAAATTTATTAATAGGACAAATGTGTGTGTAATATTGCTTTAAGAGTCAAAAGCCTTGATACAAAAATCTGTATTAAACTTGGAATCAAAATCTGTCAGGAGAAATTAACCCACATGTTTGGGGGGAATGTTTGGTAATTTAACTAAAAATACTTCATCAAATAAAGTTATAATGATAGAAGTAGGCTGTTCTTGCAATTTAAAATTTCTGTTTGAAAAGCTCTATCGTAAAACTAATTTGGTCATCTATATAACATCTGTCCTCTTATAGGGTAAGATAGTTTGAGATTGTTGACTGGAATTTGGACAATGTCAGTAGAATTCTAGAAAATGTGTGTACTGTTCTCTAGATTCTGCCACAAGATGACAAACTTATTTATGAACGTGAACCACTTGTATTGTCATTGTGATTGGATGTGTTTTCTTTTAGTATCATGCCTATTTATAAAAGCTGTTAGAAGTTTCCCCATTTTGCCAATTCTTCATACCTTTCAAAGATTGGTAGTTGAATTTTTAAAAAATTGGTTTTCAGTCATGATAACCAAACAGTCCCTATTGCCTTTACTCATTACAACATTCATTTTGCTCTACATGTCACCTGAACAAGGTTTGCCCAATTTGTAAGTTTTTTATTCAGGCCTATGAAACATCAGAACCTGATTTATCCTCTTTATTTTCTAGGTGATTTTCAATTGCCAAGGTACAGAGTAACGTTTATGTTAATAGTTCTAAGTCGTTTGTTTGGGGGTTTTTTTGTGAAATAAGTGAGACTGTAGGATAAGCTTTGTGCCTGTCCCAAAACCCTCAAGCTTTGATAGATAATGGTTCATTAAATTTGTTATGAATAGGCAGTAAATAATTGTCCCTAAATCATAGTCATAGCTTTCAGACAAGTTACTGCTAAACTTCAGTGGATGAGATTCAGTTCTGTTGGTGTTATTTAAGTGCCAACTGCTATTTATAATAGGAAATTACTTCTGTTGAGTAGTAAATGAGAAATCTGCATTTCTATTTGAAACAGTAAGAATTTTTTGGGTGGAGGAATTAGATGTTTTCTTTAGAGTGACCACTTGTTCTGATTTTATGTTTTAAAAGTCTGCTTTCTTGAATTCTTGTGTTAAGGTCACATGAAGTGACTGCTGAGTTTGTTGTCATTGTGGAACATGACATTACTACAGTTTTTTGGCAACTGGAGATTGAATGTACCTCAATCTCATCGGTTTGTTTTTATGCAAAAAGAGAAGCCACTGCAACAGCATGCAAAAAATGGCACCATGATAATAGAGACTTACCACAGGCATATCTACATGAAACAATAAAGTTTAGAAGTTACGTTATCTAGGGCTGGTGGAAGTTGTTCAATCTGTTTTACCAGTGCAAGGATCAAGATATCAAAATGTACAGCTTGAAAGTATGTCTTAGGAAGAAAGCATTTCATAGAGAACTGGGAACTCTCAGATCGAGCCTAGGCTTTAGAGGAGAGTCTTAGTTGTTTACTGTTCTGTGGTGAAGGTTAGAAATATTTTATCGTAGATGATTTTAGTGAGGGACAAACATGAAATGACTATATAACTAGTTGATTCTGGATAGCTGCTTGAAGTTTTTCATGTGCAAAATATATACAAATTATGCACAGTAGCTTGAAGTTATTAGTTGATCTTTCCGTATGATTTTTTATGCTGAATCCTACTAGTAGCCATCTAACACATGTAGGTGCAGAAAGCTTTGTCTGCCTCATATTTAAAGTGGGTAAAACTTAAGGTAATTTTGTTAAGGTCTACATTGCATTTACTCTGCATGTGAAATTTAATTTAAATGTTAAATTACTGTGTTTTTATAAATTTGCATCTGCAATGTAATTGCATAGTATTTCTTTTTTGATTTTTCTACTCTTCTAGATGCTTGTGACTACTCCAGAGAAATGGGATGTAGTGACAAGAAAAAGTGTTGGTGATGTAGCCCTCTCTCAGCTGGTAAAACTCTTGATTCTTGATGAAGTTCATCTGCTGCATGAAGACAGGGGACCAGTACTTGAAAGTATAGTAGCACGTACTTTACGACAGGTAAGAGGGAAAAAGTCTTCAAAATAATTTTATTTTGGTCATTGATAGATATTGTTGTAAAGGGTAAAATGCTTAGACGAATGAAAATGCTTAGGCAGTTTACAATTTATTTTACAGCTATTCTTTTTTACAGCTATGTACTAAGAATAAAGAAAACTTTTTAAGGAAATAATAATCAGCGTAATGTTTTAACATTATTTTCTTACCACGAATGCTCATTTTCAACTAGCAGTTTTCCTAGGAGAGTTTCTTTTTTGTCTTAATTGAGAGTAGTATCTTAAATCTAGGTAAAACTTCCATCACTGCTAAAAAAATACTACATAATTTTTACTTTAGCATAACTGGTCCTTTTTTCCCCCTACGATTTAGTAATACTTTCTAAATACCAATATTTGAAATGGCCAAAGGTGAAAAGGGATTTTTTTCTTAAATCTTACACAAAAGAAGGATTCAGAGTTAGACAGCAATTGAGATTGGTTTCAATGGTGAGATGTGCATTTATAAGTAAAATGAAACATGGAATTTGGGGATTAATAAAAAGGAAGGAATTAGGGAGAATAGAGTGTGGTTATTATTTTTTGTCAGGCAGAGAAAAATCATGGCAATACAAGTAACTTGTAACAAATTGAAAATAGTCATTACTATTTTGGCTCTATTTGTAGTATGCTAAATTCTTAAAGCCTTTAAGATGGTTTTTTTCTTGGTAAGGCTGCATTAACCTTGTTAAGGCTTTTTGAATCATCCGATTCCAACTCTGCTAAGAACAAAATAAAATGGATGTAGGCTGTAATGCAGTATAGAAAGTGTAAAGTTCCCGTGTGAAGAACAACATGAGTAGTAATTCTTTAGAAGAAGCTAAACTTGGAAAGGTTTGGGGTTTTTTTATGAAAAAGTAGAGCTTTGTGAAGTTTAGGCTGCCTTAAAGACACTGAAGCTTAACCTCTTTGATACTGTATTTTCTTTCTTAAATGGTTTTCATAACTTGTTTTTCTTAGGTATCTGTAAAGTATCTTAGCTTTTAGCAGTGACTGTGATGGTCATTTTGTTCATGTAATATTGCAAGACTTATTCATTTCTTACTGCAGAGTTTTGTAAGACTTGTAAGATAGGCTTCAGCTGTCCAAAATAGATGTTTAGAGCCGTTTTATCTGTCCTACGTTATTCAGCTTGGCTTTCTATTTCTTCTTCATTTGGACACAAATTTCCTGTAGATCCTTCCCTTTCGTGTCTGTCAAGGTTGTGCAGGTAACTAAAGGAAGATAAACTGTAAGGCAATTATATGTTGGGTATGAAATCCTACCCTTAGTGCATTTATTGTAATATAGTAGTGTCTTGCTTCAGCACTCATTTAAAAAGTAGCTCTCAAGGGTGTTTTAATCTTCTAGGGTTTCAGAGTTTGTTTTACCTACCACATTGGAATTTAATTTGTCTGGAGCTGAAGACACTGAGTTGTAAGGCTTCCTTAAGTGAAACAGTTGGGAAGTAAAACAATACACAAATCTTGAAAGTTACCATCTCATCACCTTTCTGAAGACCTTATTTATTCTAATTTGATAAGAAGGGCAGTAGTGGAGACCCCTATGAATCTTTACAACAAGGTAGTTAGGAGAGTGAAAATGTATAGTATAAAACACTAAAAAACCTCACACAGTTAAACAGAAAACAAAACTACGTGTAGAATTTTTTAGAATTTCTCTGTAGAAAACAACTGACAAAAGTATTTTGAATTGCAAGCCTCCCAGAGAGCCTGGGGACAAAGAAATAGAAGTTTTGTACAATTGTTTTACTTTTTTTAATATGAAAACAAATAACAAGAGGATTATTTTTTAAAATTACACAGAAATGTTATAGTTCAGCATCTGAGCTTGTAAGCATAATTCTATGAACCTTGCAGTATACATCCATAATTAATTATGAAATTACTGGAACTTTTACTCAGTCAATAAAAAAGATAACATAATGTTTCTGATTTCAGAAGAATTTCACAGAAGGTTAGTGAAAACACCATTACAGATATTCTAAGTGTAAAAATGTCACATCTAATGTTTTAATGATAGTTTGTGAAGAAAAGATACTTTATTGCATTTATTTGATCAGTTTTATACATTTTGATAGAAATTCATTAATGTCCCTGGAGCAGTAACTAAAGCCAAGATATTCAGCCCATCCCTGAAGAATGTCCTTCTTTCTGATAATCTGAAGCTCCTCTCCAGTCTTCTGAAAGTAGTTCCAAAACTTACTTTTCATTGATATTTATATAAATATCATACTCATTCAATATTCATGCACACCAGAGGCAAGAGTATTGTTCAGTCCTTAAAAAGCAAGCAAACAAAAAAACCCAGTGACAGTATTAATCTGAAATACCTTTATGTCAATTACATCACTGAAGTAATTGCTGAAATCAATTACCTGATTTATATACAGTAAGACATCCAAAATATTATTTTTTCCTAATTTGTAGTGGAGGGACTCAGAAAGTGCTTAGACACGTAATTCAAAGAAAAATCCATCGCAGAGTAATAGTCGCTAGATCAGATTGGGGGCTATGGTAACTAGGAGCTATTCTAGTAAATATCATTGACATTTTCCCATTTTCTGTACTGACCCTTTTGGCCCCTGGGGGAGACACTGCATTTAAATAGTGTAATTTCTGATCTGACCTGGAACAGTCATTTCTTGTATCACTTCTGTAACAGAACTGTGATAAATTCCTTTGAATACTAGTTCAGTCTTTGCAATAACTCATTAATAGCAACTCTAATAATGGCATATAGCTGTAGTTTCATCTGGATCATGCTTCCCTACCTTATATATGAGACCTGTGCAGGTCAGGATGTATAATGTAGTGCCTTTTACATTTTGCAGGGTTTGTTATCCTGTCTTGGAGAAAAAGAATCTCTCTTGTTTTGTTGGAGGTATGAGGTATTTTGTTTAGATGTCGGATAATATAAAAACAGAGACTTTTTTTTTGTCTTTTTAAGAATTAGTTTTCAGCTAGCTACTTGGCCTACAACTGTGCCAGAAAATAATGTTTTCAGATCTGTATTCATATGAGGTATTGTTGTGGTTTTAAGTAGACAGAGTTTTTATTAGCTGGGGGGGCTAGGAGAGAGGCTTCTTTAAGAAGCTGCTAGAGTTTTTCTCTGCTCTAAGCTAGCCAAGGTCAGGCAACAACGCCTCTGTGATAACATANCAGGTATAAATACAGCTATCCAAACATATTCTTAAAACAAGAATATCCTGATGTATTTGCAGGTCTGTCCTAATTTGTACCTCAAAATCTTTGAATGATTGATATACTTTCCCCCAGATGAACACTGAGTCACACCACTTACTGTAAGATTTTAACACACTCATTTTTAGTTATGGCGTTTTTTAGAATTAGGTTTTATTTAATGCTGGAAGGAGCATGTCTATTGGAATTGCTGAATTTTACTCATAGCAAAATGAAGATCATATTTGTGCACGTTTGCACTTTTCAAATTTTAGAAAATGTTTTTGCAAGTGATTTAAATTGACTTTGCTAAACATTTTGGTGGGAAAATTGCTTTGAGCTCTGTTATATACTGTAGGTATAACATCAAACAACTTCTTTGAATACAATTTATAGCTTTGATGTTTCAAGTTTTAGACCAGAGTATAATGCAGATGTAAAACTGAAATGCTTAAACTTTTTAATCAAACTTTCCACACTACTGTAATGTACTAAGCTTATTAGCTTGAAAGAAAAAAATTGACTGCTTTTAAAGGCCACTGAATTATTTTGTCATAATTGTTCAGAGATTTTGATGACTACTTTGCTGCTTATGGATATTTTTTCACAAAAGGCATACTGAATACTATACTTAAGTGATACATGAGTTTCAATACCTTCTCTCAAGTATGTGAATGATAAATTATATAAACGAAAATCCATAGTAAAAGCTTTTTCAAATTTTGGAGTACCAAAGCTCACATCTTAGACACACAAATATTGTCATTACCATCTCATTCTTCAAGTTTAAGTTTCAATTTCTTTATGTTTTTGCATTAGGTCAACAAAGTTGCTGGATAAGTAATAGTGGGATAACACAGCAGTACAAGCAATCCNAGATGAACACTGAGTCACACCACTTACTGTAAGATTTTTAACACACTCATTTTTAGTTATGGCGTTTTTTAGAATTAGGTTTTATTTAATGCTGGAAGGAGCATGTCTATTGGAATTGCTGAATTTTACTCATAGCAAAATGAAGATCATATTTGTGCACGTTTGCACTTTTCAAATTTTAGAAAATGTTTTTGCAAGTGATTTAAATTGACTTTGCTAAACATTTTGGTGGGAAAATTGCTTTGAGCTCTGTTATATACTGTAGGTATAACATCAAACAACTTCTTTGAATACAATTTATAGCTTTGATGTTTCAAGTTTTAGACCAGAGTATAATGCAGATGTAAAACTGAAATGCTTAAACTTTTTAATCAAACTTTCCACACTACTGTAATGTACTAAGCTTATTAGCTTGAAAGAAAAAAATTGACTGCTTTTAAAGGCCACTGAATTATTTTGTCATAATTGTTCAGAGATTTTGATGACTACTTTGCTGCTTATGGATATTTTTTCACAAAAGGCATACTGAATACTATACTTAAGTGATACATGAGTTTCAATACCTTCTCTCAAGTATGTGAATGATAAATTATATAAACGAAAATCCATAGTAAAAGCTTTTTCAAATTTTGGAGTACCAAAGCTCACATCTTAGACACACAAATATTGTCATTACCATCTCATTCTTCAAGTTTAAGTTTCAATTTCTTTATGTTTTTGCATTAGGTCAACAAAGTTGCTGGATAAGTAATAGTGGGATAACACAGTAGTACAAGCAATCCAGGAGATTCCTGGAATACATGGATGAGAACTGCCTCTTCCATGTGATAGAGGAGTAATAGGGAGTGGTGCTGTGCTGTACCTTGTAGTCATTAAGAAAGGAGGGACTCACTGGGCAAGTGAGGNAAGTCACCCCAAGACAGGAACAAAGGCGACCCTGGCTGCAGTGACCATGACATGTTGAAGTTCTCCTTCTCCTGGAAATTCTCATATTTCCTTTCTGAGTTTTCTTTCCTCATGGCACCTTATTTAAGAATCTTTCCATCTCAACCATTCTATAGTTTTCTTAGCTCTGGATGCATCTTCAGTTTCTCTCGAGCCTTATTAACTCCTCTACCTCTTTTTTTTCCTGTCCCTTTGGTTCACTCTTTTGCCACTTATTATAAATCACAAGCAAACGAATTCAGATATTTGTCGTCCAAAGCCAAATGTCTAATTGTTATCAAATTAGGAATTTGTATGTGCTTGGAATCCCATTCTTGATGATGAAAATTTGATCAGTTTTAAAAAAAAGTAGTCAAGACTGATAGCTAATGAACTAAAACCAGCTGCTTAGATCTGTATATCTTGTGTCTAATGGTAGCCCACTGTAGTTCCTATATGTGTTTTCTGGGACTAGAATGGCATTGCCTTTCACTTGGTTCTTCATTTCTCATCTTGAGTGACTGCTATTAGTCTTCTATCTCTTTGATATTCCTTACATAGACTAATGAAGTTTCTCAGCATCTTTTATTAAAGGATAAGTCAAACAAGGTTACTGAAGCCCTCTGCAATCATTTTTCTGTTTCAAATTACAGTGTTATGGGACTTTTTTTCACTGGACTTTCTTATATTCACAATTGTATTTGTAAAACATGTCAACACAACAGTGTATACAACTTTTGAAGTCCTCAAACCTTTTTATAGCTGCTGCAGGATTCACTCATTGCTCTAAGAATGTTTGCTGAGACTAGTGTCTCATTTTGTAGCTATGGCCTATTTTAGAATGAGCTAAATGAAAAGAAATCTAGCTTGAATGGGGCTATCAACCTAGATTTATCTGCATGGCTCAACCACACATCACTTATATTAATTCTGCCAATCACCTACTCTTCTTGTCACTGGGTTGTTTTTTTTCACTATGTATCACGGATAAAATTATTGAATAGAATTGGGCTTAGAAAGCAATTAGAGGAATCCTTTTTTAATTGCTGTTTTTCAATTATACATTTCTTTAAAATCTGTCAGTTTCTCATCTTGTTATAAATTTAATACAATTTCCTGCTGTTCTGTGATGTTATTTTTAAACAGTATGTTGTGCAGGCATATATCTAGTGAGTCGTACATGAACCTAGATCTATCTTGTTATCTTTTAAACAACCTTGTAGTTGTGTAAAAATTACTTTTTAAAAACAAACTACTTTTTTAAAACGAAACCTAATCTCTATGTTTGAAAAATGTTGTGTATCAGGTATTTGAATTAATCTTCAGAAGCTTTTCTGTTACTTTGCCTTGATGTGATGTTAGGAAGTAATTCTGCATCTCATTTTTTATTATTGATATGTGACTTTTTCCATTTTTGTGGTATATCCATGGAGTTTAAAAGGTAGTAGTGATTGCCATACGTTTTGTGTTCTTTCATATCATGGTAAAGCAGTAAAACTAGTTTGTAGAAGGGCTCACAGGCCTTTTTTAATCTTAGTTTGTGAACAAAACAGTAAGCATAGCATGAAAAGGCATTTTTTAAGTCAGGAAATAATGATATGGCACTGTGCCAGGCATAGGAATCTCTCTTAATAGATATATGCATAATGTCATTTCTTAAGACCAAGTAATGCGTATTAAATATTTAGCTGAGGGAAAATAATATGGCTTCTAGTAGTGCTTTCTGCATCGTTACATTTTTTCAGTATCTCTAGAATATATTTAAAAATATATTCTAAATGGAAAACTGAGATCACAGTATTTTCAGGGCTCACTGGAAGCCGAGTAAAACTAATAAAATTACTTAACTAGATGGTTGCCTAGTGACAAATGCATTCTGTGCTGAGTGAGTTGCAGATAACATCCTATACAGAATCTTCAACACTGTATTAGTAATTACATTTTTACTATGTAGTTTTGGTTTTGCAATTTTACTTTTTTTTCCATTTTTCTTCCTAAAACTATAAAACTGCTACCTATGTGGATTAATTGACAACTTTTAAAATCTTTCATTACTAGTAATCAATATAGCAATAAACAACTAAACACTGATGAAACAGTGCAACAAATTTCCAACTTAGTAATTTTGAACCATCTTTAATTATTTTTTTTTTTAATTTTTTTAAACGTTCTAGGCATTTCTCAGATCTTTTTCAATTTCTCTTTCTCCTTTGTTTTGGATAATGTAAATAACATAGGTCCCGTGAGTGAGTGAGACACAGAGCCATTCTGTGGGTGGGATAGTATCCAACTATTAACTAATGTGAATTCCCATATGTAGTACTTCATTCTTAATACTGTTGAACAGGGGTCCCAGGAACCTAAGTTGAGAATTTATCTTATTGCATGTCTGAATTAAAAACTAAATAAATGCTTGTTTCTCATTTTCTAGTATCTTGTCCTAAGTGTACATCTGAAGGACATTCAGACTGACTGTAGAGGGTGTGTTGAAGTGATCCTGGGTCATCTGAATATCAGATTAGTTTCTAACCAGCTGACAATTCTTCAAAGATTAAAATGCGTAAACTTGTCTGCTTCACTTAATTCTGTGCTCAAGTTGAACAATCAGGGATATGCTTTCTAGCTTGATTGTAATTTATTCTGTGAATGTGATATTTTAATACATGTAAATGGGAAGGCTGCCAAGATCACGAAGTTCAGAAAGAACTTTAGAAGTCAGATAAAAGAGTATGTCTGTGCACACTCCATATGCTCTCAAGTGGCGGCTGTAATGTAATGAGATGATATGCAAATCTTAAAACCTATTAGGAAGAAAATGATCCTGCTGTGATCAATTTACAATCCAGAGAGACACTTCCCATACCTGATCCCTTATCATTTATATTGTAAACGCAGCTGATGCTTGAGTGTGGAAATCGGTACTGAGAGCTCTCTTCTGTTTATTTTTTCTGTATACATGGAATTTCATGGTGTGGTTATCATGTTCTATGAACGTGTCTGGTGAACATGATGTCAATTCTCCACATGCCATCATGAATGCTTCTGAATTAGATATACCAATTAGATATGTCAAGTAAATATAGTTATGGCAATTTTATTTCTTACTTCCAGTGTAACATCAAATCAATAAAACATAATAAGGTTTTTAAAGAACATGATCTGCAAATACTATGTCAGTTCAGTTTTTCAAAGAAAGCCTTGTAAGTTTCAAATGATGGTTATATTTTTACTGGGATAATTCAACACATGAAGAATAAAATGTTAGAGACTGTTCCAGTAGTGAAGAAAATGCACTTAGCTGCATACCACCAGCCAGTGATAGGGAATGTAAACAAAAAACTTTATCATCCAAAATGTCTTTTCAGTAATTTTTACTGCAATTTCAAGAACACACTATGGGTTTATGGTGTCTTCTACATGAAGGCATAATCTCTAACTGGGACTTTTAGAACCAAATAATAAGTTATCCAGTACTTGAAATATATCAATTTTTGAATGGTCTATATTTACAAAAGGTATCTGCACACTTTCACTACATACTGTTGTTTAGAATCATGTTAGAGCAAAACGTGTTAATTCTTGCTTTCCAAGGAAAAGTCAAAAAAGTAGTTGAAAAATGTATGCAGAGTACTCTGTTATAAAAATGTGTTAGAATTCTAAAAACCATTATGAAAAAGAAAGTTTCTGTAGTGCTTGGACAGATGAATAATAGATAAATAGTTGAAACTGAATTATAGTCACAGAGAAAATGCAAAAATACATCATGTGGTATGGTTGCATATTCAGGTAGTTTTATTTTTTTAATTTTTGAGTTTAACACAATTTTAGTCGCTCTTGTTTGTATATTGCCATGTACAATTAAAAGAATAAAAGCCCCTCATTCTGTATATGCATGTGATGATGTGCAGACACATAGGCACAGTTTAGTTCACAGTTTGAATTCAATGAGCATAAAATAATTGGAAGGATTGTTATAATACATTTGGGCTTTTAGGGTAAATGTACCTCTTTTTGCTTCTTTATTATCTTATATATATATATAAATTATATTTTTTGTTGCTAAGCAAATATAAAAGTAGATGATAAAAATTAAGATTTTTTGTTGGGATAGCCTTGAAAGAAGTTGAAGAAATTGGAATGAATTAGACTCTTAATAGTTTTTAAGATGATTAGAGGGATGGAACACCTTCCTGTGAGGAAAGGCTGGGAGAATTGGGATAGTTCAGCCTTGAGAAGTGAAGGCACTGGGATCATCTTACTGCCTTTCAGTACCTGAAGAGGATTTACAAGAAAGCTGGAGAAGGACTTTTTACAAGGGCATGTAGTGACAAGTGGGAATGGCTTTAAACTGAAAGGGTGAATTTAGCTTGGATATTAGGGTGATATTCTTGACTGTGGAGGTGGTGAGGCACTGGAATAGGTTATCCAGAGAAGTTATGTATTGCCCTATCCCTTGAAGTGTTGAGGCCCTGAACAACCTGTTCCTGCCCATGACAGGAGAGTTGGAACCAGATGATCTTTAAGGCTCCTTCCAGCCCAAGCCATTCTGTGGTTCAATGCGTCTATGGTTGTACGTGTGGCCAAATGTATGTAAAGTATAAGATATGCAAAAATGTATTTTGTTTAAAAATATACTATACGTATTAGGAATTCTAATTACTTGCTTGTGTTAACTCTCTGCTGCAGTTGTCATGTGGAGTGTTAATTCAGGGTTTTCAATCAGCTCCTAAACTCCAGGGTCAATTACCAGATCATTGATATTAAATGGCTTCTGCATTTTACAAAGATTGTGAAAGTGGCAATTCTCAGTAAACTGTAACTGTTCTCTAAGCATTGTTTATATTTTGAAAGAAATCTTTGAACAAACATCTTACATTTAATTGCTGTAAAAATTTGTATGCCCATGGTTATTATGCCGAGTTCTTGTTAATTATTTAAATGTTTGAATTGCTTTTCCACCTTCAGATGGAACTAAGCACACTTTCAAACTAGCATTCTCAAGCTCTTAGGAGATTTGAAAAACAATTGCTCTAGAATTTAGCAAAATCTAGTAATTTTTCAGATGGGAGCTCAGACTTTCAAATTGTTATAGTTATTATCAGGTGATTGTGAACAAAGTACAGGACAGATTTATGAGCAAGTGGTAACTCTGCTTAGGAGATTCATGCCTAAAAATAAAAATTGTATAAACATTAAGTAAATTAAACTTTTGTACCAGACACAGGTGCCCAGGTGCTGGCAGCCTTGGTGACGGGTGGCTGGGGCTGCCCCATGCTGGACCAATCCACCACAGGGCAGGACCAAGCCCCACAAACAAGGTGGTGGTGCTCTGGTAAAGCATGTTTAAGAAAGGGTAAAACTGTGCAGCAGTTGTGAGGGAAAGAGGAGTGAGGAGCAAAGTGTGTGAAACAGCCCTGCAGGCAGTAAGGTCAGCACAGAAGGATATTGTGCTCCGGGGGACTGAGCCAAAACCAAAAAGACAAAAGAGGAAACAACCCACTCTGCACACCTCTTCCACCCCTCAAAAAAAGCCCAAACCTCAAACACCTCGAAACTGTGTGGTTGAAGATGACTGTAGCCCTTAGGTCATGACATAATCCAGCTATAAAAAGGTGTAAAAAGTTATAAAGCTTCTTTGTGCTCTTGAATACTGCTTTTGTTCCCTGCAGATGGAAGATTTTGAAAATGAAATCTCTCATCTGCACCAGTTTACATTTGTGTTTCGGATTTTGTTGTACACGGGGCTTTCCTTTGCAAAACTGCCCTTTGTGCAAGTGCAGAAAGGTCAATCAGCAGGTTTTCTGTGTAATTTATTTGGTTGCATTCACAGTTTGAGCATCCAAATTTTTGCCACAAGACGTGGCAATCAATGTATCAAGCAATGTAGTGGTCTACTTTGGCTGCTTGATGTCTGTGGAGTTTGGGGCAATGGTTTCTTTTGGGATTTAGTTTATTATTTTGGTGTGCTTTTTATTCTTCAGGTCTGTGTTATGGTATGGTGTTTTTTATCTTCCTTGAGAATGCTCTCCATTTACTTTTTAATCATCTTTTTGGAAGACTTTTAATTTGTCTGTTTTAATTACATTTCTTTCACTTGAACTCGAAACATCTGAGTGATTCAAAATGTGTATTCTAAATAAAACCTCATTGTTTTAAATAGGTAGAATTTATCGCCTTTACTCATCTTGAAACATTCATACATTTGAGAAAAGTTGAGAACCTCACATGCGGCTTCATTTACTGTGTTTAAAAAGCATTCAGAGCAAAATGACTGTGCTGTTGGTTCTAAATAACTACACTAGAAAGAAAGTTGTGAGCCAGCCTCCACAACTTTTAGTATTGCAAAAGGAAATGGGAAAATTCAGCTTTTATATGGAGCAAAGGGTTTAGTTGTAAAGCACCATATCTGTCCCTTATCAAATGGGAAGGTGTGTAAACTAAACACTTGAGGAATTAAAAAAATGAAAGAAGAAATGCCTGTTACAGAGAACTAGAATCTAGACAGAGGAGTGACATGAATTATATTCGTCTTTCTTTTCAGAATTACGGCGTGATTTGGACTAAGGAAGAAAAGAGACCAAATTATGTGTCCCAGTTTTGCCTATAAATTGGACTATCCCTTCTTAACAAAGCCAGTTTTCTGGTATTGTTCCTCCATGTCAGTTAATAACTGCTAACCATTTGGAGGGCAAAGGTACAATAAAATAGAAAGATGAATAAGCACGATTTGATGGAATTGCGGAATGCTCTGGTTTCTTTAATACAGGATAATCACTAACTCACTTCTATTGTTCACCTTTTGTAGAAAGTATTAACTGCTTCTTTCACATCAGTGTATTATGAGGGATACTTTAAAACTCTGTGCTTGGTTTACAACGCTTGGATAATTTACAGGTTTTATGTTTTTTAATAGGTTGAATCTACACAAAGCATGATTAGGATTTTGGGCCTTTCAGCTACATTACCCAATTATCTTGACGTTGCTACATTTCTACACGTCAATCCTTGCATTGGACTGTTCTACTTTGATGGCCGTTTCCGACCTGTACCTCTGGGGCAAACCTTTATAGGAATTAAGACAACCAATAAGGTAAAGAACCATGAAAGGGTCACTGTTTGTTTTGATCATGCTTCATGTCTGTATGTGTGGAGAGTACTGGTTTATTATGCTACAGGTGTTTCATGAAGCATACTTTCTTTTGTATAAAGATATATGTAATTGAAAGGTGCTTTAAGAATCTTATTTCCTCACTTTGCAATACTTGTAAATAGGCCTTGATGCAGTTGGATACAATGGTACCTAGTTTTGCATTACCTCTGCTTCACTACTAAATTTTGCTTGATGAAGAGAAGAAATTGTCACCCTCAACTGCAGTCACTGCAGCAGCTTACTGTTCTGCTTGTCATTTCAGTTTTCCAGTTTGCTAGAAACAGTGATGCTTCTTGTTTGACTACAAGGATGCATGAGAAATGTTACAGGAAAAATACTAATTTTCTAAATTAGTATATATATATATATATATATAAACATAGCATGTATTACTACTAGTTGAATATAAATTACTGATGAAAACCTTAGCGTGCTAAGCAATTAATTTTCATATGTACATGTTTGATAGAAACCATATTTAAAGTGGTCCCTAAATAAGCTTTTTTACCCTTTGTGCTCTTGCTCATTTTGAGAAGCGTTAAGGCAATTATCAGGTGTAATGTTCTTACTAAAAATCATGAGTGCAGTGCCACTTGCCATGTAAATTATAGTTCTTTAAGTACAGAAATTTATACAAACACTTTTCCATAGATTTCCCATGCATCTCACCAGATGATAATTAAATTTATATCTTAATATATATAAATATAGTTTGATTTTTAGAAAATCTTGTTGACCTATGATTTAAATTAATAGAAATCAAAATGTTTTCAATCAAAAGTTAATTTCATAGATTAATCAATCATAACATATTTTTTATTTTTTATAAAAATGAACATTGCCTTTCTTACTAGGTTATTTAAGTAGACATTCCATCTGCTGTGGAGGAAAGGAATTTATTTTACAACTGTAGGGAGATGTTTCAAATCTATACACACAAGAATAGTTTACCATATGGTGCTTACCATGATTTGCATATTTTAACCTTCATTAATTCTTTTAAGTACCTTCACTGTTATTTGCTGTTGCTTTTCATTAATCTCTCACTGCTACTTGATTTTAATATATAGTTTATTTCCACCATATAGTAAGAAAAAGGAAAATACTCCATTTCTTCATACTCCACTTAGAATGTCTGTGTGATTTAAAAATCAAAGAAATCTATAAATAATCTTGAAAATTCTTGCAATTATTAAAAACCAGTAGTTTTCTAAAGAAGCATAAGGAGATGAGAAAATACTAGGAGGTAGTAATTACTCTGAAATGTGAATACCTGGCAGACTGTTTTGGTAATACCACAGCCAGGAGTTCTTTTGCTTTTCAGAGGATTGTCATTACAAATTTCATACAGCAAAAGGTATTTGGTAATGAAGCTAGTACACTTTAGAGCAAGCAAAAAGTAAAAGTATTAAGCCTCTTTGAAAAAGGATTCTGTTCAGGATAATACTAATACTAAAGCTGCCAAATTATTGCCAATATCAGTGTGCTTCTAGTCTATAGGAGAGGAGGAAAGTTAGGTAAGGAACCACAAGATCAAAAGTAGTTATTGTAGAGCATCAGTATGTGGAGTCTAATGTCTAATGCAGTGATATGTCTAATGAGTTGCAAGGAGATTAGAGGATTGTTAGTTACTTTAGGCAGATGCTTTGCCACAGCTTTCTGAAATCCTGCATGCAAAAAAACTCCCTAAAAATTTGGAGTTGATTGGCAATTTACAGAATCACGTGCAAACTGTAAGCAAGCTTTCAGAGGCAAGGACAACATGTTTTCATTCATTATGCATAGTAGTTAGCATAGAAAGCTCTTAAAACTCCCTGTGTTGAAATTCTTAGAGCATATTGGACCAAGTATAACATTTGGCTTCTTCAGCTGAGGTCTGCTAATGTCAGATATTTTTCTTTATGTCAGTTGTTTTTCTTTATGCATGTTTATATTTTTCTCTTTAGGTATAAATGCAAATATATAAACTTATGTTTGTATGTATGTGTATATATATATATATGTCCATGTATATCTATGTATTGCTCCTTATGTATTGTCCATGTATATTTATGTATATTTCTCCTTAGTGATTTTCATTTGCTGTTATTTGAAAAAAAAAATCATTAAAATGCTAACCTCTCATGTTCAGAATAATCAGACTCGTTGCTTTTCCCTTGCATGCATGTTCATACTTTTGCATCTTTTTATTACTATACGTGTAAAATTTGAAATATGTATGTTCTCTTCTTTCTTATTCTAGATAACTCCAAGAACTAAATTTCCATTTTCAATTTTTTGCATGCTTCGTTCTTGTAGAACATTTCTTTGTGCCAAAACAATTTGGTTATAACTCACAGATGCACAAATGAAGAATGGAGTGATTGCTCTGATTTTGGACTTTATTTATTTTGATTTGTTACAATCTTAATACTGAAGTGCATTGAAGTAGACACATGCTATTTATATTGTAATGCTTTAAAGAAATGGAAAAGTCTTTAGAATAGGTTCAAGAATAATTTTTATTTCAACTGGAATCTTTCTTAAACATTTTATTTAGCCATGATTGTAATCCATCCATGATTGGAATGGTACTCCCACTGTTCTCTGTACATGACCCAACTGTGAAGAAATTTCTGTTGTCTGTGGCAAAAACCCTGACTATCAGTAATTTCCTGGAGATAAATATTTATATATGCAATGTAAAAACTATTTTTGTATAGCAAATAGAAGGCCTTAATGCTAGGTAAGGTATATTAAATGGATATTTCCTTAATATCCTGTAGAAGTAAGATTTCTTAATATGAAACACATAAATTAAAGAACTAATAAAATTGAAGTAATTAAATTACTTCTCTTTGCTCATTAAAAAACACCAGCAAAGCCACATAATAAATTTTCTATTAACTCCCCTCACTCATATTTTGTTTACTTATTTTCAAGTTCTATTTCTGAATCTAAGAATAAACACATGCTATAGTTAGGAATGGGAATCAATATATTTTAAATATTATTGCATAATCAAATTTATCTTTCATGGATCACTATAAATTGCTTGATATGTAATACAAAATACTTAAAGATAGGAATTATTTTAATGCGAACCATGATGTTTGTTTTTCAGGTGCAGCAGCTGAATCATATGGATGAAGTATGTTATGAAAATGTGCTGAAGCAAATAATGGCTGGACACCAGGTATTTATTTTTTGGTTTAGTTTCCATTCAGAACATATATAAAGAAGTTAATTTTGATCATCATAGCGATGTAGTAACAATTTTTTTTTTACAATATATCACTTCAGAGGTAATCTCTAACCTTGAGAACACTTCATAGAAACAGCATGCAAAAAAAGCTAAACTGACTAAATAGTGTTAGCTTCTCACAGAGGTCAAAATTCCCAGTACTTTATATATCCTTAAAGTAATTAATGTATATTTATGCCACTTTTTTAAAAATTACAAGATCTTCATTGAGGTACATTTAAAGATTAAAAAAAATAAAAATACAGCTCTTAATTATTATTCTTAGCCTTTGCCATATATTTCAAATCTTAGTCTCTCCTGTTAGAGATGAGGGATGAGAATTATGCAGTGTTCAAGACATGGCTCATAAGGGCTCAGCATCAGTCATTTGAAATATCCTGGGGCTTCTGCTTTGTTTTCTTTTTAAGGGAAGTAATCCTTCATTTTGCTTAGCAATAGAAGTTTCTGCAGTGAATTTTCAAGTCTGATGTTCCCCTCCACTAAGATTGTGGGCCTAACTCATTTGCCTGAATAGTTTATCATTCTGTTATTATTGTGGTCCACAATCACTCCCACACAATGTCTTGGTTTTGTTAGAACTTTGGACATAAAGCAGGTATGACACCTGTTCACAACAGGAACAAATGCTAGTGGACTATGATGCTTGAATAGGCTTTTCACTAAATAGCGTACATATAAAAGAGGGAAACTGTCCCATACAGTCACATGAAGAATTGCACATTTTTCTGTTTTCACAAAAAATTCACTGTGTTCATTGAAAGATGAACAGTTGGTTTATGACTTGGGGAGGGGCAAAATACTTCAGCAACAGCTTCTTAGTCCTCCTGCCACCCAGACCTGCTTTAACACCTTTCTTCCACTTGTCTTGTTGGTATCAGTTATTGTCGTTACATTCAGAAAACTTTCATTAAGAGGACATATGGAAATGCTGTTATCTTCCTGACTGAAAACTGTTAGTGAAATTTGTTAGCATTACCAAGGGAACTTAGTTTGTTTCCTCCTTATTGTCAATTATGCTCATACATTACCAAATTCCTAACACCGGAGTACGTTTAGTTATGATTTTGTGTATTTTCACTTGCTGTGGCGCAAGTAGCAGATTCTTTAAATCAGTAATGTCCAAGTAGTTTATCTTGGATTCCTAGCAGGGAGTCATATGATATTGCAGCATATTTATTGCACTTTTCTTGCCCTCTCTTTTCTTGACATTGAGGAAAAAAGCTGACTGCAAACATATTATTTGAAAAAAATTCAAGTACAATAAGTCGTTTAATTTTAGTTTTAGTTCTTATACTGGCAGATGAACACATTACTGTCACGGCGGGACTGCCAGTCGCCGCTTTGATCCCCGGCCAGCCGTGGCACCGGTGCTCACCGGACATGGGGGGAACAACTCCTGATCTAGAAAATCAGAGCTGCTCCTTAGAGCTTCTAACCACTTACTGGGTTTGAGCTCTATGCCAAACCAGTCCCTGAACGACTTTGGGAAGCAAGGACAAGGAGAAGGCTCAAATGAGATGTTGTAATTCAGAGCTTTACTGAGCTTCTGAGACGGCAGTTTCTCAGGGCTCCTTCCAGCGCCAGGGGTAACAAACTCAAAAGAGCCAATCTGCTGTTTGTGCAGCTATTCTTAACTGGGGGTGGAAACACAGGAGGGGTTTGGGATTTAGCCAATAGGCAACTGGGACAGGAGGGATCAGGGATAGATGGGCATAGGAGAAGAACCAAGAACAACCAGGGGTGGAACTGGGAGAGTCTCAGGGCTAATGAGAGACAAGGTTTAAGGGAACTGACAGGGAAATGACTAGAATACAGGGTGTGTTTTCAGGGAATTGACAGAACTGAGGGGTGTAGATTCTAACAGAACATTCCATTCTAACAAAAGGGGGAACAAACCATTCTCAACTCCATGCACACAACACTACGCATTACTGTTTTGTTTTAAGGCATGAGCTACTGCTGCAAGAGGTCAAGTGGAGAACCGTAGTCTACTAAATGTTACAGTTTCAGCAATAGACACTGTTGCTGATTTCAGCTTCTGAAAATTGTGTGGACAGAGCAGAAGCGTGGTTTCCCTTGCTATATAAAAGTTATTTTGATTTTAGAACACTTTGGTTAATTTGATTCAAATGATTGTTAATTTTCCTTGGTTGAAAATGTTCATTGTGATATGTTGCAGAACTCTCTGAAGTACACATCTAAATAGCAACCACTTACACTGGACTTTTCTTCAGAGTATTTAGTACATATTTGTTTTGATATTTATGAAACAAAAATTCATAACCTGACAATACAGAATCAAGCATATCAGATCTTTATCTAATACAGTTAATTATAGTATGTGTTATTGTACCACATTAAAAATTAGTTTTCCTTTTAGTGAGTGTGCTATGACAAATGATATATTTAATCATTAAACCAACTGCAGATGTTTAAAAAAATGCAAGAAAAAGAAACTCATGTAAATATATCTACATTGAGATGCTTGTCCCATAGTGAAAGATGAATATTTTGAGTGAGTATGATGAATATTACACTAGTGACGCAGCCAGGGCTCCTAAACAGGAGCCTTTTCTTCCTTTATCAAAGTCCAATACCAGATAAAAGAGTCGGACTCGCAGCTTTTCAGTTTCTCTTGTTGTTTATTGAGTTCTTATCTCATTTCCAGCGTGGCATCCTGCACCTAGACTTAACACCCTGAAACATGTGCTGCAAAATCCACGAAATAGTGATTGCAGTGAAGGTTTTCTTTAGTGTCTTTTCACAATTTTGAGAATACCCTTTGATCTTCTAAAGTTATCACCTTCTGATTTTCTGGGTTTCTGGAAAACCCATTATCTTGTGTCCACGTTTACCATAGGCTGTTATCGTCACGCTCTGTTAACTTTTTTAGCTTGTGTGATGTATGAAACTTGTTTTTATTTACATTCTATGTGCAAAGTTTGTTTCCCTTTTAACAAAGTTGTGGCTGTTCCTAAATATTCTTCTTACAAAGATGTAGTCACATCTTCCCCCCCCCCACCCCAATACTTAAGAAAAATTTCCACAGCTGTTGTATATCTGTATGATATTCAGGATGTGGTTTTGAGATTTTATATCTATTCAGGCAGTAATGTGTGACAGAAACAGATCTCATTAGCAGTGCTCCAGAGAGCCAGAAACCTCTCTGTTCTCTGTTCTGTTTTATACTAAAGTGCAAGAAAGAAGTACCAGAATCAGTGAAAAACACTTTTCCTCCTCTAAAGTTGTTTGAGTTAATGAACACCTTCCTGTGGGGCATCAAACTTTCACAATGTTGTCTCTTTTAAGATTCTTGACCAGAGTCTTTGGAATGTCTTAATGAATTAAATTCAACATTGTTTGCTTATGTACTATTACTTTAACTCATTCTCAGAGAATTCTACCATGCCAGAACCAAGTAATTTACTCTTACAGAAGTTATGCTGATGTGTTACTGTCATATTATAGGTTACAGTGTGAGGCTTGACTTGAGTTATATGTTCATGTGTTTTTATTAGATGTATGTGTGTTTTCACTTTTTAAGACTAAGGCTGGTAGGAGGTAGTTGCGTTCTACAGGCATGTGTTTTGACAGATGGAGAGAAGCTTTTTATGTAGATTTTTCAACATTCATCCTCTGCAAGACTTCAAACTCTTCCTGGCTACTGGGAAATTAAGAGTTGGTGATTCAGTCTTCAATTTTGATCCATCTGCTCAAACTAATGAGATATCTCGTTTGTAAGCTTCAATTTGAATTACAAAATGCAACTGAAACAATAACATTTGTCTTATAGCACAATTCTCCTCTTGTTGAACTTGAGGAAACTTGATAGATGGCTTGCCCTACTGAGTATTTTAGGGTTTTTATTCTTACCGTGACTGAAGATCAGAAAATGTCCCAAAGGTCTCCAGGTGTCAGGTTAAGTCAGTCTGCTCATTTTGTAGGATTGCTAAAAATGCAGAATTCCATTAGAAGGTTTCTCTGGCAGATCCTACCTCTTAAGACTGCTTTCAGTGAGAACCTCTGATGCTGTTAAGTCTACTTTCCTGTGACCATTCTGCCACGCTTGATAGCTGGTGAATGTTTATTTTCATATTATACTCGGAATTTGCTATGTTCTGATATTATCTGAAAAGATATTATATCTTCTCTTCTGATGGACTGATTTCCGTCATTTTTGGAGTTTCATTTCTACCTCTTAATAAATCAAAGATTTTTTTAATGAAGAAAGAAAAAATTGCACACCGTTTGTCAGAGAATGACTCCATGCTCAGCTGCAGATTGAGGATTTTTGCCAGCAGTTCTCTTCCAGGATACTGTTCACTTGAAGACTAGAGGAAGGCTAAGTGACCAAAAATTATTATTCCCTGTTATTACAGCTGTCTTTTGTCAGACAGTCACCACTAGTAGGCCACATGCTTAACAACGTTAATTCAGCCACAGAACTGGAAAAAACCTTCCCATTTTACAGCCCTGTGAGAAAGGCATCTAATGGCAACAGATTCTGGGGTGCAGGTAGCTCCCTTCTGAGACAGCCTGTAAAGCATCTCACAAGATCGGCAAAGACAGTGACTGAAGACTGCACTTACCAACATAATTTTTATAATGAATTGAAACATTGCATTATTAGCCAATTGTAAGAACCATAGTGTTCACTATATTTTGTTTATTTCTTTGTGTCTGAAGATTCTCTCTTAAGCAAAAAAAAGTAAGTTTATTGTATTATAAATTAGAAAAGTTGTTGCTGAAGTCCTTGAAAGCTTTTGGAGGAGGTGCTTCCTCAAACTGCACCCATAAAATTTTTTTTGCCACATTTCCCAGACTGCTTACCTCTTTTGTTTCTACAGCATTTTCATGTTATTTTTTTTCTTATAACTGATTCTCTTTGATATTACTTAAGCCTTCAAAAGAAGTCCTGTTTTATCTTTGCTCTTGATGTTGTTTCAGCAAATCTCTTCTATTTGCTGTCTACAACTTTCTTTTAAGTTTTGGGGTTTTTTTGTGACCTTCAATACACTGTTATTTGTCTTCAGTCACATATATCTAAGTTTTAGTCCTGGTTCCTTACTGTAGTGGGTTGACCCTGGCTGGACACCAGGTACCCACAAAAGCTGTTCTCTCACTCCCTTCTGTGACTGGACAGAGGAGAGAAAATATAACGATGGGTTTCATGAGTTGAGATAAGGACCAAGATCACTGACCAGCATCACAGACAAAACAGACTCCAAGTGGGGATATTCATTAAATATATTACTAACAGAATCAGAGCTTCAGAGTGAGAAATAAAATAAATCTTAAAGANAGTGAGAAGTAAAATAAATCTTAAAGACACCTTTCCCCCACTCCTTCCAAGTTCTGCCTCCTCCCCCCCAGCAGTGCAGGGAAATGGGAATGGGGGTTACGGTCACTTGTTGTTTCTGCTGCTGCTCAGAGAGACGAGTCCTTCCTCTCTTTCCTGTGAGCTCTTTCCTATGGGAGACAGTCCTTCAGTAATTTGTTCAGCATGAGTCCATCCCATGGGCAACAGTTCTTCACAAACTGCTGCAAGCAAGATCACTTTTCCACAGAGTGCAGTCCTTCAGGCACAGACTGTTCCAGCATGCATCCCCCACAGGGCTGCAAGTCCTACCAAGAAAACCTGCTTCAGGGGGTTCCTCTCCTCATGGGTCAGCAGGGCCCTGCCAGGTCCCTGATCCAACATGGGCCTCCCACAGAGTCACAGCCTCCTTCGGGCATCCACTATGGGCTCCTCCATGGGTTGCAGCTGGATCTCTACACCCCTGTGGTCCCCCATGGGCTGCAGGGGCACAGCTGCTAAACCATGGTCTTCACTATGGGCTGCAGGGGAACCTCAGCTCTGGTGCCTGAAGCACCTCCTGCCCCTCCTTCTCCACTGACCTTGGTGTCTGCATTGTTGTTCATGTGTTCTCACTCTTCTCTGGCTGCAATTTTCATCTGCCCAATAACTTTTTTTTCTTCCTTCTTAAATATATTATCACAGAGGCATTACTATCACTCCTGATTGATTGGCTCAGCCTTGGCCAGTGGTGGGGCTGTCCTGGAGCTGGCTGGCATTGGCTCTGCTGGACATGGGGAAAGCTTCTGGCAGCTTCCCACAGAAGCCACCCCTCTAATCCCCTCACTATCAAAACCTGGCCACAGGGACCCAATACATTTACTCAATGTACTTTGGTCCTTTGTCATTTTGTCTGTTTATTACAATTTTCAGCTTGGAGTGCCTTTGGCATTCTCCTGTCTTCTGAAACCTCCTTTTCAAGACAATGAATGCCTGTTTTTCCCACTGCTTTTGAGAGTTTTCTGTGTAAGTCTGACATGACATTATCTGTTTTAAGTTTTCTTTCCCTGTCTCTGGTACTCAGTGAAACTCCTTCCAAGTTCATTTTCTCACTGAGCTTGGTATTTTCAGTTCATAGCAAAAATTGACTGTTCCGTGGAAGTTCTGACATTTTTTGGTGGTTCTCATTGCCCTTGCTCTTTGTGCAGGCATTGAGGCTTAAGGTGTCAGTACATTAATGCATCATGGCTTTGAAAGAAGTGGTTTCATAGACAAGGAAGAGCTTTTCTGTTGGCCGGGGATGCCAAGTTGTGTGGTGCAAAGAACCTGGATTTTTGAAATGCTAAATTGCATTGAAAGCCTCACTACAACATCAAAGATGGAATGCAGTAGTAGTAATCATACAAAATTAACAACAGCTCCGCCTAACTTGAGTGAAGCAGGTTTTAATAACTGTAAACCAGTGGAAATACAACAACCTTTTTTGAATTAACATGCTAGAAATCTCACTACTGGGACTAAAAATGTTGACAAAAGTACTTAAAACAATGAATAGTCTTATACAGACCATCTGTTCTCGTTGACACACTGTGAGTGGTGATTGTGGACTGCCTATTTTGTGCTTAGTTAAGTTCAGTTTTGTTAACCTTTGAAGCAAGTGCTTTTTCAAGTGTCTTAGTTTCTGAACTTTTGCTCTTCTGATTTGAGCTAGTTTCTTAGGTTTGGGTGGCTTGTGCTCTCTTCTGCTTTTGCAATATTGCCTCAACTGCATCTGATATACCTGTGACAAGCTTTATCTTTTATCTTTTAAAATGGAATGAGTGTGCTGAATTCAGCCATGTATACTTGTTAAGTTTTTAATTAGTCTATGCATTGGGTGGTTACTGTGCAGTTTTCTGGAGATCAAGATGTCTTTATTAATTAGAATGTATGTTCTTAATTAAAATGTTGTTCTATACCACTGGTCTAAACTTTTAGTTTACTACAAATAATATCAAGGTGTGATTTTTTTTTTTTTTAATTTTGGAATAATTTCTGACTACCACCTTGCACAGTTTTTTAATACTTTACTCTTTCAAACCAAGACTCTTGATGTCATAGATCAGAAACAAATTACACTTGAACTTATATAGCCAAATTGGTTCTGTGATGTGTATTGCATATAAAGCATTCACTCTGTCTGTAATCGTTCTCTACTTACAATAATTGACTTGAACTTTGCACTGCTAAGAAGTTTCTTGTTTTTCTTACACTAGCTTAAATGAAAAAAAACGGTAGCTAACTTAAGTCTATTATATTAGATTGTCAGAAGTGAATTTGACAGGTATTAATTTCATCTGTAAAAATGATGGATTAAATTTCTTTATTACCAGTTTTCCAGCTGTTATTTGGTTGCAGAAGCCGTGTGAAGATAAAAGTTTAATAAGCTTAGTTACTGGAACTGTTGACAATGCTTTTATAGCCATGTCACGAGATAAGATTTAATGAAACAGTATTTTCTTCACCAGTCTCTCTGGAACTTAGTACCTTGAGAATAAAGCTCGTCCTAGTATGATTTTCCTGGGTGAAGTAGTGTTTATAGCATACTTCAAACAAATACCTCTGAAAAGTTACAGCATTTATTAAAACGCATTCTTCAACTAGATTTTTTTTTTCCCCCAGACATTAATTTCAGAGGTTAAAGAGCTTATTTCAGCCTGGATTTTTGTACCGCTGTATCTGTACAGATTGCTTCTCCTTCATCATCTGGTGTAGCTTATTTGCATATATATGTGTTTATGTTGCTTCTATATTTATATATGCACACATGTAAGAATGCAAATACACAAATACAGAAGGTAAAGTGGTCCGGAAAGATAGCTGAATTATGACTGATGATTTTAAATGTTATTTATCTGTCAACTGATTAAGTGAAGAATTGAGGGTTTGGATAGTTTTATTTTGCAGTTTTTGCACAGTCAGGGTCCATTTGTACATATGGTTTCTTTAACAAAATCACAAAGTAATTCAGTGATGGTGCATTACTTTTATGTTCTGCATCTTCATCATTTATTTATGCACTTCATTTCCACAATAACTGCCTTTTGTAATTTTAAGGATATAACACTTAATATAATTTTGTGCCTGTATAAATTAAATTTTGTATCTTACTTTAATTAAAAATACTATATTGATGTGTTATGTAGAAGATACACTTCAAAAGCTGTTTTGTAGCCGATGTTTCATGTTATTGTCAAATGATATGTATGTACTACTTACCTCTATATTTTGTGGTCAAATCTGTTTGGCTTTAAACATTTACCTTGTCAGCTGACTTTATGAACAGCTGAGGAAATTGCTGGAAATGGATGCTATAACAAGTTATGTATATAAAAAACCCCATAATTCTTCAATTAGGTTACCTTCTAAATGTGTGCAATGTTTCTGTGCATTATGCTTATTTTTGCATATATGCTTGTATTTGTATAATACTCAGGTGTCCATGATGAATTTATGTAGACCAGAAGCACCAATTCAGTTCAGTTTATGTCTTTAGTCTTGCACAGCTACACAGTGCTGTTGGTATTAGTAATACAACTGTTTAAGGTAGCGAGTGCTACTGTTTATGATTCTTCTAATATTATTAATTTGCATTGAATCATCGAAGCAAAAATATCAAATTTAATTCCAGATTACTGATAACTCATAGCCTAAAATTGCATTTAAATGAAGTAATAGATGGTTCCATCTTGAACCAGTTGGCCTTTTGTGGATGACTTAAGTGTTAAGTTGGAGATATATGGCTTGCAAGTATGGTAAAGGCAGCTTGACCAGTCCTACAGCCATATGTGAGGAGTTTTACTAGCTCTGTGTTAAAAGCTGTTTTACAAACGTGACACTGCAGACCATCAGCAGTCTAGAAGATTGTGGGAAGTTAACTCTGTGGATTCCTGTGAGCTCAATATTTTTTTCCAGTAAGAATTCAATGACAAGGTTAAATGATACTCCAGAAGACATGTTAAGCATTGTCAGTGGTTCGAAACTTTTGAAAATTCTTGCGCTGTAGCCCTGAAAAAAATGGATCTGTATGCTTAATTTAATATAAAAGATAGTATCAACTAATAAACTACTTGATTATTGTTAAAACATCTGTAAATTATTCAAAATGTATCAAGGCAGCTACTGTCCACCGGGACCTTATGCCTGTCACAGACTTCTTAACAGACATCACCAAAGAGTCTAATAGGAATGTCATTAGTGAGTTTTAATTTGAAATATGCAGTAATAGAGGATGCTGTAGAAAATAAGGTATGTTCAGATGCCTCAAGAAATTCTTTTTGACCTTGTACTTCTAATCACCTTCCAGAATATGAAGTTTCTCACATATGTAGTGCTGTAGTGTTGGTAGTTTTCTTTGTGGCCACTGAAAACATGATTCCAGAATGTTACATTTGTGTACATGCATGCATTTTAATCATGAGGTATTTGTGATATTCTTACTTAGGCTAGGATATTTTAAGAAGGACTAGGTGTGTAAAGTTTGAGTTTAGGAGAGAGGTTCTGTTAGTTCTAGCACAGTTTACTACTGTTAGCAAACTACTGTGTCATTTAAATTCTTCATAATTTTATTTTCATATTAAAAACATTGCTTATACTTGAAAGCAATTTTTCACTTTTCTGATGATGTAGAAAAACTATTGATTAGGACCAAAAATCTGGATAAAGGTCTGTTTAAATCTGGATAAAGGTCTGATAAGAAGTAAACTAGAAAACATGACTGCTCTTTAATTTTTTTGTAAATTTATATTACAAGTTCTTACAAAACCAGAAGATAGATTGACATAGCAATTTTCTTAATCTTTTTTTACTGAAGTAAAAGGAATAGAAATAGGTGTAAAGATTTCTTCAGTATCCTCTATGTACCTTTCCTTTAGGGAAGCTGAATAGAATCTGCTTATCACTCCTGACTCCTGGATTATTTTTGTGTATTATGAATGGTATGTGTATAAGTATAAATAGATTTGAAAAACATAAGAAGACACATAGTAGACATGACAATTCTTATTTTTGAGTGATATTCATTAAAAAATAGTCTATTATAATGTAGAAACATATTTTATTGTAGAAAGTCGAAAATAGTAACATCAAAACAGGACCAAGTGAAATGCTTGAAAAAAATTATTGCATGATCTTGTTCAGTTTTTTTACAAGTGAAAAGCTGCTTATAATTTTGAGTAATAATTGTCGTTCAGGTCCATTGGCATCTGCAAAAATGCAATTGTTAACTGCCTAATGACACATATTTGCATAGTAATAGACTAGCTATTCTTGCTTAATTTTCTATACAAGAATAGTTATTTCTATTTTATCCTGTCAATTAAAATTCAGAATAATCTCTACTACCTGTAGGAGTCAGTGAGCTATTATTTGTTTGTCTTATTTTATAATTTGCCCTCTGCTTTAATTTTCTCTCTATTCATTTTTCTTTTGCAATTTTTAATATATTCGGTTAATACTGCGAATTAAAGATAGCATAAATCCCATTGTACTATTCTGTTCTGAAACAGGTTTTGTTTAGTGTCCAGAATCCATATCTAATCCTTAATTCCAAAACCGTGCATTTATTTTCTAAGTGATCTAATATAATTCAAAATATAATAAAAGAATATTATAAACATGAGAATACTATAAATTGCATTTTTAAAAGTTGTTAATAATTTAAAACTTTCTCATGTGCATTAAATCAGACAAACCATTTCCACATTAGTGGAAAATGTATATAACTGTTATCTAAAGGTATAATGGCAGAGTCATGAAGTGTTGTATGGGCAACAGTGGTATCCTCCTATTAGTATGTGCTGCATACACACTGACTGTTCCTCAGTATAAAGGTTTGATGTCATCAGATTTTTCTATTTTAATGCCAGAGGCTCAATGTCAAATTTTTGGTCTGTAACCGTTTTATCCATAGATTTCAATGGAAATGACACCAAACCCCACACAACGTCATGTTTTACGTGAGCACTGAGTGCGTTTCTGAAATGCATGTGCACTACTACATGCAGCACATGGAACAAAAGGGAGGAATTAGGGATCTGCATCCAGTTGCTGAACTAAGGTCACACTGAGATCAGAGATGTGATGTGACTGAGGGCTGGAATTGGTGGAAACAAACTCTTTAGCAAAGTCACTGTTAGGGTGGTAAGAAACTTGCTTGTATGTGAGTGCACAGCAGGGGTACCTGGACCTCTGCCTAGGGGTGGATCATGTGCCAGTTGAGGGTTTAGAAGGATTAGGCAGCAGACAAATGTATACACTTCAGTTGTGGGATTTTGCTACAGACACTCTGACCAGAAATAAAGTAAATGAGGCCTTTTTCAGACAACTAGAAGAAGCCCATGATCTTCCTTGGGGACTATCCCACTATCTGCTGGAGAGACAACAGAGCACAGCAAAAGCAATCCAGGAAGTTTCTAGAGTGCATTAATGACAAATTCCCAGTACAGGTGATGGAAGCTTATGATGGTTGATGCTGTGCTGGGCCTTGTGCTTACACAAAGGGAAGCACAGGTTGGGGATGTGAGTGCTGGGAGATGTTTTGGCTGCAGTGCCTATGAGATAGTGGAGTTCAAGATTCTGGTGGAGGAAACAGGGCAAAAAGCTGTACTGTCCTGGACTGCCGGAGAGCATTTTGGCCTTTTCAGAGATCTCTTTGGAAGAATCTTACCACAGGTAGTCCAAGAGAGCTGGGGGATTTTCAGGGATCTACCAAGCTCAAGAATGCTCCTGGAAATCAAGGAAAATGGCCTAAAGTCAGTCTGGATGAGAAAGACACTCTTGACAATTCAAATATTAAAAGGAAGCATTCAGGATGGTAATGCAGGGACAGGAAACCTAGGAGTACTATAAAGGCACTGTCCAAGCATGCAGAAGTAAGATTAGGAAAGGCAAACCCAGAGGTGAATCTGGCAAGGTGTGTAAAGGGCAGTAAGAAGGGTTTCCACAGTACAGCTACAGCAAGAAGGCAACTAGGGAAAATGACAGCTCTATGCTGAATGAGGCAGGAAAGCTCATGACATGGAACACACATAACATTGAACTATTCAATGTCCTCTTTGCCTTGGTCTTGCTAGTAAGGTTTGCCTTCAGGAATCTGAGAGTCCCTGAGGCAAATGTGGAAGATCAAAGACTAATCCTTAGTCTTACACCTAACTGTAAGAGAAACGAAAATCAAGTAAGAAAGATGATAGAATTTCAAAATGTGTGTGATAGACCCTTTTTTATGGATAGATTTAGAACACACAAGGCAAAATGTAGAAAGGGCTGATAGGAAGAAAATAAAGTAGTTCCAATATAATGTCCTTACTCTAACTCTGCAGAGTTTCATGAGTGGCCTGAAGTTGTGTCAGGGGAAGTTTAGGTTTAGGATATTAGAAAAAGGTTCTTCACCCAGAGGGTGCTTGGGCACTGGAACAGGCTCCCCAGGGAAGTGGTCCCAGCACCAAGCCTGACAGAGTTCAAGAAGCACTTGGACAATACTCCCAGGCACATGGTGTGACTCTTCGGGAAGGCCCTGTGCAGGGCCAGCAGTAGGACTTTGATGATCCTAGTCCCTTCCAACTCAGCATATTCTGTGATTCTGTGATTCATGAGCAATAAAAAAAATTAGATGGGACTGTAAAATGTAGCATTCATTAGGGTAGTCACATCTTGAGTAAATATACATTTCCAAATTAAAAGAAATAAAAACACTGAAATTATAGGGCATGTCTTTAAAAAGTAGTACAATTGCAGACATATAAATGAACAAGTGCACAAAATATTTGCAAAATGGAGTTGTTACCCCTTAAAACCTGATATATCTAAATAGAAATATAGTTAGATAGTGATGTTAAATAGATTTTTTTAAAAAAATCAGATTATGTAGAGATTTTAAAAAATCCTAGGGTTTTGTTAACTAGGGATGATTAGAAGTAACTTATTTGAGTGAATAATTAAATCAAAATTAAGAGAGCAATTAATGGTAATCTGGGGTTCAAAATATATCACCTGATTGTTCTGATTAGCTGATACAACATTATGTATTTCTTTGTTATTAGTTAATATTTTATGTTAAAATATTATATGGTATTGTGTAGCATTGTTCCTTAGCACAGTTTCCTGAATATTTCTCTTGAAGGTACAGAAGTTTTAATAGGGACTGTTGCTGAAATGTTTTCTTTTGCAATTTTGGCTCCTCAAACTTGAATGAAAATTCCTGTATTCTAATGCACATTATTTAGTTGTATGTAATGAGTAGATGCAGTCTGCTTTTAACTTGTGAAGAATTTTTTATAGAAAAGGGAGGATTTATAAAATGTCTGATTAGGATGAGTTTGTAGGCAACTTAATAATCCTTGAGTTTTCTGTAGTGTAAAAAAAGATCTTAGTACACATGCAAATTATAAATATTTCTTTTAAATACAAGATGTACTAACATTAATTAAAATAATTAGCAAATCAATTCAAGTTCTCCTGTTGATTTAGTAAATGACACAGCCTGTTCACTTTTCCATTCCCATGGTATTGCTTAATATGCAAAAAGACTTTAATATGCAAAATACAAAAATCTGCTGAAGTAAAACTAGGATTTCTACATTAAACTTATTTAGCTTTAGTATAGGCCAACTAATAAAATTGCTTATTTCATATATTTGATTGCTGTTCTGTTAGTTACTAGTTCTGGATAGTTCTTCACGAGTTACTGTGATTTAGTGAGGGGAAGGGGAAATCACATTTATACACTGCCATGACATCATTTAAATCTGGTAATCATGACATTCTGATTTTTCAGTATTTCTGATCAAGAGCCATTAGTGAACTGTGTGTGTTGCTTTCATGTATGTTTTGCCTGGAGTATACTTTTCGTTCTGTAAATGTTGGGTGCTGCAATTTTGAACTTGGCAGTTAGGGAGAAATAGTAACAGAAGAGATAAATAGTTTTATTTTTCGTTAGAATAAGGGTAGATGTTAGTGAGTAGTACTTAGTCTAGGAGATGGTTCCATTTAATGGTGTGCAAAGGATGGTATGTTTAACATAAGTAGGTATCATTAGCACTCCCTGGGGAGAAATGTTGAAACCATATTAGGAATTGAGGTTTGTGAAATACTTGGAGGAGGTGTCATGCTGATCTTAAGGGAGAAAACATTTGGACAGATTAATCTGTTGATCCATGTTCCTAACTGTTCATTTTCAGTAGAAATAATACCCAGATCAAGAAATGGATACCACATAAAAGAACATATAAGGATTTAGTTGTGTGAAACAAAACAGTGTCTTGAGACTAAAATATAGACACTTGTTTCTTTACTATATAATTAGTGTCAACATTGAACTAAATAAATTCATTCTTTCATCTTAATTTCTTTGAAAGGTGTGATGCGAAGTGGGTAGCAAAACCTAGGCCTTCTGACTTTGAGGAGAGGTGTTAAGTAAAAAAAGAGATGCAGAACTCAAGCATTGAAGTGACCAGTCCTTTAATAACAACTTGAAAAGATGCCTGAAAGAGTCAGTGTACTTCCCCCCCCAAAAATGATGCACAATTTAAACTAATCATAGAGGATATCAGTTTGAAAGACATATTTTCCGGTAGCAAAAGTTAGTGCAAGCATCTTTACTGTCCAAGACAGAAGAAATGTATTTCAAGTACCTGGTTATAAATTTGCAGTAATCATTTTAGAACTTTTTGTGACATTTTAGAATTTATGTGTATGCATGGTGTGTTTTTTCTTTCTTCTCTAAGTGAAAATGTAAATCCTGCTAGCATCTAGTTACATATCTCTGATAACAGAAAAGCACTGGTTCTTATAAATATTTTTAATAATAACACACTTTTCAGTGCTTTAGTGGTGCACTAAGATTAAAACCTGGAATATGCAACTCTTGGGGAATGCAAACAGTTCCTGTTGTGAATTTTAACAAAGTCCTTGGTGAAAAGGTTTGATTTGTTTTATGCTTTGAGAAAATTCTGAGGAGGTAACCTAGCTAGAAACATTTGCTTTCTCTTTTCTTGTATATTTTTTATTATTTAAAAGCTTTGGTTTCAGGAGAGCAGCAGCAGACTCTTTCAGCACTAGGGCTATATACACCAGAGCTAGCTTTGAACTGCAGATTACAGATCTAATTACACAGCTTGTAACTGTGGAACCGCTTCTCTCTATTCTAAATTACTTTTCCTAACTTATTTGCATAATGTAATGCACAGAGATTTTGCCACTGAAATACAATATTCTCTGACAAAGTTGGGACAGGCTAAATTAACCCTCCTAAGACCATATTGCTGTCTTACAACGTACTTGGTGAATTCTTACTGACTTCCCTGGGGGAAAAACATTCAATAAGGTGTTATATGTCAATTCTTAGCTAGGGCTGGTTCTTTACAAAAATTTGGTGATGTACAGAGATTGTAAATAAATGTTAGCCTTAAGAATGGGCACCTCTAATCAGATAATAAAATGGTCTATTTTTTTAATCACATTTGATGTCTGCCTCTCACTGAGTTTCTTTATTGTCAACAATTTGTGCAATCATTTTAAATTTATTCAGGTGTTGATATATGATCATGAAATACATAAAAGTCAATGAATTCAGGTGTGCAATGTTACTTTAAAAACGCTGGGAATAAATGTCATAAATGTGGTACACATCTGAAAATTAGGTATCTATAAGAAAGGTTTCTGGGTAGAGGACAGTTACACAATGCTTGTTTCTTAGTTATTGTTTACATAATACTATCTTACCATCTTTCTGAATAAATGACTGCTGGGATGTCAGGTATTGTCATACGTAGGCAGAAGTTTAGAGAAATCATAACTGAAGTTTTATCCATTCTGTGCCAAACTCCTGCTAACTGAAAGCAGAAACATGTGTGCTTTATTGTTTATACTCAATAAGTTTATTGAAATTTATTGACTGTAATAGTTAAAATAGAAGAGAAAGGGAACTTGGAGCATAAAATGTCATGTGGTCCCAATCCATCTGTCTTGCAGTTATTGAAGCCTTTATACTTCAAGTGCCTCTCACTATCAAAGTTTCTGAAGCTGCCAGGATTGTTTCTAAACATATATTATGGCAGGCAGTGATGATGAAGGAATAATTTAGGTAAAAAGCTCCAGCTCTATTTTGAAGACCTGACATTCGCAAGAGCATGAAGAAAATGTGGAAACATTTCTCTCAAACATTTTGATGAGTGTTTTCATGGCTTTTAAATATTGTATCAGTGATCTTGGTGTTAACAATGGTAATATTCTTGTGGGCTTTTCACTGTGAGTATTGCACAGTAGTTCTCTTGTGTTTTTTCCTCTTGTCTTCTTCACTTTGCTGTCCAGTACTCAGGACTATATTCTTTTATTTCTGACAAAAATTTAATTTTTCTAGAAAATGCACATTTAATTTATTTTATGCTCTTATTTCTTGAGCATTTTGGTCTTTTCTAGGACCCCTCATAGCTCTGCTTTTAATATCTGCATTTCTTGAACTCATATGTATCTTATCTCTAGTATATGACTGCAAATATGTCCAACCGTACAATTACATTGTAAATCTTCCATAGTGCTACATATTGTTTTTTGTCATATTTTGGATTAATCCTAAAGTTTGTCATAATTTCAAATATAATTTCAAATAAAGATGACAGACTTCAAAACAGTGTTTAGATTCTTTTCTGCTGAGATAAACTGTTTCTTGAGTGATGTGTTTTAAAGTATGTTAAGTAAAAGGAAAGTATTGCGAAAGTAATGCTATGCAGTCATTTTAGGCACTCAGTGGCCAACATTCAGTTATAGAATATACTTACATCTTTATGTTTGTATAATATTCTATAGCAAAGTGTCAGCTATTAGGTTTTATTTTCATATAGAAGTTCATATTGTTGAGTTTCTGATATTTCTCTATGACTAGTAAAAATAAGATGTGAGTATTACTGCTTCATCCACCAGTGGACTACTTTTAGCAGCGTTTCATACCTAGAAAGTTATTGGATCACATCTGCTTTTAAGGTAGAATTAAGGGCAGAGAAGAAACCTGAAAAATAACAACAGACTCCCACCCTGACTGAAAAAACCACCCTGACTCCCTCCCACTGGCTGAAAAAATTCAGTCAGTCACACTTCATTTGGTCGTTGATTAGGAATTTTAAAACGTCGGGAGACTAGTAACGTATTTATTAATATGTCAAAGCATGCAGACCTAATATTAATGCTGTGTAAACATTTTAGATTTAAGATACAGGTAAGGATTTTAAATTAAATTGAATCTAGAAGACTAAAATGCACTGTAAAACAAACCACTTAACCCGTCTTGTGGTTAAACCATAAAACACCTTACTGCATATATGACTCTCTTTTTTCCTGTTTTGTTTTTTTTAATTATTATTTTGTTTTTGGTTTTTTGTTTGTTTGTTTCTTTTTAAGGAATCAACATGTTAAGTGCTTTTACACTTCCTCATTCAGGAGTTTCAAAATTACATGGATAAGAAGGGTCATTATTATTTCGCCTAAATGCTTGAGACTGTGTTTCCTCAGTTTGTCAGCTTCCAGAATTTAGCTATTTTCTGAATATTAGTTTTTAATCTATTTGCAAAGAATCAAATGGTAGTAAAACTAAATTTAAAAAGGAAATAAATTAGTAAACTCTAAAATCAAGGTGACTTTAAAAGTGAAGATTTTTTTTCCATGAAACCTGGTTCATTCACAGGTTAATTCTCACATATTAATAAATGTGAATTCACTAAAGAAGACATAGTAGATCCATTAATAACAGAAAATTGTTAGTTGAAGCAATTATGTATTTTTATTCAGACTTTCTGTAGAAAAAACCTACAAAAAATGTAAATAGACAAGAAATCCTTAAACAATTACCGAAGAGAGAAGGGACATACACTCTGCTTTTATTACACTGAGGTTCTCTTTTTGGAGAAATTTAAAAAATATTTTGCCAGTGTGTTGTTTTTAAGTTAGAGAAAATTGGTATGTTGCTAACTGTGACATGTAGCTGAGGATATTTCTATTATCAATGTTATATACAAGATAGTCAGGATCATCCTGCAAGTTGCCTTTAGCAACAATAATTTTCATCAGTATGCCATGTATTAATTGGTTTCTGTTATTTTTGTAGGGAATACTTTGTAATTAGTGGTTTTATTATGTGATTAAGACATTTTTTATTTCTCATTGGCCTTGTCTTTCTATATCTAAAGGTGATGGTGTTTGTTCATGCTAGAAATGCTACAGTACGAACTGCTATGGGTCTGCGAGAAAAAGCAAAAAATAATGGTCATATTTGTCACTTCTTGTCACCCCAAGGATCGGAATATGGACAAGCTGAAAAACAGGTAAGTGAATAATTTACGTTGGTAGTCTTTTCCATGTTTTCACAATGATGTTTTCACAAGACAATCCAAGATTGTCTTGACAATCCCAGAAGCATTTTTGATCTTCTGGGGAGTTACATTTTGCTTTGAAGAGGCATGTGAAATTGCTGAACTGAATAGTGGAACAGACTAATGGTGAAGGAAGAGGAAAGTTCTGTTACTTTCAGTTTGTTAAGAAAAAGCTGATAATTGGTTGTATTTTATGCAACTTGCACTACTTGACAGTAGCTTTTGTGTTATTTTTAGCTCAGGAAGTCCCTAAACAACCAATTTCAAGTAATACACCAGTATTCCTGCTGAAAGAATATTTCCAGAACAATTCTTAATTCTGTATTTTATGTGACATTTATATTTGGTGATATTAGTCGAAGTTTAAAGATTAGAGTTAGCAGTGTTCTGTTAACATCCCTTGAAAAATAATGTTTCTCTCTCTCCAACTGATTTCTCCCCAAGAACATTGAGGAGATACTTACTAATTGTAAAATGTTTAATGAACTTATGAGATAGCTTCTTTCACTGGGAAATGTATTGATAACCTCTTAAATATTTTAGGCCATGGTGAATAAGAATTTTGTGAGGATTTTAAGTTCTCGTATCTGTCTTTAGTTGTAATAAATATTTTACTTTATTTATGCCTCTGAAGAGAATGCGAAAAGATTCATTCAGTCTAAGTAATTATGAATGGAGCGTAGATGTTACAGATTCTGAAATGCAGAGAAATCTGAAATGTGAAATCAGGAAAATAGATCTTTTTGTCAAGATGCTTTTGAGAGCTATAATAAATATTTTAAAGCTATGCTCTTATAAGTTGATGTCCTTATGTTTCATAAAATAGCCTATTAGAAGGCCCCTTTTTTTCTAGTGGATGCTAGTATCTGCTGCACTGTAAAATAACATCAAACCTAAACCTCAAGGCCCCATGTTTCTGCTATTCACACTGGTAATTAATGCTGAACTTTTTTCATTAGATTTCTTAGAACAAAATCTGAAACTCTTCCATTATTAAAAATATTAGGGTTTTTATTCTAATACAAGAAAAAAAAAATTAGGCTGTTGAAAATACCAGTACTTATTTAGACAGTCAAAATTATTGCTAAAGAAGTTAAGAAAAATTATATGCCTGTTTCAACAGTGCATATTATGTGATGCATCTGTCAAAGAAATATTTGTCCAACTCACTGTGTATTGTCAGTGAAAACTGCTCCTGTATCTTTAGTTTTGCTTTTCATTCTGCGATATTCTTATGTTGCTGGAAACCACAACACTGTTACAGAGGAAAGTTCTAAATCTATTTGGAATATGGGTTATTGCTTCCTGTGTTTGATAGACATTTAAGGCAGCATTTCTAGTACAAATTAAGAGTGGTAGATAAGATGGCCTGTAGGTTGGTTGACAGCCTATCTGAAATAACTTTTTTCTAGGGGTATTTATGCATCACAATGAAATCTAGGGAATACTGAGTAAACCAGCAAATTTCCTGCTCTTTTTTCTGTCCCCTTCTAGCATGTATTCTAAACTAAATTTTGTATTGTTTGAGGTTTGTAGTTCCAAATGTTGATCTGTGAGAAAGATGGTAGAAATCTGACTGCTTCAGGAGATACTTTACAGAGTTTAATGACAGTTACTGTAGGGTTGAGTGTCTATTGGAAATAAACAAGGCATATATCCTGATGGTAACCCTTCATCTAGGATTAAGAAAGAGAGGAAATATTCTATAAGGAGCTGGGAGAAGACTCACAATTTCTAACCCTTGTTCTTGTGGAGAACTTCAACTTACCAAATGTGTGCTGGAAATACAATACAGCAGGGAGGAAATAGTCTAGGAGGTTCCTGGCATGTGTGGAAGATAACTTACTGACACAGCTTGGTGCACAGACACCATCAGATTGGGTGGGAGTGTTGATTTCTAGAGAACCTTATCACTTTCTACAACTGCCTGAAAGGAGGTTGTACCCAGGTGGGGGTCAGTCTCTTCTTCCAGGTAACAAGTGACAGAATAAAAGAAAGTGTCCTCAAGTTGTGCCAGGGGAGATTTAGGTTTGATATTAGGAAAAATTTCTTCACTGAAAGGTTACTCAGACGTTGGAACAGGCTGCCCATGGAAGTGGTGTAATCACCATCCCTAGAGGTGTTTAAAAGGTGTGTAAATGTGACAGTTGGGGGTCTGATTTAGTGCAGAACACAGTGGTGCTAGGTTAACAGTTACACAACTACCCTAGGAAAAATGTTTCTTTTGCCCAAAATTTTAGGGACATGTATATTATAAAATGTAATGAAATAAACATGGTAGAGGTATTGTGAAGAACCATTTCATATGCAATAATATAGCCAGAGACTGTAGTTCTCATTATTCTACCTCAAAATATGAGGAAGGTAAGCTAGTAGATACTAATTAAAATAATTGAAAGATTCCCAACAAAATCCCACTAAATTAAGTGGTTATTTTGATGCTCAATGAATTTCACTGGGAATTCCCTGGAATATTTAAAAACTGTCACCATAAGAAGCATAATCATTGTATGAAAGATGTTATTATTTTCCACTGGAAATGCCTGAATCTTTTATTTCATTTTTTAAATGAAATATATAGACATTATGACAAGAAGTCTTTAGTCTTTAGACGTGTACCAGTGTTGGCTTTTTTTCCCTGAGATGTCACTGTTATTTACATTTAGTAATATCAGATTTGTGCTACTAGCAAGGAAGGATTCTCTTTTGATTTATTTCTTAATTATAAAAAGAAAATTTGAAATCAGGTTATTTTTTAATAAACACATTGTCTATTCCTTAAAGTAGTTGTCTTATCAGTAGATCATATGGTACCTGTCAAAATAACGCATGCAATCAGCCATCTGTTCCCAGTAACCCTTTTCCATAAGACTGTGAACTGTTGGTTGCCAGAATCTGCTCTGCTCAGGTATCCTGGTTTTGTCTAGCCTCTTTCCTGTCAGCTGGAGCAAGAGTCATAGTACTGTAAAATGCATTTTAAAAGGTGTACTAGTTTACACTAGATCAAAAAGAAGAATCCGCTGTGTTTATAGCATTTCTGACTGCTTCAAAAAGTATTGTGTAATATGAATGTGTTTTGATGTAATATACTTACTACTTGTGGATATAGCAGTAGATTACTTCTCTGAGACAATGCATCTTGTGCAAAATATTGGAAAGGACAGGCAGGGAAGTGGAGAAGAGGGAGTTGTGTTCTGTTAGATCTTTGTGCAGAGCTCTGCAGTGAAATTGGACATGAACACCTCCTGTCTGGTTCAAGATTGGAAGTGAGCGAGCATTGCATGGTTTGGAGAGTCTCAGTGAGAGCATCATTCCTAAACCATGGCATATAGCAATGAATGAGAGAGAATTGTGTTGTCAAGCAGAGACATAAAATGTTCTTGTGTCTGTCCTGAGTCTTACAATGGCTATCAAGACACAAATTAATTAATTCCAGTGATCAGTACACATCATATGCATGTATTACATGAATGTAAATTCACATTATTTTACTTCTTATGCATGTAAATATGATCTAGATATTGGGGAAAATACTACTGTTATTATTATTATGTTATCCAAATTATATACTGCAGTGTATTTAAGGGCTTCTTCATTGACATGTAAACAAATCAGTAATGGGAATAATAAAAATAGAGTCAAGGTCTTGTCATACTGAAGTCATACTGAAGTCATAACTTTTCCCAAACTTCTGTTTGTCCTCTCTCAGGACCCATTCAAGAAACAAAGTTAAATTATTTTTATTTTACTTACCATAAAAACTAAATATTTTGTTGATTCTGGCTCTATTACCTGATAACTATTGTCTACAAAAGAGTTTTTAAGATATTAAGGAAATATATGTTCTCTGTTCATCGGAAACTTGTTGCTGTTTCAACTAAAGAGCATATAATGTATTGAAATGATTATGTCACAGCATGAATTTTTGAGGTTTGTTTAATTTGTGTACAGTTAGCGCAATAAAGATTCTAATCAAATAAAATACATCCTCTGTTAAGACAGTGACTGTGTATAGACAGCCATCAATAATCATAAAATGAGTAATATGCTAGTGTAGTGGTGTGTTATTTTCCCTGTGTCTGTATTCTTTGTATTTATCTATCTGTAATTCCCCAGTTCTGCCCTATTGTAAGTGGACTGCCCTGATCTCCCCCTCTACCCTTGCTGTTAATTATACCCCGGTTACAGTTACTCCCACAACCTGAATAAACTCCTCCCTTCCCACACTATATTTGTGCCCTAACTCCTCCCTTTGTTCCAGACCTTTCCCCACTCTATGCCTTATATGTATCTTGACTCCTCCCCTCTTTCCAGGCCCGTCCCTGCCAATCATCCCTACTCGGTACCCTATAGGTTTGAGTAGTAGGCCTCTGGTCTCTGCTCCTGCCTGTCATCCATAAGCCCCACCTCTCCCTCAACCCCATTGGCCCTTACCCTCTCTCCGCCCCTCAATCCTACCCACTATAAAACCCCATGCCCTGAGTCAGTCTGGGCTCACTCCCTGTTGGTTGTCTTGGGGTTTGGACCCCCCCATAAACTGTTCTCCTGCTTTCACCCCAACAAGAGTTGCCTTCAATCCTTTTGCCCTCCAACGGCTACAGCACCCATACCATCTTGGACAAGGACCCCTAGGCAAGGTCAGGCCAACTAGTCCACACACACAGTCCCTGCACAGGACGTGTGGATAGGAGGTACCGTTTGTCTAGCGAGGCCTTAGTCGCCTGGTGGCTGGTGTTCCTTGGGGAGGACCCTTGTGCCATCAGGTACCCACACCTGTCCGGTGCCCTCGGTGTGGCAGCGCGAGCCAGGGTTGAAGAGAGGCCACCCAGGCCAGCACCACAGCATGCTAGCAACATTTTCCTGAGCAATTAAGGCTCTTACCTGTGAAAACTTATGGGTAGACCAAAGATTTCAGTGATTAGAGCATGTAGGGAGCTATTACTAAAACTATTAATATTCATTCTAAATTTTCTTTTTCTTTCTTAG
>WEIV01025123.1:0-10494 GCA_013390005.1 Calyptomena viridis | reverse complement strand
GCTGTGATTCCTTTCCAGGCAGCGGGAGCTGCTCTGTGCAGCTTTGTCCTGCTTTGATGTCTAATACTGAGTGGAAGCAGAATGTGCAGAGTCATGATAAAAACAGAGGTTAACGGGTGATGGGGCCTGATGGATCCCATATGGGTTTGTACGCAGAAACAGAAGCTTGGGCAGCTTTTATTTCATCTGAAGCAGCCTGAAAACATCTTGTTAAAACCTCACTCAGGCAAGGAGGGGCAGGACACCAGGGAAGATGGACTAGGAGTTTAGCGCAGGTCTGTCCCATCCCGTTCCATCCTGTCCCATCCCATCCTGTCCCATCCGATCCGATTCCGTCCTGTTCCATCCCATCCGTTCCCATCCCTTGGTACTCACCTCTTTGGCACGGAGCTGCCCCTCTGCGAGGTTAACACTGAGCAGAGGCCGCACACGGCTCAGCAGCTGCCACCAGGGCCAGTGTCTGACAGCCTGGAAGACCACCAGGTTCTTCTGGATGCAGTGGATGGCAAGGTGCTGGATCTGCAGGGAAACGTAGCAGCACTGACCCTCACCCAGCCATGACCAATCCTGCTGGGAAGTACCAGGCTGGGGAATCAAGCTGGAGGGGGGTGAGGAGCTCAGGGGATGGCAGCGTGGCATCTCGTGGCTGCCCATGGGGCAGGGCAAAGTGGGTACCCTTCAAAGGAGCTCAAAAGAGCTGTAATTTGGATGCTCTGGGCCATATCCCAGCAGTGCTGACCTGGGTGGGCACAGGTATCCCCAACCCATGGGATGGGTAGTACCTTCAACCTCTTGAACTTCTGACGGCTGAGGAAGCCCTTGCAAGCAGCCTGGAGCAGGGTCATCTTCTGGGTTGTCAGCTTATCACGCTGCTTCTCCAGTGTGGAGATGACCCCCGGCTTCAGGAACACCTGACAGGAAGTAACAGAGGTTAAACACCCCCAGGACAGGGTCTGAAACCTCTCCCTCCTCCTGTTTGACAGAAGCATCAACCATTAGAAAGTGCAATTCCTCAAAATTCTTCCCTTGAGATGCCGTCTGTTCCCCCCACTGTGGGGCCAGCGAGATATCTCCCCTGGAGCAGCTTCACATATGTAACACACAGAACACACATGTAACACAGAGCTATTCACAGGTAACACACAGAAACACACAGGGAACACAAAGCACAACTATGCACAGGTAACACACAGAACGCACAGGTAACAGAGATATTCACAGGTAACACAGAAACACACAGGTAACATGTTGGGATGCATGGTGAGGTGAACTGACAAGATGCTTGAGCGAAGCAGCCTGTAATCAAAACATGTTTAGCAGAGAAGTCTGCAGCAGACCATGTCTCATGGACAGAGCCTGACCAGAGCAGTGATTGGACCAGAGGACGTGTGGACAACTAGTGGACTCTTTAATCCTCAGATGATTGGATTAATACTGTAAACATTGTTGTTGCTTAATATAGCTACTGCTGTAGTTGGCAGACATTATGATTAGTTAGAGACATTATTAGTTAGGCAGACATGTTAGATATAGGATTAGGTTAGACATAGGAGATAGATGTAGCTGTAGGATGCTGTATGTAAATATAACCTGTAATATAGATATAGCCATAAGCTGTATATAGCAGTGTGTAACCATAGTAGCAATAAAGAATTCAGAGCAGAGCAAGCTGCGTCCAAGAATTTTTTTATTTTAATTTACGACAGTAACACACAGCACAGCTATGCACAAGTAACACAGATACACACAGGTAATGCACAGCTACCCACAGGTAACAACAATGATGTGTTGCAATAGCAAAACCAAAATAACAATGTTGATTTTTTTCTCTGAACTGGTCACAAACACTTCATAAATGATACAGATTTGCTGATGCCATCAACTTCAGCCCAGTATTGATCTCGGAGTGTTTAAGGTGTCTCTGGGTCACTGCCTGGCAAAGTTCTTGGGATACAGGACCAGGCTCTCTCGACTATCACACACTATTTGCATAACACAGTTTTAATAACCCCTGAATGACACGTGTGAGGCCAGCGGGTGCTCATAGAGCTGCATTAAAAAGATGCCAAATTGAATCAAAGAACAATCCCAAGGAAACTTGCTCTCTTGAGCTAATGCCATGATTGCTCTACCATCTATTCGATTGCCTCATTAATGTCTGTATTAACTCCCCAACTCAGTGAGTTTTGAGATGTGACCAGGGCTGCCATCGCACTATTGATTAATAATGAGGGTTCCAGAGAGGAGATAATTGCAAACTGTGCTGTGCAGGATAAAAGAAAGTTATTTTGCTCCACAGAACCGTTTCATGAATTCTTTCTTTACAGACTCCAGAGCCAAAGGCAAGCACGCACATGAAATTAATTTTTCTTGGAGACCATCACATTTGAGTTTAAACATTGTTGCTGTAACCGCTGCCTGGCTTTGTAGTGTGAACCCCAGCCCACCAAACCCATGTGCTGTCCAAGCCCCATTCCCTCCTCTGAGACATCAATGGTAATTAGGATCTTAAATACCACAAGGGGCGATGTAGCGGTGCAGGTTCTGAGTTCATTTTTATAATGTATAATTCTGTTCATATTGGACTGTTCTGTTAACCCCTGTCCCATATACAGTTGGTTTATTCTAAAGTTTGTATCCTCCCCTTGAATGTATCCCTTGTTCTTACCCCTCCCACCTTACCCCATATATGTAACCCAATCCACCCCATTCCTCAGAACATTCCATGTTACACGGTTGGCCATTGGTTGGATTAGCAGGCCTCTGGTTTCTAGGGGTGTAACCCCCTCCCTAAACCACTCCTACCCTTCTCTCCCATTGGTTATTCCCTCACTCCTCCCCTGGTTTCAACCCCCCTTGATAAACGGGTGCACAGGAAGTGCTCCTGGCTCTTTCTGGTTGTCTTCCCTTGGGATTAGAAGCTTCTCTAGCCACAGAGAGCCAATAAACCGGAACTGCTTCAACTGCAAAGAGTCGCCTGTACTCCTTTGCTCGCCGTAGCTGCATGCCCTGGCAGGGTCAAGCAGGTTTGAATCAAGCCTGCTTACTCTGAGGCGACACCTGGTTAGACTCCTTGGAAAAAGGAGCTTTGTACTGGGTGCCACCCCACTCATCTACCGCAGTGCACCTGGCTGGTGCTGTTCAAGCTAGCCAGGGTAAAAACAGGATTAGCACCAACCCAGGGACTGCGGCAGGACTGGATTTCAACAATTAGGCACAGATTTTACCCAGGGTACTGCTTTCAGATGTGAATTAGGAGCCTTCTGTGGTGATTTTTGATGAGGCTGTTTCCCAGCCTGCCTGGTGCCACGTGAAGCAGTAGAAGAGAGGCTTTCTGCCCAGTTTGGGGAGCTTTGGGGAGATGGAGAACCTGGCATGGGGCTGGCTGTGCCCACATGCACAGAGAGCAGTGGGGAAGCAGGGACTGGAGCCATTGTACTTGGCTGTGTCCTATGGCCACGCTCTTCTCCAGATCTAGTGCCTGGAACAGCTCCTCTATAGCCTGCAGAGAAGGAGCACATAATGGAATTGCTCAGAAAACATTCACACCCTGCTATGGGCCTGCTGAATTGGGGTACTGGGACCCCTAGTCTTTACAGACACCCAGTAAGGTGCATCCAACTCTGCTGTCCCTTCCTCCTCCCCATGCCAAAGCCCACATGCCCAGTCCCAAATCCCGGTGCAAGAAGGACTTTCTGCCCTGGAGGCTTTTGGTGGGATGGGGAGCAGAGACCTGCAACTGCATGCAAGTTATTCCCCCTTTTGCTGCCATCCCTGGTCTGGAAGGACCCCAATGCTTGGGCAGCCATGGAAGGAGGTGACACAGGGGACAGTGAGAGGCTGTCCCAGCACTGTACAACTGTGCTCAGTACTCCCCTCCTGTCCAACAGCACTGAGTTCCCCCCGAGCCAACCAGCAAAGCACGGAACCCCCACAGGGATTCAAGCAGGAGATGAGTCCCAAGGAGAAGCCTGAACTCAATTACTTCAAGCTTGGGACCAACACACAAACATAACAGGCAGCAACACCAGACATTCCCTCAGGGCAGCAAACACTCTCTGGATGGATGGTAACAAAAATCTTCCGCTAATACTTCACTACAAACATCATCTGGCAGCCTCACATATCTCCTACCCAAAGGACAAACCCACAGGAGGAATATTTCACCATGGACCCAGGAATACTTTGTGCAGCAGAACTGTAGTCCTGGCCTCACCAGTAGCCATGCAAGGAGGAGATGGAGTACACCAGGGAATGGGGATATGGAACTCTGTGCCAGAGGCAAGGAAGCACCAGCGCTGTGGCTGTGCCCTGCTCTGGCAGCACTCCTGGGACTGGTGTAGGGCTGTGCAGGATGATCCCATCCCAAGGGCCAGTTGTTGCTGCACTGTCACCTCACTGCTAACAAGCATCTCTACTGCTCCAGTGTCTGGGTTAAAGCCTCTTCCCAGGAAGCAATCCCCGGACAACAAAACTTCGTAGCAGCAAGCTCTGGAGAGGATGGGATTTTCCAAATCCCCTGCTTACACCCTGCTGACAAGGCACCCTCTGCCTCCAACAACATTTCATAGAAGTATTGACCTTTTCCAACTGTCAAACTTGTCTTATTAAATCCTGAGGTCTTAACTGTCTTTGCCCAGCTTTAATTTATCCCCTCTCAGCTCTTCCCAGCTCATCTGTAGTCTTATTCCAGGGTCGGGGATGGTTCTTCCATGGTTTTCCTACAAATTTATTAGGAAACAAATAAAACTTGCACATCTCCACCTTCCTTCCTGAGTTCCTTTGGCTTTCAAGCATTGTGGGATGAGGTGAGGAACCACCCTGGGCTGCAGGTGGTGCCCAGTACTCCAGGAGCCTCCCTGCTCCCTTGGGTTCCTGGGAATTCTGCCTGGCTTGTCCTCAGCCAGATGGTTTTTGGGGGATCCAGGAAGAGGGACTGGGTGCTGTCATACTGGGCCACAGCAATGCACAGATCCTGTCCTCAGTTTGCACCCTGTCCTGCAAACCAGGACAAGCAGGAATCCCCAGCACACAGGATTATCAAAGCTGTTTCCTCTCAAGTGCCAAAAAGATGCAATAAAAGGCTGAGTTCTCCAAGTCCTCTCCATGGTGCAATAATGCTGGCGAGTGCAGCCCACGCCAAGAATTTACTGCCTTGGCAAAAACAATCCTCAAGAGAGAGGCTCTGGGATGCAGAGCTGAGTTTGGCTGCCCTGCCAGGCTGCTGGAGGATCCGTGTCCCTCCAGGCTCGGGCACCATGGGGAGGGTGAAGAGAAGCAGGATGCAAAGCCACCCCCTGAATCCAGCGCTGCAGGAGGCTGCACCCATGCAGGATACAACCCCATGGACAGATTGCTCCTGATCCTTGCTAGGGAGCTCTGACTGCCAGGAGCCCAACCCATGGGCTGGCCCGGAGACTCCCAGACCTGACCACCAATGCTGGTGTGCTGCCCCTGTGCTGAAAGGGGTTTTATCCTTCTCCTGGTTCCTGAGGGTGGCCTCATGTTTATAATCATGGAATTATTTAGGTTGGAAAAGCCCTCTAGGATCATTGAGTTCAACTGTTCCCTGAGCACTGCCAGGTCCACTACTAAACCATGTCCCCATCTAGATGTTTTCTGAACACTTCCAGTGATGGTGATTTTACCACTGCCCCAGGCAGCCTGTTCCAGGGCTTGACAACCCTTTCAGTAAAGGAATTTTTCCTAATATTCAATCTAAGAACTTCAGGAATTTCTCCTCATTGCAAAGACAACCCTTATGGCATTTGGAAGGGCTAGAATAGCTCTGGCATCAGCACAGCCCCACCCGGGGGTCTCTGGCTGCATCCCCCAGCCAGCCCAGCACACACCTTGCTCTTGTCTGGCACCTCATAGGCTGAGGTGTGTTTCTTCACCTCCGGAACCAGGACCTGGAAGCGCCTTCAGAACTGGGTGAGGAGCAGGTGATCCGTGTACCCTGGAGGCAGACAGCAGACAGTCATGCTGGGAAACTGGCACTGGAATGCTGGGGAGGGAACTGGTGGGAGGGGGCTGCAAAGGTGGCATGTCCTGTGCATAGCAAAGGGCACCGTGGGTGGGAGGACTGAGGGAGCTGCCATGAGAGAGAATCCCCTGCAGTGAGGGCAGAGCAGAGGGCATGGAAATGAGTTTGAGGTGGCCAGATGCCATCCCAGCACCTCATGTCATGCAGGAGATGTCTATGGACCACCTGCATGGATTCCTCTCCCCATGGCATGAACTGTGACCATGGTTGATGCAGGTCCAGCCTGATGCCTGGATGCTCCAAAGGGAGAATGGGGGAACCCCACTGGAGCCACAGCCACCCAGGCAGGAGAAGGGTTGGGAACCCCTGCAAAAAGCAGCAATAAAAATTTGAGGGATTTCTGAAGGGGGGAATTTGTCACTCACTGGTGAGAAACAGGTGATGAGCAAAGCCTGGAAGGGCTGAGACAGGGGCAGAGCAGCAGTGACGGGTGGGATGGGCACAGCCCATGGCAGCAGCAGGGGCTGGACATACCGACATGGTGCAGGCAAAGGGTCCCCTCCAGCTGGGTCCACAGGGCCACCACATCCAGCTGTGGGGCTGTGTCAGGTGGCACGGGGGGATGAGGGACCGTCCCTTCCGACCTCATTCCCGGGAGGAGGTATAGGAGTCAGAGGTATCGATGAATGAAAAAAAGGCTCAGCACACCGAGATGAGTTTTGAGAGATCACTTGCTTTGTTCTTCTATTCATCCATTACATTCCTGTATTGTGATGGTGGNAGGTCCTTCATCCTGGAGTGCTGTTTAGGTAAAGGGCGAACTGACCACACTCAAGAAGCCTCTTGCGAGGTGTGTGGCAGGGCGTACCACCTAACTAGTGGCTCCAGAGTCGCCGGAGTGCCTGAGCTCTAAAGTGGAGAGCCGTTTGGTGCTCTGGTGCCCAGACATCTGCCCTGAGGCCCTCAAAGGTGGCTGCGAGCTAGCCTGGGCTCAAGCAGGGTCTGAGGAGAAGCCATCAGAGAAGGCACCGTAGCACTGTATCTTCTATATCCCTATACCTTGTATATATATCCTTAGTCTTCTGCGAGGTTCCCCTTTTTATTGTACATTTCGTGAGAAAGCTAGCTGCATAAACACCTGTCCTTGTTTTCATTAAACAGTAATGTTTTTCAAGGCCAATTAGATTCTCAAAATAATTCTTTTGGTTCTCATACTTCTGACTTTTATCTATTTCCTTTCACACCAAGTCTCAAAGGCACTGTGTCCTTCGATTCAGCACATTCATCGAAACATTCATACTTTGCCAAGAGTATGAGCTTTCTTATCTGACTCCCAATTTATCAAGATGTTGATGCAGCTAGACCGAGAAGTTCCCACAAGGAGGCAGTGGACAAAGTGCAGCTGTGACCGTCGGAGGAGGTTGGTGAGGGCGTCCTGTGGGGCAAGCAGCGGTCAGCGGGATGGAGGGGGACAGAGAGGCAGCACATGGCAGTGGTGGGAAACACTCCTTGTGCATCTGCTGCAGGGGATCTGGGCAGGTGAGGGTCCACAGAATCATAGAATGGTTCAAGTTGGAAGGGACTTTAAAGATCATCATGGTTGAGAGAAGCTGGGCAGGGAGTTGCCAGGGACAGGCAAAACCCCAAAATGGGCTGGCCAGGGAGTCAGCAGAGCCTGAGTCTCATCTCCAAGAGAGAGTTTGGGCACCTCATTACAGCTGAGAGCAGCAGGAGTTTGGCATGTGTCCAGCACAGAGGGGTAGTTTACTGTCTGAGTGCTTAAGAGGATTAAGTGGAGGCGCAGCAAGGTTCCTGTGTAATCTGCTCATGATCTGTTTGCCTGGGATGCTCTCCCTGAGTGACAGCAGCTCTGGGGAGGCTCATGGTCACCTGCAGCCAGAGCCGCACCCTGGGAGGGACACAGCCACAATGGTGATCCAGCCCATGGGGCAGGAAGTGGCTGCTGAGGGGTGGAGCTCCCCAATAAGGAGAACTGTGTCTAAGGCAGGGTCTCAGTGTGGGGCCATGATACTTCGTACCATACACCCCCAACCCGCAGCTGTGAGGGTCCCGGCACTGGCATTCACCACCTGCAGCTTGATCTGAGCACACACCGACTTCTTCCTCACAGCTGCAAAGCTGCTGCTGAAGGTCTTCCTCAGGCAGGCATTGAGGTGTAGGGCAACCTGGGACCATCCCTCCAGCCCGGCCATGGCACGGTGGGACAGAGGTGCCCACGCCCGTGACTGCACCAGCTCCCTCACCATGGGTCTGTTGGGGTGAGACACAGGATGGGGAACTGGGGCCACAGCAGTGATGGGAAACCTTGGCTTCCCAGCCCCTTCTACAGGGATGCAATGCCCGACATCCCAATTTCAACTGGTACTGCTCTACAGAGTGGAGAAGGGTGCTGGGACACCCCCTACCCACTCTGCTCCTATCTGGTCTGGGCGCTGAGCTGTTCACTGCTCTTAAGCCTTCCCTGAGTTGAAGCCCAACAGAAAACGAGTCAGGAGCATGTAAGCAGAAGGTTAAAATCCCCCTTGTGTGCAGACACCTGCAGCACCTCCATTCCTTTTCAATTCCAATTTAGTTTACAAGTTCCTCAAAGCAGTGGGACAACTTGGGCAGCTTCAGCACAGGATGCTGCCCTTGGCTAGTGATGCCTCACAGCACTGACCTATGCTGGACCCCCAACAGGCTGGGACACCTTCCACTAGACCAGGCTGCTCCAAGCCCTATCCAACCTGGCCTTGAACAGTTCTAGGGATGGGGCAGCCACAGCTTCTCTGGGCAACCTGTGCCAGAGCCTCCCCACCTTCAGAGGGAGGAATTTCTTCCTAAATATTCCATCTAACCCTGTCCTCGGGCAGTAGGAAGCCCTTCCCCTTGTCCACACAAGGGATGCCCCCTGCAACCCTCTGTCTCTCCCTCCATGACCAGAGCTAGGGCAGGTTTGCAATGTCCAGCTTATGGCAGGATTATCCCCAACCCACTCCTATGGGCACAGGGTTCACCACTGGCACCGTGGTACCTCCCGGGTAACTTACATTGTGGAATGTTGCAGCACCTGGATGGTGTTCTGGGCTGAGAGGTTGAACTTGGCTTTGCTGACCCAGCCCGTGAGGTTGTATTGCACGAGGTCTGTGCCCAGCTGGTCGGAGATCTCAAAGTGCAGTGCCTGCTCACACCTGCACAGGTGCCCGTCCCCTGCAGCAGCAATAGCAGCCCAGAATCAGCCCAGTGAGATGTTTAATTGGCTGCATTTCTCAAATTTCCAAAGCCAAATGGCAGTGCCAAAGGTTGGTCAGCCGAGGTGAGCTCAGCTTACCCTCTTGGTCAGGTCCCTTTGTGGCAAAGTAGGATCGGAGGTGGCTGAAGGCAGTGCTGTCCCCAGAGCCCGGGATCAGCACCTCCTCGTCCAGGATCCACAGCAGCCCCCGGCGATCAGCCCCGGGGCTGCCTGGCAGCACCTGCGGCTGCAGAGGGAGATGGTGCTTGGTGCTGGGAAGAGCAGGAGAGCTTTGGGCTCCAGCAACAGCCACACCAGCCCACTCCCAGCAACCTGCTCCCACTGCCCAGCTGCATTCCCTGCCCCAGAGCAGGGCCAGCTCTGTTCATCACCCTGAACCCTCTGCAGTGACAGTGTCCCAGACAAGCCCCTCATTCCAGCTTGCAGCCAGGCTGGGAGGGATTATGGGGTGCAGGGCTTGGCCAGGGAGGGTCACTGTATTTTGAAAAGCCAAAGAAGGTCCTGGTAGATGCTGTGCCCTCCTCTGCAACATCCCAGGCTGCTCTGGGTCACTCTGTGGGTTCCCACTTTGCCCCTGGAACCCTCACTGCTCTGAGCAGCAGGATGCAGCTCCCACAGATCCTACAGTGGCCCCAGGGACAAGGTATCTGGGAGCAGCTCAAGTCGACAATGTGTAGACAGTGGAGACCGCTCTGAAAGATCAAAAGATACCTCAACATTTTAATGGAAAACATCATTTAAAAGCTTGCTTCAGTCATGGTCTGGCATCTGGAAGCTAAGAGGAGATCCATTGCCAGGGATGGGAAGGAAGGCAGGGATCCAGTACTCGAAGCGAGATGGTCACGTACTCAGGCTTCTGCTATAGACAGGAAATGCTGACTCATTCTCTTTCAAGGTCGTATTATTAGTGTTAGCATCTTTTAAGGACATAGTACAACTAGGCCTCAAGTCCAGCTTAACCATAGAGACAAAACAGGCCAGCTGTCGGTCCTACAGTTCCCCCTTTTTTCTTTGAGCTTCGAGGCCCATGTTTGTCGTCTATTGCCATGCGCTTAGCAAAAGAAAACAAACAAGGACCATGAGCAAGTAGAACAACAGTCCTGATCTAAACAATTCATCAGCCTAGCTTTCCATATCCCAAAGAGCTCAACACTGAATCAAGCAATCCTGTTCTTCACTAAGGGTTAAAGGTCAGTGCTGCAGTTCCCTGACCAGCGCTGTCCCCGATTCTTCCCCGGTTAGCCCTGACAGCAAT
>WEIV01025122.1:493400-515485 GCA_013390005.1 Calyptomena viridis | reverse complement strand
CCTCTAAACCCAAATCTTCCCTATTTAACCCAAATCTTTCCTATTTAACCCAAACTCTCCCCATTTAACCCAAACTCTCCCTATTTAACCCAAACTCTTCCTGTTTAACCCCAAACTTCCCTCTAAACCCAAACCTTCCCTATTTAACCCAAACCTTCCCGCTAAACCCAAACCTTCCTATTTAACCCAAACCTTCCCCATTTAACCCAAACTCTCCCTATTTAACCCAAACTTCCCTCTAAACCCAAATCTTCCCTATTTAACCCAAACCCTCCCTATTTAGCCCGAACCTTCCCTGTTTAACCCAAATATTCCCTATTTAACCCAAATATTCCCTATTTAACCCAAATATTCCCTATTTAACCCATACTTCCCTCTAAACCCAAACTCTCCCTGTTGTTGCCCAAGAGCCAAAACAACCCTCACAGCTCATCCTTTTTTCCCAGAAATATTGCAAATAAAAGCAGTTTATTCACAGGAAAACATCCATTTTTACATTATCTCACCCACCTCTCCTTTTTTCCCCAGGAATATTGCAAATAAAAGCAGTTTATTCACAGGAAAACATCCATTTTTACATTATCTCACCCACCTCTCCTTTTTTCCCCAGGAATATTGCAAATAAAAGCAGTTTATTCACAGGAAAACATCCATTTTTACATTATCTCACCCACCTCACTTTTTCCTCTGCAATATTGCAAGTAGAAACCATTTACTCACAGGATAATGTCCATTATCACCCCTCTTCCAGCTCTCTTTTTTTCCATGAAAATTGCAAATAAAAGCCAATTATTCACAGGACAATGTCCATTATCACATTATCTCGTCCACCTCTCCTTTTTTTCCCAGGAAAATTGCAAATAAAAGCCATTTACTCACAGGATAATGTTGATTTTCACACCCCAAACACCCCACATTATTTTAAAATCACATCCCCACCTGTTTCCTTGACACAATTCAGATGTGATTCTAATATTTTTTAAATTTTTAAAATTTTCATCCAAATTAAAATCTTAATTAAATTAAAATCTTTCACACACATATAATAAACTCACTTCTTGTTACAAAGGTTTAAAATAAGACTTTTTTTTTTCCTCATAAATAATTCAAAATAACTTCTGGATTTGTTATGGAAGCAGACCTTAGAAGTCTATCCCATAATTTTCCTGTTAATTTTCCCTATAAAATTCAGTCACTAGATGTCACTCCATGCCTTTAATAGCAAAGGATGTGCTCCTTGGTTTAAAAAAAGGGAATCAAAGCAGTTTTTTATGACTAAAATCCAGCTTTGTCCTCTAATAAATATTTGCTGTTTAACACACAATGATTGGGGAGAGAAAGAAAGTCGTTTTCCAATTAAAAAATGGAATTATGATGGAATTATTAAGGATGAAGCCTTGATTGTTCCGTGTAATTAATGAGACATCCCAAATTTAAAGACAAGCCTTTGTAGGAGCCCCAAAATTCCCAAAAATAGAGGAAGAAAATTAATAAAAATCAGATAAATTAATAAAAATAAATTATTTAACAAAATTAACACAATAAAATTAATAAAATAATAAAAATTAATAACCTTACTAATAAATCCCACATTGGTCTGTGTGATGATGAACTTCAAACACTATTTGAGAAGAACTTGGGATTGTGGAGAGATGATGCCTCTTATGGAAAAAAATGCAGTTTCAATATCCCAAAAATCTTTGGATGACTTTTTCTTGTCTCTGTTTGTTCTTAAACTGGCCAAAAATTCGAAATCAAAGGACTTGGTTGGGTTTTTTGGGGGTTCTTGGCAGGTGGAACAGAACAAATTGACATTTTTTATAGAACAAAACAACCCCAAACCAGTCCCTGGCCCCCCTTTTAATCCCAATTTTTTTGTGGCTTCATCAGCTGAAAATACAATTTCATTTTGTGAAATTTCCTTTTGTGAAAGGAAACCCTCCCCTGAAATATCCAAGGAATTCAGTTCCAAGAAAATGTCTTTGTCTGATTCCTGCCTGAACTTGGGGGTTGATTAAAGATGTACAATTAAACCTATTAAAAATTAGCCACACACTGATTGATTCCGAGAGATTCTGAGGTGGTTTTTCCCTGGGATAGGGAGTTAATTCCTCCTTATCTTTTTATTAAAGATTCATCTTTTGAAAAGAGGAATTTTTGGGAGTGTTAAAAGTGTTTTGTAGAAAGAGGGTTAAGGAATGAGTTATCAAGAATTATGTGTTATTGCAGAGGGAATAAATATTTGCTTTCAATCAGAATTCAAAATATTGATTAATTAAATTAATTTATTATTTAGAAATTAATCTAAATAATTTATTATTTAGATTAATTAATTAAAACGGATCCCACATGGATGGAACAGGAAATAAAAGCATCTCCAAGGTCTGAGAACTCTGGAGCATCCCAGGAGAACATCCCACACCAGTGTCCAGTGTGGTCCTGGCCCTCTAAAAAGTCCCTTTTTGATCCCCCAGGGGGTGTATCCATGCAGGAATGTGGTTATTCCATAGTGGGATGGAGTGGGACAGTCCATCCACTGTCACCACCTCCCACCTGGACACCCAGCTCCCATAAAATCCAACCTTCAGCCCTTCTTTCCACATCCTCCTCTTGCTCTTCCATTTTTTAAAAATTGTTTTTATTATTGGCTTCAAGGAAAACATGGAAAAAACGTGGAAAAATCCAGGCACTGCTTCGTGTGTAGCTGGAACCCCAGAAAGCCACAAGAGCTGGGAGATGGTCCTGAGCAGGGAGACTCCAGGCCAAAATCCCACCTTCTGGAAGTCTGTGTCATTCCCTGCTTTGCCTGACAGCCAAAATCCAGGGAATGTGAGCCCTGTTACGGCATCTGTTTATTTTCCAGGCTGATGTGCAGGATTAAAACCTCCAGGCATTGGGCAAGTGGAGAAATTCCCCACAAAGCACACGATCCATAAGCAACGGAGGGGACTGGAAAATTAATAACCCCGTGTTTTTTAAATAAAGGAAAAGGTTGTTGTTGCTGCCAGTGATCAATGGATTTGGGATGAGGCCAAATGGCTCCACTTGGCTTTAAAGCAGCACAGCAAAAACATTTCTCCAGAGCAGCTCGTGGCCACCAGAGTTACAAATATTTACTTTCTATATTTGCTTTAGGACAGGATTCGGGCCAGGGATGGGATGGATTCCAACATCCCAGCGTTGGAGGTGCTGAAAATTGCGTGGAAGGGAGTGAAATGAGCTTTTTGGGACCTGGAGGGTCTGTGTGCTTGTTGTGATGGATTGTCATGGTGACAGGGACAGGGTTGTCACTGAGTGGGTACAACCAAAAACTGGATATTCCAAACCTTTGTGTCATTCCTGAGGGGCTGGTAATGATAAATCACTGGTGGCAGCTGCCCAGGGACACCCCAGGAGATAAGGAAGAGATCTGGGGGGGCATCAACACCCCCACACCCAGTTCAGGGTCCTCCCTGCTCATGGACAATGGGCAAAGAATCCCAAATATCCCACAACTCGGAGTTAAACCACCCCTTGTGAAACTCCCTGTCCTGGGGAGGTGCTGGGCATTCCCACCTGAGCCTGGGGTGGACAGTCCTGGGGTACCACTCCTGGGATCCAGAGGGGGAACAGAACTCCAGCAGGACTGGGACTGCCATCATTCCTTCGACAGGACCATCATCCCCATCTCCAGGTTTTCCTTCCCTCTGCTTTTCCCCCAGGGAATCCCACAGTGCTGGGCACAGGAGCCCAGGAGCACCGGGCTGTTCCTTCCCAGGGGCTGGTTGTGCTTTGTCCTTGTGGGCCAGAGCCAGTTTTTACCCTGTGTCACTGTAGGTATTGTGATTTTTTTAGTAAATTGTAGCTCTGACTTGTGGTCTCTCTAAATTGGGTTCATTTTTCCTTTTAAACCAGCACAGGTATGAACTGGACTTTGGAGTTTTGGGAAGAGGGGACAAGGTGTTTGTTTGGGCCCCAGACTGGGCAGAAGGGAAAAGTGGAGATTTCATTTCCTTTCATGAAATGTTTATTATATATATAAATCTATATTTTTCTATGTATTTGTCTTTCTTTCCATGCCTTGACCCCAATAAAACAAGTGTCCCATGCACTGCAAAGCCACCCCTGTAAATGTGCTGAGCTCCAGGCCTGGCCCTATTGCTTTGCTAAGCTCAAGGAGGCCAAGAACTGACCCAGGTTTAGATTAATTTCGGTGGCTTTTGTAGTTTCTCAGCTCTCTCTGCCCTGATTTGTTCCTCTCTCACAGCCCCTTGCAAGTGGCTTCTCTGCAGATGCCACACTGTCCCTTCCCAAAAGCAAATCTTTGGCTGCAAAGAACCTCAGGGGAATCACCAGCCATGCAGGGATTTTATATCATTTTATATCATTTTATATAGTACAGCTTTCTTCACCATTCCCAAGCCCTGATTCCATAGGGAATCTCCTGGCTAGGAGATGTTCAGTGGGGTTTTCTTTTTCCCCCTCTATTTTGCCTTCTAGAAAATGCTCTGCAAAGTTCTGCACTCAGGTGCTTCCTACAATCATGGAATCATTAAGGTTGGAAAACTTGAATCATCCTCAAGTTGTTTAATCAAGTTGGAAATCTAAGATCATCAAGTCCAACCATTAACCCACCACTAAAACATGTCCCCAAGTGCCACATCCACACGTTTTTTGGACACTTCCAAGGACTGTGGCCCCACCACTTCCCTGGACAGCCTTTTCCAATGCCTGACCACCCTTTCAGGAAAGGAATTTTCCATAATATCCCATCTAAACTTGCCCTGGCTCAGTGCTGGAGCAGAGTGATGATGATGCTGAGTTTTGGTGGATGAAAAATTGGCCACTTTTTTATTCCAAAGGAAGAACTGAGCAGTTAATTGGAGTGAGGACTCCTGGAATGTCCTCTCAGGTCAGTCCATAGCCATGGACACAATTCCCAGACCATGCCCTGAGCCCTGAATGTGCTGTGTATCCATTATTCCAACAGAATCCAGGGCAAAAAGCTCTTCAAATTAAACTCACAACTACTCTGTGCCTCAGTTTCTCCCTCAGTACTTGACACCACCAGCTCTGTGAAGCTTCCAAAGGCTTTGGGATCCATGGCTGGATTTAGGGAAGTGCCAGATTATTTTACACTTCGTAAAAATCCAATCTGGCTCCTGAAAAGCTTCATCAAAGCAAAGCTGGGAGCTGGAAGGTTTATGAGGACAGGGAGAGGGGTAAGAAAACAAGAACCAAGATCTAATTTCTTAGGAGTAGCAGATAGTCCCGGGAGGAGATAATTGAGGTCTCTAATTGCTGCAGATAAGATCAGCCTCAGTTACTATTTTCAGCCAGTCTCAGACATCGGGGCTGGAGTCACCGAAATAAAGTCTAAAACCTGAGACAAATGAAAGGCAGGATCAGGAGAGTCCCAAAGATTTTCTGCTACAAAGAAATCCGTGGATATTGCAGGGATGTCCTGGGCACTGGGGTCACCACCCCATCCCTGTGTGGGCAAGGACTGAGAGAAATGAGGAGCTTGGAGGGGTGAAATGACCTTGCTTTTAATTCCACTGTGACAACAGGGACTTTATCCTCATTAGAGTGTGCCAGCAGCTCTCTGCTCCATTTCTTCTGGGAAAAGAAGCAGGAATAACCATGTTCAGCCCAGGGAGTGGTGGCAGGAGCCTCTGGAAGTGAGGAATTCAGGGTCTCCCAACATGCAGTGCATCCCAACATGATCTCAAACATCACCTGGGTGAAGAGCCTGGATAAGAAAACTGGGCGAGGGATTAATATCAAGCTTAAAATACCTGGGAGAAGCTGCAAGGAGACAGAGCCAGGCATGGCAGGAGGACAGGAGGCAATGGGCCCATTGACATGAGAGAGCCTGAAACTGCATTCACAGGAATTTTTTCATCCTGGGAACAGTCAGCTGCTGGATCAGCTGGACCACAGAGGTTGTGCAGTCCCAAACTATGGAGGTTTTCAAACCCAGCTGGGTAAAACCTTGAGTAACCTGCTCTGCCCTCAGAGCTGACTCCACTTGGAGCAGAAAATTGGACCAGGGACCTCCAGAGGTCTCTCCCAACCTTCATTATCCCAGGAGTGACAGCAGTTCATGCCTGGCACATTCCAAAGGAGAGGTTCCATCAGCAGGCACGGGAATGCTGGGGAAGCATCCCATCCCTTGCCTTCCTCAATTCCCCCCCCAATCCATGTGGATCTGCTCCCTCCCTACCTCTGACAGCCTGTTTATTCCAAAACATTTGGCACTCGATGCCTTCCAGATGAAACAGGAGATCAAAGGCCCCAATTTCCTTTCCTCCCACTGCCTTCCCCTTCCGTGTCCCCTGCTCAGGGATTTCTCCATGGCACGGGAAGAGCAGTTTTGAAGGATCCTGAGCACAAGGAGGGGCACAAGCCAGGAGCAGGTTGGAAGTGGCTGCACATTCCCGGGTTTGGGAATGCTCAGTTGGCAGGATGGTGCAGAGTCAAGGAAAACACAGCTCAGTGATATCCCAAAACAGGTACAAAGCTCCCTGGAAGGTTCTGGCCTTGCAGGCAGGATTAAAGGTGCCAGCCCAGTTCTTCTGGGAGCACTGGGAGCACTGGGAGCTGCTTCTCTTCAGTTCAGGCACTAAATGGGGTTCCCTTCCCAGAGAACTTCCAGGCTGGCCCTGCCCTCCTGGGATCTCTGCTGAAAAGGTTCCTGGATATCAGGGAAAGGTTCTTCCCCCAGAGGGTGGCACTGGAAGAGGCTCCCCAAGGTTTGGTCACATTCCCAAGGCTGCCAGAGCTCCAGGAATATTTGGACAACACCCAGGGACAGGGTGGGATTGTTGGGGTGTCTGTGGATCCAGCAGTTGGATCCTTGTGGATCCCTTCTAGCTCAGGATATTCCATGATTTTAAATGTCCCACTGTCCCCATTCCTTGAATTATTCCCAATCTATTCTTTCTTCCTCCTCCTGCCTGAAAACAACCTGTGATTCACTGGTTTCTCTCAGCAAACACACAACCCCTGCCATGCAATCAGAGTGTTTATTCCACTGCTTCCCCTTTCATGTGAGGCCTATGGCTTTCCAGTGCTTTCCAGACATCAAACACTAATTTCCCTTGGCTTTTGTCAGTGAAATGGGCTGGAACAGAGACTCATAAACAACTGGATCAGTAACACTGAGGTTTATTTAAAAGACACTTATAATTTTATTTTTTTTCTTACGGTCGTTTTTTTAACACTTTAAATCCAGCATCTTTCCACAGCTGTGCTGTTCCCCCCTCTGGCTTTACAGAGCAAGAGACTGAGGGTGAGGAAAGGAAAATTTATAGATCCCTTCTAGGATGAAATGATCATTTAGTAATCACTGATCTTTGGGAGTCACCCTGCATTGCACTGGCAGTGTGTGCCTGGAGATCCTGCCCTTGGGTGTGGGTATCCAGGTGAGAGGGAAGGAAATGGGAGGAATTTTTTCCCCTCTTTTTGTTTTTCTGGGCAAATCTAGAACAATCTGGTGAAATGAGCTGGGGCAAACAGCATTTTAATGTGGCTGCCTTGGGCAACAACGTGGTTTAGTGGTGGACCTGGCAATGTCCAGGTGCTTCATGGTCTTCATGGCCTTCAAAGGTTTTTCCAAATTTGGGGAGGTTGGAAAAGCTTTGGCAGGACTGGGGCACAGCCAGAAATGCACCTGGATTTACAGAACAAACTGGAGAAACTCTTCTAATATCACTGTGCTTTCCCTTGGACTTTTGGTGACTGTGAAAACTCCCTTTCAGAACTTTCTCCCTCTCATTCCCACAAAGCAGGTGGGAATGGAAAAGAAATGCCTGTGACTGGGAGTTGTGCAGGTGCTGGGACACAATTCTACAGGGCAAATATATTTTTATATCGTTCAGCCCTGCTGGCTCCTCACTCAGCAACCCAAAGGCCCAAAATACCATCTGTCCAAAGGCTGTTCTGCCCAGACACCCCTGTGAGATGGTGAATTAGGGCTCTGAAGGCAATTTTACCTCAGAGCAGCTCTGGAAAGCCACACAATAAACCCTGCAGCATCTCCCACCTCCTCTTTCACATCCACACAGACCAGTTTCTTGTCCTTGGGGAATGTTGGAAAGAAAACAGTGTTGTCAATAACTGTGAATTGCACTAATTGGGATATTTAATCCTCGGTTGCAATTGCCCTGGTGCTGAAACCAGCAGCCCCTGCCTATAAAAGACCCCAGTGTCAGAAATACAGTAGAGTTTTTCATGCCAGCTGCTGTCCTGGGTTATGGCTCCAGTCTGGCTGCTCTGCTCGCTGAAATATGTTATTAGGAAATTAAACCAACAAAGACAACGTTACAGCAAAGTGCAATCCCAGCCCAACCCACAGAGGGCAGGGAATTGCATCCCGGCTCAGCCTGGATGGGCTGTGCTCAGCTAATCCTGCATTTTCCAGCATTCAGGGAATAGGATGTGCCAGGGGACACACGGGGCTGCCTTGGCTCAGCCAGAGCCCACTGGAGATGTGGCAAATCTCACAAAGAAAAGACATTTTCTCCCTGCACACGCTGGACAAAAATTGGTTTTGCAAGTCTGTGGGTGCTCAGCCCAGGGGGGATCTTTGATAAGGAATAATTTGCCAACAAAGGGACTATAAGAAATGATTTGCCAACAAAGGGACTATAAGAAATTATTTGCTAACAGAAGGACTTTGGGTGCTGGGGGAAGGGAGCAGGATTTGCTGGAGCATTTCCTCTGCCAAGGAGCTGAAGTGATCAATGCATTTGCAGCCTCATTGATTTTTTTATTGGGCTTTTTTAAGAAACTCCATGGTATTAAATGAACCCGATTGATTTTTTTCTGCCCTGTTCTCTCCTGCAAGGGCTGTAAAGCAGGAAGGAGGATCATCTTGCAGCCCAGGGCTGGATGCAGAGGCCAAGGCAGAGAAGGTTCCAGCAGGGATTTGAATTCCTTGCAGGGATTTGGGGGCAGACAATGCCAGGCAGTGTCCCCTGGTAGTGCCCTGGGTTATCCACTCAGTTCCTCCTCCCCTCTGTGGTTTGGGATCCCCAGCTCTGCACAGGGACAGGGGCTCAGGGGAAGGATGGAATAACTCTGGTGTGTGCAAGCTGGGTTTTTAAGAGCCCCAAAAATACCCCACCAAAGCCACAAAAACCCCACAAAACTCCAGAAGAGCCACTTTCTCTGTGTGCAAGAGTTATGGTGGAAGAGGGGACAAGACCAGGGTGAAGTTTCCCAAATTTAAGTCACCAACATCCAGCTCCTTTCTGTTCAAATCCATGTGCACAGAAATAAACTCTTGTCATTTCAAGATACAAGAGAAAGAAAAACATAAGTGACAGGGGTTTGAGCAGTGAGTGAAAAACTTGAAGAACCAGGTCCTGCTGCAAAAGAAACCCCAAAAATCCTTGCAGGAGGTTCCCCCAGCAGCCAGTAGTGCCCAGTTCTCACATCTGAGGGCACTAGTGTGTTTTAATTTTAAGTGGTCCCAGCTCCTGGAGGGAATAAATAACAAATACAGGGGGTTAATTCTGGCCCCAGTACAAAAATGGTGTTTGCAGAGACATCCCAGAATGAGCAGGTGAGGCAGGAAGGCTTTCCAGAGAGGATTGTGATTAAATGAGGGAGGAGAGAAACTGGATTTGGATTCAGTCTCTGCCAGGTATTCCTGGGTCAGACTGGGGGAGTCAGGGCTGTTATCCCAGAGCTCATCCCAGGGCTCTGGAGAACTGGAGGTGGGTCACTGGACTAAGCCAAAATTAGCCAAAAAATCTGCTGTTCTTGAGTGAGAGCCAAGTCTGGGGTTATTTTCAGGGTTTGAAAGGGAATTTCTGGGTGTTCTGAAATGGTGACACTTGTGCACTGAAGGGCCCCAAACTGGGCTGTGGGAACATCCCAGTATTCCCAGGTCTGGCTGCCTGTGTCCAAGTGGGAAAAACCTCCAGATCTACCAAGGCTGAATCCCAAGAACCCCCTGAGAGGAGGAGTTGGGGGGGATTGGACTCTGCTCCCAGGGAACAAGGGATGGGATGAGAGGGAACGGCCTCAGGCTGGGCCAGGGGAGGCTCAGGTTGGACATCAGCAGGAATTTCTCCATGGAAAGGGTGTCAGGCCTTGGAACAGGATGAAATGGGCAAAATAAAGAAATAAATAACCACGGAATCATGGAATGGTTTGGGTTGGAAGGGACCTTAAAGATCATCTCATTCCAAATCCCTGCCATGGGCAGGAACACCTTCCTCTAGATCACATAAATACTTATATATTATGTATTTATATATACCTGTTTACCCACATATGCAAATATATATTTACAGGCTATAGACTGCAAATATCTGCATTTTGTCTCTCGATTTTGTTTGAATTCCTTCAACTTGTTCACTCTTTCTTTTAATATTATCTGTTATACTCCAGGCACTTGTGTCAGGTGCTCAACACATCCAGCAGGAAAAAGAGTCTCTTCCCACCCAAAATCTGCGAACTAAGGTAAGATAAAAGTAACACACGGATACAGAAAAGAAAAACATCACTCAACATAATTTATCCCCTTGCACAAACCCTCAGCACCTTTGCTTTCCACCTTAACTGTCCCCAGCCATTCCCAATAAAAATCACCAGATTGGTTAAGTGAAGTTTTTTGCTTTAACTCATCAGCTTTTAAAATATTCTCTTGCTCCAGAGTTAGTGATTCCATTCCTTTCCAAAGCTCCAAGTGGACACTTGGAGAGGAAAAGCTCTTTGAGGAGGAGATGCTCCTGCTCTGCCCATTCCAGAGTTCTCCCACTGCCAGGGAATCCTGGACACCTCTGCTCTTTTAGAGACACTTCTCTGAGGACAAAGCTGAGCCAGAGAGCCCAGAGGATCATTCAGGGGGCTGGATGCCCCTCTGGATTATTCAGTGTTTCCCTGAGCTTGGTTTCCATTACAGGGAATTGTGTCCATTTTATTCCTCTTCTCTGCTTTATGTGGTTTTATAGGCTTTTAATATCCCCATTAATCATTTTTCCAAGCAGAACAATCAGAGTCTAATCTATATAATCCCACATTTCTGATTATACCTCTTATTTTTTTGCTGGACCTTTTCTATTTCTACCACGTGCTTTTAAGGCAAGAATTCCATGTTGACTCACAGTTTTGTGAATAAATGAGGATAAATATAGAAATATGATCCCTTTTCTTCCTGAAGCACTCAGGATATCAGGACTATTCACTTCACCTCAGATGAGGCTGCAGCTTTTCACAAGACCCTGTACCAGGCACTAAAGAGCAAATCCCTTTCAAATGTTGCTCCAAGTCCTTCCAGAGCCAAATCTCCTGGGTTTTTACCTCCCTGTTTTCTGCCATCTGGTGTCCAGAGACCACAGGCAGATGTTCCCACTAATCAGAGCCTTCCAGATGTTCACCAGCCTCATGTTCCCACTAATCAGAGCCTTCCAGATGTTCACCAGCCTCAGGATGTTTGTCTTACACAACTGCAGAGCCAAGGACTCCCCTCCCAGCCCAAATCCAGCCTCACAGAGGGAAACCCCATCTGTGTGATCCCACGGGCTGGAGTTCCACTCACCCAGCTGGAAAAGCCCTGCTTGGCATTTGGGAAGCTTCTTATCCTCTCAAAGATCTGCAAGGGCTTTGAGAACATTAATCAAGGCTCATTAAGGCTCCCAGCACATCTGGGAGGCAAGGGAGGGTTTCTTCTGCCTCAGCTACACGAGGAAACACTGAGGCTTTGGGAAAGAAAGTGGCTTTTGAGGGTCCCAAAAATTGATTTTTAAAGGGTCCCAAGGTTTGATTTTTGAAGGGTCCCAAGGTTTGATTTTTGAGGGATCCCAAGGTTTGATTTTTGAGGGATCTCAAGGTTTGATTTTTGAGGGATTTCAAGGTTTGATTTTTGAAGGGTCCCGAGGTTTGATTTTTGAAGGGTCTCAAGGTTTGATTCTTTAAGGGTCTCAAGATTTGATTTTTGAGGGATCCAAGGTTTGATTCTTTAAGGGTCTCAAGGTTTGATTTTTGAGGGATCTCAAGGTTTGATTCTTTAAGGGTCTCCAGGTTTGATTTTTGAGGGGTCCAAGGTTTGATTCTTTAAGGGTCTCAAGGTTTGATTTTTGAGTGGTCTCAAGGTTTGATTCTTTAAGGGTCCCAAGGTTTGATTTTTGAGGGGTCCAAGGTTTGATTTTTGAAGGGTCCCAGCAGAAAATGAGACCAGGCCATTGTGAGGCCAAGAAAGCAAAGGAGGAACTTAAACTTGCATTTTTCTATTGAAAGTAAATTCTAATCTCATTGCAAAGACTCCCAATAAGCATTTCAATGTGTAGCATCACCCTCACATCCCCTCTGCTTGTTCTGTGGGTCTGGCCCATTTCCTAGCCAAGAAATAGCTGAGTTCAGATAAAAACAGAAAGGAAGTGAAAGTTTGACCTGCATTCCCAAGGAATTACCCCAAGGAAATCACTGGAAATCACAATCCAACCCCAGTTTCTTTCCCAGAGGGTGAAGCTGTAGTGGGACCACCAAGTGTGTCCTGCCAGGAGATAAAGGCACCACAGTCCTGGGGAAGGTTGTTGCATTTTAATTTTATTTTTTTTTTGAAAGTTTGAATCAACTTTATCCATCTTTGTTATTTTCATTGTAACCCAGATGATCTAAAAATTGCCCAGACCTCCAGTGTTTACTTTGGAAACAATAGAAAATGACTGGCTCTCAGTCACATGCAGCCCAAGACTTTCTTCTTCAGCATAATTAGAGTTCCTTCCATGGCTAATTAAATTCTGCAGTGAATGAAAACAAATTTCCTGGAATGAATATCATCTTGATTCACTTTGGGCAAAGCCAGGCTTTCGTGCTTGTCCCACTCTGTTCTCTGAGGGTGTTGGCTCCGTTTCTGAAACCTTCTTGTCACCACATGACAATGCAGGGAAATAGTCTGTGCTGGGCTCTGCAGGGTCCTCTGCACAGATTACAGGGAATTGTGTCCATTTTATTCCTCTTCTCTGCTTTATGTGGTTTTATAGGCTTTTAATATCCCCATTAATCATTTTTCCAAGCAGAACAATCAGAGTCTAATCTATATAATCCCACATTTCTGATTATACCTCTTATTTTTTTGCTGGACCTTTTCTATTTCTACCACGTGCTTTTAAGGCAAGAATTCCATGTTGACTCACAGTTTTGTGAATAAATGAGGATAAATATAGAAATATGATCCCTTTTCTTCCTGAAGCACTCAGGATGTCAGGTCACTGCCTGGCCTTCCCCTTTGCTCAGTTATTTCTACAAACTTCTGTCTCCCCATCAGGATTAATTCCAGGGTAACAAGCGCTGAGTGAAATGGGAAGTTGGAAATATCCTTCTGACAGCTCTGAATTCCCAATATCTCCCTGTTCCACCACATTTCCCTCCCAAGGAATGTCCCCAAGGTCCCATCACAAGTGCTCACACCATTTGTGAGGGCACAGCAGTGCATTTTTACTGCTGATACAGCCACTCGTGTGGGAGAAATTCCTCAAATTGAGACATCACTTACAGTGAGTTAGTGAATTATTTTAGTGCCTCGATTCCCCCTAAAAACAGCTCAGGAAAATGGCTTTTTTTTACCTTTAAACATGATTTCAAGCTCCCAGTGGTGGAGGGGATCAGCTTTTGCCTGCAAACACTCAGATGATTTTAAGACCAATTTGCTCCTGACTTGCTCAAAGGCACCAAGTTTAAATCCCCTTTGGATTGAAGTGGGGGAAGTTCCTCCCAGGGCAGACAATAATCTGTACCTGGCAAAATCAGCTCCTTTCCTGGGCTTGTTCCCTGGATTCCACCTCCCTTAGGAGCCTGTATTCCATCCTGAGCATTCCCTGGGGCAAGGCAGGCCCATACTCTGCTCTTGGCATCAGCTGAGCTTAAACTGAGCCCAAAGGAGCCAATAAATCATTGTCATGGTTCCAGTGGGAGCAGATGGCTTTGGAGCCCATCCTTTGGGAGGTAAATTCCTTCCCTCTGTTTGCTTTCCTGTTTATTCCTTTCCAGGCCTCCCTAAATGGGGCTCAGTTCTCCAGCATCTTTTCACACTGATTTTTGTGTCCAACTGGCCTCCAACCTCGGCCTGGTGGTAAAATCCCTCCTGGGATGGAAAACTTCACTCTCCAGACAAACCAGTTCCCATTTTAGCCCCCAGTTTCCACTGGGAGATGTGGGCCCTGCACTGGGCAGAACAAGGGGCCACTTCCCAGTTGAGCAGAAGGAATTTTTTCTGGGAAGTGGCCTCTGTTTGCTTCCTCTACATCTTTATGGCCATCAATTAAAGCACAAGAAGCTCCACCTCAGGGAGCTGTGTCAGCACAGAACCATTTTACCTGGATGTTCAGGCTCTGGAATGTGAATATTATGGGATATTCACCTCTTCTCACTGATGGTGGGTGTTCTGTCTTAAAGATAAAACTGTTCCTAAGCCTTGAGCACAACTTTAATTAATTGTGGACAGTTCTAACTGGGCTGCACTGCTTTTTGGTTTCATTTTTAAGACCAAACCCCTTGTTTTTTTGTGTTCTTGGAAAGATTCAACTTACAAACTGAGGACTGATTATTCCCAACTCTTTGCTAAGATGGCATTGAACAAGTTGCCTGTTTTACCCTCTGTGTCAGGCCAGTGCAGAACAGAAATTCTGTGTTAGAAATGGACTGGACATGATCTCATTTTGCACTCCCTGAATTCCTCTTGTTTGCTTAGCAATGTGTGAGTTGTTAGGTGTGAAATTGCAGGTCCACTGTGTCAATTAACCTCATTATGCCATGAAATATTGGTGAATTTGTCAGTAAAAGGCTGATTTCATCCAGGGCCTGATGTTACCAAGAAACCAGCCTGTGTGAAATGGGAAATTCCATCCAAGGCAGGATGGAGCCAGGCTGGAAAAGGGGAGGGAATTGCACCTGCAACCTGAGTTTGGCTCAGCTGTGCAGCTTTTCCAGGTGCTGCAGCATCAATCCAGCCCCACTCCTGCAGCACAAACATCATCTTGGCCCCTCTTTGAGTCCTGGAGGCCACGGCTGCTCAGTCAGTTTGTATTTCCCACACCAAATTTATCAGCTTTGATCCTCAGGAGCCACAAAGCAGCACAAGGAGCTCCCTGAGGAGGGAGGTGGGACCAGATGACCCCAGTGTGGTCCCTCCCAACCACTCTGTGACTGTGCTAATCCATGATTCCACCTCCTACACACATCTGGGTGGGTTTAGAAGAGTTCTAAAGCTGAGGAACCCCCTGGGAAAGGTGCTTCCCAAGGCAGGCTGACATGGGGCTCCACTTTCCCTGTCATCCCTCCTTTTCCCTGACACCCCCCTGTCCCTGCAGAGCCTCCCAGACAAAATGACAGAGTGTGTGTTGATCTTTCTTAGCTCTCTCAGAGAACCAGTTATAAAGAGCCTCCAGGCTGCCAAGAATAATGTGAGGCCAGGAAAGCTCAGTCTGCTGGGGCAGGACATGCCACCCATGGCGTGGGGACAGGAGCCAGGGGAGGTGGGGAGAGGGAACACTGCAGGCTCTCAGAGCCTCAGAGCAGCTCAGGGGTGGTGTGGGATTGACCTGGGAATGTGTTCTTGGTCTCCTCCACTCAACAAGTTGTGTGAAGCTCCTTCATCAAATGCACAACAGGCTCAGCAACCTGCTCATCCCCCAGGACAAGTCAGCAGGATGTTATCCCTGTTATCCCTGTTATCATCACCTTCATCACAGACCATTCCACTCCTTGGATACACTCCTTGTGCTGGGCAGGGATTGAGTGCAAGTACTGCAGGGAATTGGCCTTTCTTGGGATCCAAATTCCCATTCCAAGAGGGTGCAGAGCCTTGGAAAGCAATGGGTTCAGAGCTGCTGAGCCCTTTGCCATCAGCACACACAGGAGTGGCAAGATGACCCTGCAGCTCCTCCTTTCCCTGCAATTCCTTGTCCTTTCATTGCAATTCCTCATCCTTTCACTGCAATTCCTCATCCTTTCATTGCAATTCCTTGTCCTTTCATTGCAATTCCTCCTCCTCTCACTGCAATTCCTTGTCCTTTCATTGCAGTTCCTCATCCTTTCCCTGCAATTCCTCATCCTTTCCCTGCAGTTCCTCATCCTTTCCCTGCAATTCCTTCTCTTTTCACTCCAGTTCCTCCTCCTTTCACTCCAGTTCCTCCTCCTTTCACTGCAATTCCTCCTCCTTTCACTGCAATTCCTCATCCTTTCCCTGCAATTCCTTCTCTTTTCACTCCAGTTCCTCATCCTTTCACTCCAGTTCCTTCTCCTTTCACTCCAGTTCCCCCTCCTTTCCCTGCAATTCCTCATCCATGTGGATGCAGTTGGTTGGGAAACTGTTGTGTGTTTGCACTGGGATCGCTGTAGAGCATTGCATGGAATCATGGAATGCTTTGTGTTGGAAAGGATCCTAAAGCTCATCCCATCCCACCCCTGCCATGGCAGGGACACCTCCCACTATCCCAGTTGCTCCAACCTGCCCTTGGACACTTCCAGGGATGGGGCAGCCACAGCTTCTCTGGGAAATCTGTGCCAGGGCCTCCCCTCCCTCCCAGGGAACAATTCCTTCCATATTTCCAACCTAAATTTCCACTTCCATGGGCACAGCCTTGCTCTGGGTTTGCTGGGCACACACTTTATCAGTGACAAGAAGATGAAGGTGAGCAGCATTCCAGGAGCATTCCAGCCTCTTTCCTTCCCTGGGGGCAGATTTCCCCCAGCAGATACCAGTGGTTCTGGATCTCAGCAGTGGGTTTGTGGATCTGGGAAGACAAGCAGGGTTTGCCCCCTGGCAGGATCCCCCTCTCACTGATTTTAGGGATCTCTCCTTATCAGAAAGAGAGTGGAAGCTTCAACCCAGCCAGGCTGCTTCCCCCTGGGAGAAACCAAGGATCAGGGAGCACAAACCCTGTTCAGGGGAAGGGAGGGGTTGAATCCATGATAACAGAGAGGGAAAAGCCCTTTCCCACTGCTGCCTTCCCTGTCCCCAGCTTTGGACAACCCCAATCCAGCTGAAAGAGATCCAAACACATCCTCGGGAGTTTTCCAAGCAGCAAATAAACACACGAACCACCTTCTCAGCGAGCACAGAACACCCTCCCAAAAGCAACACAGCAAGTCGCTCATTAGAGGCTCAATGAGCCGTGGAAAAACCAACACTGTGCATTCCCAGCTCCTCTTTCTGTGTCCTTGCTGGAATCACAGCTCAGGCCACCACGGAGCCACAAAGGCAGCACAGAACCCCCGGGTTCACCCTCCCCCAACCTCCCAAAAACTCTGTGCTGGCCCCAGGCTTTGCCTCTGACCTGGTTTGACTCCAACCTCAGCTGCTTCAGCCCTAAATCCAAACGGGTTGAGCTTGGGAAAGCTGGAAATGACCACCAGGAGAAGGAGGGGAAGAGTTCTCCCTTCCAGAAATTCTTAATTAATTACAAAGATCTCCTCTTTGTAAGAACTGAAAATAATTCTGTGATACCTTTGTCCCCAAAGCAAGCTGAGCTGAGGGTTGGTTCTGTCTCAGGGTTCAGAAAACAAGGAAATGATGGGATTTCACCACTAAAGGCAGTGGAAGGATAAAATTCGTGTCTGAGATGCTCCTAAACACTAAAGCATTGCAAAATGGAAAGTATCAATCCACAGATGCAAGAAAATATTAATAAATGTGATCACACCCCACAAAGCTGTTTTCTACCACAAAAAGGATGAAGACAGACACATATCAGCAGATCTGTAATGTTTTCAAATAAAAAAAGTCTTCTCCATCTTTATTCAGCAGTTTCAAGAAGTTCACTGAACTTCCCCATTTATTTATTTTCCCTTTTACAGGTTTTTTTCTTGGTCTCAGATGAAAAGCTGATGCTGCCAAAGTGCAGAAAGATTCGAATCACCAGATTTTCTTTTCCTGACAATTGAATTTGGAAATTTCTGAAAAGCTCCAGAAAAAAGAGTCAAGATTTTCTGCCTCTGATGGAACCCAGGCTGGAAGCAGGAGCAGGAGTTCTCCTCTGCTCCACTGAAAACTCCACAATCCTGCTGATGGAATTGGTTGCATCCACATCTCAAACAGACCAGGAATTGCTTCCCAACCTCTTGTTTCAAAGAGCAGCAACAATCTAACACAAATATCAACTATTTACTTTGTGCTGAAGGTCTGCCAAGGAAAACTTGTATAAAACCACAAGTTTGTTCAAAATCTGGTCACATTCCATGAGTTGTGCTCTCAGAGCTGGGAGCACCTGTGAACTGCAAAGTGTCCCTTCCAGAGCTGGAAAACACAGAAGGAACTGCCACCAACTCATCTCTTTGCTCGTGATCAGCCTTTCCCTGCATAAATTATACCTGGATTCCACTCACAGGGACTCAGTGACAAGAAAAGTCCCTTTTCCAGAAGGGGCTGTGAGGGCTGGGCCATGAAAGTGGAGTTTCCCAGCTGTGTCATCCCGGGATTCCACAGTGGGTACAAAATCCAGCACAAGCTCCATCACTTCTCCCTTATCTCAGCAAGGAACGAGACCAAGACTTGCAGATAAACCCCCAAATCCACCCGAGGAGACTCTCAGGACCTGGATAATCCCGAGGCAGGAGCTGGTTTGTAGCCCTGTCAACCTGACTCCGTAACCTCCAGACAAAATAAATACCTGCGAGGAAATATTTATTTTACTGCACATTCCAGGCTCTCAGATTTCTGGCAGTTTGACTCCAGCACTCCTGGAATCACAGGTCAGACGTGCCAGTGGCTCTGGGCTCTCTTCAGCTCTCCAAGGAATCACCTTTTCCTGTCACTCCAAGGGGATTTGACATCCCAGGGCAAGTTTTCCACTGAGATATTTCCCGGGATTTGCACCCAGATTTGGTGTGGATTCCCTTTTGCCCTTGTGCCTGCAGGACAGAGATATTTTGGAGTCTCTCTTGGACTGGGATTTGCACATGATGGATTTAATTTCACTTGTGTTTATACTGACTGCAGTGTGATAAATTCCCATTTATAAATTGTTCTCAGCATAACTGAGTGTCAGCAGCCCAAAGGACATGAAAGATTTAAAGTGGGGAAAGGAGGAGACACAGGAGCCTCTCTGAGACACTTTCTGGGAGTGACAATGAATTTCAGAGAGTTTTTCTCTCTCTCTTAGTCTTTTCTCTTTAGATTTTTTCAGGGCTTCTCTAAAGTGAGCTCCTTTCAGTACAGTTTTTTGATCAAATGTTTCTCAAGACTTTTCCCCCAGAAGCTCTGGAAAGGTCCTTCCTAAGGGATTTAACAGATGGAATGAAAGGAGAAATATTAGACATGTTGCAGGAACCCTTCTGACTTTCTGGTTGACCTTTGCAGACATAGCCCAGGTCAGAAGAGTCTCCAGATTTTGGGGAGTGTCTCCAAATCCCAAACTCTAAACACATTCCAGCTTCCTTGGGGTGTCCTGGGCCAGGCCCAGGAGTTGGGCTCCATGATCCTGGTGGGTCCCTTCCAGCTCTGGGTGTTCTGTGGTTCCTGGGTGGGATTTGTTTGCAAATGGTCTGAGAAAAGAACTTCTCTTGAGCTCAAGTTGGTTTTTTGGGAAGTACCAATCACCTGGCAGGGAATGCCAGGCAGTGGATCCAAGAGTCTTCAGAGATAAAAGCAGATAGACCTGGGCCTCCAAGGCTTTTCTTTATTGCAGAGCCAGTGCTGACCCAAACAGCTCATTTCACTGGCACTTCCCAAATTCTAACTCCCTTTTCCACAGGCTTTGGGCAGGTGCTTAATAGCTGAGCAGGAATCATTAAAAGCTCCCTTGCAAAAGCTAATTTTTAATTAAAGTGCTGGGTTAGTGGTTGGACTTGATGATCTTAAGGGTCTTTTCCAACCTGTGACTCTGTGATTGTCCCTCTGGGGCTCAGGCAGAGCCTGTGGATGAATCCTCCCACTACCCAGTGCTGGGAAAACTGGTTTAATAATAAATAATAATAATATTTATAATAATTATTTATCATAATATTTATTATTTTTAATAATAAATTATTATAAATAATAGAATACATATGTTATTTATAATAATATATAACATAAAATAAGTAAAATTAAAATTGGTTTAATAATGCACTGGGAAAAAACAACTTGGCAGGATGTACAGCAAGAACTCTGCTGACTTGGAGCTTGGCTTCATTCCCTGGGGTGAAGGTGGAGAGATCCCCCACCTCATTTGCAAGGATGGGACACAGGGAGAGGGAAGGAAGGTGCAGCAGCCAAGCACAGGCTGCTGAAAGAACCAGAAGTGGCAGGGACCCAGCAGCAGGGGGGAGGGAGGGGGGTGCAGGCAGACAGGCTGGAATTCCCAGCTCCTGGATGGGATGGGATGGGGAGTGAGGGGATGGGGATAATGATTGAGGGGAGACAAACCCTGCACTTGTCACTCAGCACCAGAGATGCTGAACTCACTGAGCTCACAGGGTGTCTCTCCATGAAGGGATTGATTGTGGAGGAGATTTGGAAGGAGGTGACTGTGTATCCCAAATACAGATCCCAGGAGGACCTGAGGGCACTCACGGAACGTTAAAAAAGAAAAGCAGCAGGAATGCAGAACTGTTTTCCCCAGGTAAAAAGCCAAGGTAGATACCCAGGGGGCTGATCCACAGGGAAATTTAGCCCAAACCATCATAAAGTCTGGAAATTTCTTTCCTTATCTGCAGGAGAAATTGTTCCCTGGGAGTTTGGGGAGGCCCTGGCACAGATTTCCCAGAGAAGCTGTGGCTGCCCCATCCCTGGAAGTGTCCAAGGCCAGGTTGGAGTAACTGGGATAGTGGGAGGTGTCCCTGCCCATGGCAGGGGTGGGATGGGATGGGTTTTAAGGTCCCTTCCCACCCAAACCATTCCATGATTCCATGATTCCCAAAGCAGAGCTCCTTTTGAACTCCAAGGATTTCACTCCAAATCTTTAACAGGAGAGAAATGGGAGCAAAGGGATGGAAGTGAAACAGGTTGTGTTTGTTTCTGCAGTGAGTGAAGCAAAGGCCAGGGAGGCCCTGCCAGACCACACAGCTCTGTTATTTCTGTTATTCAGGTGGATTTTTTACAAAATGGAGACAATTTAGGTTTTGTTTCCTTGGTTCATAAATACAGCACATGTGTGGTCTGGGCAGGAACACCCCAGGCTCTCCCAAATCCCTTCCCAAGGAATGGAAGGATTTTTTAGGGCAGTGCAGATACCTGGTGGCAATGCCACCAGTGTCCTCGTGTGGGCAGGGAGAACATTCCCAGGGAATGGCAGCAGGGAAGAGCTGCCCAGACTCCCTTCCCTGTCTCTGGGCCACTGTGTCACCTGGGCCACTCCAGTGGCAGATGGCAGAGCTGGATGTGGCACTTCCAGGTCCCCTGGCTGGGACATCTGCAGGGCTGGGGTGATGCCACACTTGTCCTGGCAGCTCCTGCACGGTGGGAATGATCAAACAGAGCTCCTGCTTTATTCCAGGAAGGAGGATTTTATTCTGGATGCCTTTGCACAGACCTTCTGCCACAGCCACCACCAGCCCCAGCCAGGACCTGCTGTCCTTGCTTATCCCAAAGGATGCAAAGCACTGAACACCAAGGAATTTCACTGCAGGATCCCCTTAATTTGGGGCTCCAAAGAGGCTCCCAGGCCCTGCAGATGTGGCACAGCTGGGTCCCCTGCAGGGCTGTGTCCCTGGAGTTGGGACTCACACAATACTTGTCATTGTTGGGGCACAACAGGAGTGGCCAAGGGGAGGATTTCAGGCTTAGTGTTGGATTTCCTGCCTTTGCCTGGCTCAAAATTGTCTCTGTGTCAGTCAGAATATGGGAATTTCCTCCCTTAAATTGTGTAAATGTTATTTAAAGAGGTGCTGAGTAGGTTGCTAAGCATGTTTTAACTTTGGGAAGGAATGTTTGCTATCAGTTTATCCCAAATATTGTATTTACTGCTGACGTTTGGGTTAAAGATGTTTGAGTTACAAGTCTTTACTATTCTAACCATGGAATACCCTGAGCTGGAAGGGATTCACAGGGATCACTGAGTCCAACTCCTGGATATTTCTACAGCTCTTGTAGCTGTGTTACTATAACATATTAAAATTATATATTAAAATGATATATATATTTATAAAAATATATATAATTATATATATTTATT
>WEIV01025122.1:465433-486035 GCA_013390005.1 Calyptomena viridis | reverse complement strand
CACTGCCCAGGGACAGTTTGTGTGACTGGGATGGGATGGGATGGGATGGGATGGGATGGGATGGGATGGGATGGGAGGGCACTGCCCAGGGACAGTTTGTGTCACTGGGATGACAGGAGAAGCCAGGGATGTGTCCTGGAAAAGAACTGAGCACTTGAGGATCCAGAGAGATACAGAAGCTAAAGCAGCAAACAGCCTCTCCTTCCCTAATCCTCTCCCTGTCTTTTTGGGAATGTTACAGGTTAAACACAGACCCTTTTCTCTCCAGGCACAGTTTTCTCTCTGAACTCCTTAATCTGTGCACTCCTGGCTTTGCATCTTCCATAAACAGGTTTCCCTTAGCTTGACTAAATGCATTTTTACCTAAAATATGGTAATTAAGGGATTTAAAGTGAGGCATTTTTATTCTGCTTCCCACCAGCTCCATGCTGGCAATGACTGACCCTGCTTCCCTGCAAATTCCTGCAGCCAAACGTTATCCCAGTGCAAAAATTCACCTGTCTCCTTGTAAATCCCTCAGCTCCAGCCCCACCACCCTCACACCTTCCTGCCAAGCTCCATCCTGCTTGTCAATATCAGGGATTAATTCCCCCACGCTGCCTCAGCCACATGAAAGGATTCACTCGGGGCTGTGTCTGGTTAAAACAAAACCAAGGGAAGGAAAAAGTGCTTCTGGCTAAAAGAAACATTCCTCGAGTGTGATATCACCACTCCTTCCATCACCTCTCACGTTGTGCTTCCAAAGCTCCTTGTACCTGTAGGCAGAAGGTGGATAATCCTGATTTCCCATGGATTCCTACAGCAGGGAAGGGGAAAGGAATTTCCACTTTCATTGGGATGGGGAGGTGGAAATTCAGCTTCCCCTTGTTGGCCCATCTCTCCAGATCCCCAAATGAGGAGGGAAACCTCACTGAGCTTCACTTGCAGTCAGGAAAGCCCCACAACTCCCAGGATAAATTCCACAGTGTGGGTATTAATGCAGGATTTAGGGAATGAAACAGAGCTGGGAATCCAACCCAAGTCAGTTCTGCTGCTCACTGGGATTTGTAAACCTGGGGCAGGAAGAGCCTGTAATCCCAAAAAGGTGGATAATCCAGATTTAGGGATGGAAAAGCAGAGCAAACTGTGCAGGGCTTCACTTGGCAGAGTGCTGAGAGTGGAGGAAGGTGCCTTAAATGAAAAACCTTTCACTAAGGTGCCCTAAATGTGCCACCCCTTGGTTAAACTCCTCCTTTGCCCTCTGTCCACAGGCACACGAGGGGACATCTCCTCTGTGGCCACCTCAGTCACTGTCACCTGGAATTCAGCTCCTCCTGCCAGCAGGAATCAGCTCAGAGAGGTTGGAATCTTGCTCATGATCTGCCTCTCCAATTACCAGGAGGCTATTTCTTCCCACAAGGAATATTTTTGTGATCTTCCCATGGGAATTTGGTATCAAGTGCAGGCCTGGAAGTGTGTGAGAAACGGAGGAGCCTTGTCCCATCATGGAAACAATTCCATCTCCTCCCTAAACATCAGCAACTCAAGACAGGGTAGGAACTCCTTCTCTCAAGGAAGGTGATGGAAACTCCTTTTTCACCTTGAAACTTTAGGGGAGCTGTGAATCCCCAGGGAATTCAGGGAGGTGCCCTTAGAGGGATGTGCTTCCCCCAAAACAGGCAGATTTGGACCCCAAATTCCTCTGGGGTTTCACTCCCTCAGTGACATTGAGCAGCAACTCAGAGTGTGCAAGAGCAATAAAGGTTTATCCACCTTTTCCAGCTCAGTGATTCCCTGTGCACTGAGCAGGAGGCAGCCCAGGTTTGGGCAGGGCTGTGGAACCAGGAGCAGCCAAATTCCCACCCAAATCCACGTGTCTGTGGTGGGAGAACAGGGTCAGGAGACCATTCCTGTGACTGCTGTGTGGCTGTGCAGGACCAGGAGCTGTGTGACATTCCCATTGTTCCTCTGAGCCCAGAATTCCCATTGTTCCTCTGAGCCCAGAATTCCCATTGTTCCCCTGAGCCTCTGGTCAGCCCAGGAATCACCTGCCCTGGAGGTGCCAGACAGGGATGGTATCAAATGAAACTTTGGCACCAAGGTTCACATACTTCTGCAAAGCCAATTTACATTCCTTGCTCTGAGCTCCTGGAGCCAAAAAAATAAAATTAAAAAAAAAAAGGTGCTTTGGATCCAGCGTTGGCTCCACTTGGGCTCGTGTCATTCCCCTGCCCTGGGGCTGGAATGAGGCTCTGGCTCCCAGTGCTGTGTCCTACAGGAGTCCCCAGTGGGGATTGCAGAGTCTCTCCCAGGAGCAGACTGGGAACAAGGCAGCAATTATGAGATTGTGATGAAAAATGCTCCATTTGTTGCCTTGCCCAACCCTGTTCCCATCTTTGTCCTCAAGGGCTTCTTTGCAGACACTGATTTGATTTTATTCTTAACGAGGCTGGTTTGGAAAAGAGACTCCTTTTTTCCCTCCCTTTTGACACACAGTCCATGTGATTCCTCCTTCTCTCCCTATTCCCTGTAACTATTCCCTGTAGCCCTTGGGATCCTTAGGGAGGGGGATCAGCACCTTCCCAACCCCAGAGATGAAGCAGCATCAAACAATATTTAGGTTTATTGGTACCAAACTCACTCTGTTGGCTGCTCAGAGAGAACAGGGAGGTGAGAAATGTGCATTTTCTGGCCCTGAATTTCCCTCATTACACTGTGAGTTGTTGCTTGGACCTTCACAAAGCTGCTTTGAGAAGCCACTTTGAAGAATAACTCACCCCACATGCCCTGGCCCTGATAAAAAGTGGGGACAGCCTGGGTTTGGCTTCATCTTTCAGGTTCGGTCTCACACTGAATTGGCCTCAGGATCCAAAATCCACTCTTTTCTCACACCAATAACTTGGTGTCCCACCAGCTCCACTCCCAAGAAAAGCATAAATTAATAATCCACATTATATTTTCACCCAACATAACTCTGATGGACTAAAATCTCAACAACGTTGATTAAACTGATTTGTCTGAGATGTTCTTGCAGCTTCTCTGCTCCTTCTGAGAACTTTTCCTCCTTCCCCCCCATCCTTCTGCACCTGAACCACGAGGCCACAGCTCAGCTCTGCCTTGTGTGACCCAGACCCTGAGATCTGGTTGTTCCTACATTCCCAGAGACCTGATTTTCCAAAGGACTTGGGAAATCTTGGACTTGATCATGGGCTCAGACAGCCCATGGCATCATCACACTGACCTGTTCTGCTATTTGGGGAGAACAAGCCTTTTAAAAAGGTGCTTAAGAAATCAGACTCCTGTTTTTCTTGGAGCCCATGGAAGCCAGAAGCAGCCAGAATTATATGAACTTCAATTTTTCAAACACTCCCCGTTGGCCTCTGCAGTTCCAACCCAAAGCAAATATGCCCAGGCTCTAAGGCTTGGCTGAAATTTGGGTAATACTCATTAGAGTGGAAAGGCTTCACCTCTCTGAGGCACCAGAAAAATCCCACTGGACTGATTATTTATTGTTTTATGTAGATTTTATTGGTTCTCCTCTCTCTGAGGTGCTGATTTGGCAAATCCTTGTGCAGGTGTGTAATTGCAGCCCCTGAGCAGTGCCAGGCAGCTCAGGATTTGCAGGAATGGAGGCCCTTTGTGCCCCTGAAGAATGGAATATAAATCTGCAAACCTGTCAGGGAGCAGAGCAGCTCCTTCCATTGAATTATTATTCAACTGTATTGAATATATTCAAGATTATATTGAATATATTCAATATTATATTGAATAATACGAACAAAGGTTATTCCATCTTTGTTATGGGGTTGTGTTAAGCAGCTTCCAACTGAAAACCAGCAATAAGTGGATTCAGGAGGTTTCCTGGTGTTTTCCCAGCTGGGTATAAATGTGACTTGGGGCAGAGTTTTATTTAAGTTTCTCTCATATTTTAGTTTTCTGGGCAGGAATGTTTCAAGCTCCTGTGAGGCTGGTGAGGCTCTGCACTCACAGATCCTTACTCACAGCTTACTCACAGCTTACTCACAGCTCCTCCAGCCCAGCAGAAGGTTTTCCAAAGTTCCCATTTGCCCAAAAGGCATCTTTTCATTCCCTCCTACCTGGGAGGTTCTCGCTCCAGCAAAATAATTCTCCAACTCCCCGACTCTTTATTGCAGCCCCAGACATCAGTGTCCACTGCTTGACCTTCTGGGGAGGCACAAGATCTTATTTCAAGCCTTTTTGTCCTTATCAAAGTGGGAGAAGGAGTGTCAGCCTGCACAAACCTCACCAAAATTCACGCTGGAGAGTTCACAGATCAAGGAAGGTGCAGTGATTCCCTGGGGATGAGGGTGGGTTGAATCCTGGCATTTCATTTCCTCACTTGATTCCCTCCCCAGCACCACTGGTGCATTGCAATGGGGTTTTGTCTGGGATAAAGGAATAAAAATACAACTCCTGGTTCCCCACGGGATGCCAGGCACGTTTGGATGCAAATGTTACACGGGATTCACATCCACGTTATTCCCACCCAGTTTGTGTGTGGATACAGTGATAAGAGACAATCATTCCCAGCTTTCTGAGTAGTGATTCCCTGGTTTTTTAGTGGAATCAGATCATCCCTGATGTCACATCCTGACTGAACCTGGCAGCAGTGCCAAGGTCTGGGATATATCCAAGTTCCTGCAGATTTCATGGGAAATCCAGGTAAAAGCAGGGAATTAATCTATGAATATCCTCAGAAAAAGCAACCAGTCACCCAGAAAGAAGCTCAATGGTCCATCTGAAACCAGCAGACAGAGCTGACCTGGGGCATCCTCCCTCCCACAGTTACTAATTGGATGAGATGGAATTTTCCTGCAGGGAAGGAGTGGGGGGGGGCAGTGGCCAAAACCCCCCGTCAAAACCAGGGCCCACACGCCCCAAAAAATCCACATCCCCCAAAAAACCCATCCTGGCAGAGCTGTGCCAAGGGCACCGTGCAACCCCAGCATGGAAATAGCTGTGCCAGGTCTCCCTGGGTGTCCTGGGTCTCCCTGAGGGACCAGGGGAGATCCGAGAGCAAAGGACAGTGCGGTGACACCAGAGGGTCACACGGTCCCGCACGGTTTGGGTTGCAAAGGGACCTAAAAGCCCATCCAGCTCCACCCCTGCCACGGGCAGGGACACCTTCCTCTATCCCAGGTTTTTCCAAGCCCTGTCCGACCTGCCCTTCGACATTTCCAAGGATGGGATGAGGATAAGCCAGGGAAGAGCCAGCGCTGAGCACACAGAGCCTGTGACACTGCGGAGTCCCCAGGTGAGCAGAGAGGCTCCAGGCCACGTTCTGCTGCTCCCGGAGGGTCAGAAATCCGTGGCAGTTTTTCCTGGGCTGCAGCAGCACGATGCACTTGGAAAGTGTCCCGTTTTCCATTCCCCCCACACCTCGCTCTCTGTCTGCAGCAAAGGCTCCCGCTGAGTTCCCGAGTCAAAACAGCACATTCCTCACGACCCCAAATGTCTGAGCGGTTCCAGCGGGCACCGGAGGAGAGAGGGAAGCAAGACCCACCCTGGAGAGGGGCTGGAAGCAGGAGAAGGGCTCAGTGGTCCAGCGGAGGCAGAGCTGGTTGGGAATTGCCCTTTCCAGAGAGGAGCTTCCAAGCCCTCGGGGCTGGAAAGGGGATCCTCAGCCCAGTTTGTGCTGCACAGACACGGCAGCACATCCACAGGAATCCCTGGGTCCATCGGGGCTGCACTTTGGAGGGATTGACTTGGGAAGGCGCCTTGTTTTCACACGGCTGGAGTTCATCAGGCCACGAACAGGGATCCTTAACTCTCCCTGGTTTTACCCCAAGCAATGAGAGCTGACACGAACACACACATTTTGATAAATCATTAATGACAGCCTGGAAAAGGAGGTGTGGAAGCACGGGAGGACAGGATTCTCTGGGAAGGCAGAGAGGATCTACCTGTGTGCACCTTTACCTGCCTCTCCCATCCTCTCCCACGCCACAAGAGCATCACTTGCAGCAGCTCCCACATCCGTGGAGCCTCTGGAAAGTTTTCCCTTCTCTCCTTGCTCAGCCCAGCCTGTCCCTGCGACTGTCGGGTGTTACCTGGCACGGCTGCAAATGCTCTTCCTCTCCCCCTCTCGCACTCCCTGTTATCAGATCCTGTTGGGAGCTTTAAGCTAATGGTTTCCCCGTGGTATTATCCCTGGAGATCCCTATCGCTCCCTAATACCCCCCGAGGCTCCAGCTCCTATTTGTTTAAACCAGGGGGGAAAGGCAGAAGAATGTAACCCATTGAGCCCTGCAGTGGCCGCAGATCCAGCGCTCAGATGTCTCGCACGGCTGTCTGACATTCCCTCCCTCTTTTTCCTCCGGAGAGAAATGCCAGGGAAAGAGTAAATACGTAAGTACAGAGCAATTCCGCAAATTCCAGATCCGCTGGAGTCGCGCTGGCTGCACTTTGCTGCCTCGTCCCTTGGCTACACAGTGCTGCTCATGGCAGCGGTCTTTCCTGAAAAGGGACATTTCCATCCAGGAGAATGGGAATTAACGCCTTCCAAGTGCTCGGTGTGGCCCCTGCGTGGGAAGAAGCCCGTGAGACCCCCTGTGACAGGGGCCATCCCTGTGATGCCACGATGTGCAGGGCCATGGGGGCACTCGGTGCCCGGTACATGGGTGTTATTGGAGGATGAATGGCCTCCAGATACATAACCTGATCCATTTTATTGTTCCAAAATGGGATTTTTATGTGCACATTTTGGATGTCACACGTACTCGAGTTTCTGTTCCTGACCGTGTAAATTAACAGATACAAAAGAAGTTACAGCACAGAATATTAACCCCCTCCTTGCCCCGGGCACTCGAAGGCTCTGACAGACTGAAGTGGAAAATAAACTCTTCTCCTATCACTTGGCAGGTCTGCAAAGGGAGGAAATCAGGAGCTGTGCACAGCCCTCACATCACATCAGACACCACAGCAGTTCTGGAACAGTCTGGGACAACACCAGAGAGTGAGAGAGAGATCAAAGAGGGAGAAGTCTGAAATTCCAGCCTCAGATTCCCTGCAGTTTAAAGTAATGACAAGATTAGGAACCAGGACAAGTGATCCCTAAGTGTTTCACTCCAGCCAGGAACCCACTGCTGGAGGGACCACAACTCCTGTTTGGCCCCCAGATTTTCCCAGTTTAGCCCGTGGAGTTGCACAGATTTATCCAATCCACAGAAAACTGCACAGCAAGACTGGGACCTTCAAAGGGATGGTATTTCCAGCAGCTCCTGCCTGTGGTTCAAACTGGAAATATCATCTGAGGTCAGAACACCTCTGTGCAACACAGAGAGGGGAAGGGAGGGAGGGGGGTCAGCCAGAAAGGCTTCAGAGAAGATGCTCCCCCCTTTCCCAGGGCAATTTCCATTCAGTTTTCCTCAGGAGGTTTCAGGAAGGCTGATGACTCTTTCCTGAGTGGCACAGAGATGATCCTTCACTGCCAGTGAAGCCCTAAATTCCTTTAGTGCCTTCTCCTCTTCCTCAGCAGCAGGAGGAAATTATTGCTCCCCCAGCTCGTGGTGGTGCTCCCAGGAGCTGGTCAGCCTGGAAAGCACTGGAACAAGGACAGTGTTCTGGCCAGGGACACCAGGTGCCACCTCAGGTGTCATGGAATATTCTGAGGTGGAGGGGATCATCCAGGAATCAAGTCCAACTGGAGTGAGCTCTGCTGGAACCCAAGAGCCTTCCCTGAAGGGCTGGTGGCTGAACTGGGCAAGGCACAGACTGAAGGAATTTCTCAAGGGATGCTGGAAACAGGGCCCTGCTTTCCCAGGGCACATTTGCTGCCACGGGTGGGTTTGTGTCCCCCCCCCCAGGACACCCCAACCACCCCAAAGAGCTCTGAGTGTCCCCCAGGCCCAGCCCTGAGGACAATGACACAGCTCCCCGTGTGCCTCCTGCAAAAACAGCCCCACAACCTCTCTCACTTCATCAAACCTCCCATCCAAAACCTGCCTGGGGATATTTGTGCTGCTTGAGCTCATTTCCCCCCAGCCTGACTGTCACTCCTGCTTTGTAGATTACTGGCAAATCCCAGCACCTTCTGCTGGGAAAAGGGAGGGTTTGGGAACTGCAACAGAGCACTTGGAACAAAACCAGACCAACCAACCCCAACTTCATCACCCTGCAAAGGTCTGTTGGACTCCCAGTGTCACACACACACAGAGGGGACACCTCAGACAGCTTTGGGGACAGTTTTTAGGCACTTAAAATGAGCTCAGCTCTTTGTGTTTCCCCTCACAATTCGAGCTACAGAGCAGAGTGTTCTCCATCCACTGAAACGTGGTTTCCTGGCCATGCAAATATCTCATTAATTGCAGTTAATAGAGTCATGGAATGGTTTGTGTGGGAAGGGACATCCAGTTCCAACTTGCCAGGCTGCCCAGGGAATTGCTGGAATCACCATCCCTGGAAGTGTTCAAAAAACACAGGGATGTGGCACCTGGGGACAAGTTTTAGTGGTGGGTTAATGGTTGGACTTGATGACTTTAAAGGGCTTTTCCAACCTTAACAATTCTGGGGTCTCAGCTCGGAGATCCCCCACATTTTGCCCAAGGAAAGGACTGGGAAAGGCTGTCAGGGATTTATCAACAAGCCACAAGTGCCTGAGACACAACAGGACCCCCAAAGTTCTCCTTTCCCACTGTGGCTTCTGAGCACTTTGTTTTCCTGGACCAGCACCTTCTCCCAGCCCTCAGAAAACAAGCCCTGGAAAAGCATAAGGTGAAGAGAATTCNACAGCCCCACAACCTCTCTCACTTCATCAAACCTCCCATCCAAAACCTGCCTGGGGATATTTGTGCTGCTTGAGCTCATTTCCCCCCAGCCTGACTGTCACTCCTGCTTTGTAGATTACTGGCAAATCCCAGCACCTTCTGCTGGGAAAAGGGAGGGTTTGGGAACTGCAACAGAGCACTTGGAACAAAACCAGACCAACCAACCCCAACTTCATCACCCTGCAAAGGTCTGTTGGACTCCCAGTGTCACACACACACAGAGGGGACACCTCAGACAGCTTTGGGGACAGTTTTTAGGCACTTAAAATGAGCTCAGCTCTTTGTGTTTCCCCTCACAATTCGAGCTACAGAGCAGAGTGTTCTCCATCCACTGAAACGTGGTTTCCTGGCCATGCAAATATCTCATTAATTGCAGTTAATAGAGTCATGGAATGGTTTGTGTGGGAAGGGACATCCAGTTCCAACTTGCCAGGCTGCCCAGGGAATTGCTGGAATCACCATCCCTGGAAGTGTTCAAAAAACACAGGGATGTGGCACCTGGGGACAAGTTTTAGTGGTGGGTTAATGGTTGGACTTGATGACTTTAAAGGGCTTTTCCAACCTTAACAATTCTGGGGTCTCAGCTCGGAGATCCCCCACATTTTGCCCAAGGAAAGGACTGGGAAAAGCTGTCAGGGATTTATCAACAAGCCACAAGTGCCTGAGACACAACAGGACCCCCAAAGTTCTCCTTTCCCACTGTGGCTTCTGAGCACTTTGTTTTCCTGGACCAGCACCTTCTCCCAGCCCTCAGAAAACAAGCCCTGAAAAAGCATAAGGTGAAGAGAATTCCTTAAAAAGAGAACAGGACACCAAATTCGTGCCCAATTCCCTCCTTCCAGCTGGAGCTCCAAGTGTGTTTGTACATCCAGCCCTTCAACCAGGGCACTTCCAGCAGGAAAAGTCATGGAGAGGCTCCATGAAAGCCCTGAAAAATCTGCTTTTCCAGAGCTCTGCAATTGAGGAGAACAAAGAGCAGCAGGAAAAGAAATAAAGAGTGAAAGCAGTGAAAAAATAAACAGTGAAACCAGTGAAGAAACAAACACAAACCACGTTTGTTCCGAACAAACTGCGAACACAAATTTTTTGGCTTAAAAAAACAAACTGGAGGAAACACCCAAATACAGAGTGGCTTTAACAAAGCAGCAAGTGCTTCAAATGGGATTTAAGATTTGATGGAAATGCAAAATGCTGTTCTCCACACGATTCTGGATTCTCGCTTGGGCTTCAGCATCAAATATTTCTCAGAATTGCTTGTCATGGAGGAAACAAAAGCACTGTATCCTTTAAAAGCTTGGAATAGAGGTTGGAAAGTATCAAGAAACTCTTTTTTTTTCCTCACCAAACATCAAAACCCCAGTGGAATTACCTGACTGACCAGCAGACACAACTCCACAGGGATCCAATACTTGTCAATACACATTATTACTATAAATACCTATTGATCCCTTCACCACTGGTTATTTATTAGGGCAATACTGGGTCCTATTGGCTCTGCAGGAAATTGGCTGCACTGCAGGAAATTTGGGATACCTGAATCCCTAATTCCTGGGCTTTCAATCTTCTCTGATACCAAATTCCCCTGAGCATTAAAGGAAGTTGCTGAGTGAGAACCAGCTCTGGAATCAATGAGAGTTTAACACTTCTTTACACAAATATGAGCCAGGACACAAAGCAATAAAGATTTGAGGTCTCTTTGGTCTTTAGTTCCATTTTCACAGGGGCAGCAGCTCCCTGATTTTCCATGGAACCTCAACAGATTCACCTCTTTGGAATCTGCTCTTCCCAAAGTGTGTGGTATTAAATTCTAAGGGTCACACACTATTAATGCCTTTGTAAGGCTATTTTTGCTGTCCTTTTTTTTTTAGTACACTCACCAATCCAGGCTAGATTTTAAATTTTCCAGACTAGATTTTAAATTTTCCAGACTAGATTTTAAATTTTCCAGACTAGATTTTAAATTATCCTTGAGGTTTCCTTGAAGACTGAGCATTTCCCCAACATTCTGCTGCTCCTTTGCAACCTCCTCCCAGAGAGGAGACTTGGAAAGGGTCTCTCTGATTCCATCCTCGGCCTCGGGACTGATTTATAACCTGTGTCTATTTATAAGAGGAGTTTTATATGACAAACTAATCATTTTGCTTGGTGGTTAATAGCCCACCATTCAAGGGCAGTTTACATGTGCTGGGCTCTGTCCTATGGAGTGAGGAAAGGCAGGGAATGTGCTGCTAATCCAACATAAATACCCCTGGAGTCAGTCTGGAGTGTGGCATCAAAACCATTTACAAAACATGAAACCTGAATAGGACTGAAAACCTCACAACCTGTCAGCTCCCAGCCAGGGAAAATATCCCCAGAGTGCCTGGGATTGGGATGTGTGCTGGGAGTTTGGATTTCTCTGGGAAGAGCAGGGAGTTGGGAGCAAGCCCTGGCTCAGGGAGTCACACTCAGCCCATCCCAGGGCTCCTCAAAGGCTCTGGGGGAGTGAAATGAAGGATTCACTGCACATTCCAGGTGTGAAGGGCTGGGCTGTGCCCTCCTGAGCCAGGGAAGGGCAGCAGGGGCAGGACAATTTATTATGGTGACAATTTATAGTGGCCACAGCAGCAGAAACACACCTGGAAGGTGGGGCTGGAGTTAAACCCTGTCCTAAAATAAATATCTGCACTCTGGGATCCAGCATCTGCTTTTTGGGCAGATTTTCCATCAATATCAGTGGCAGAAACACACCTGGAAAGTGGGGCTGGAGTTAAACCCTGTCCTAAAATAAATACCTGCACTCTGAGATCCAGCATCTGCTTTATGGGGCACCTATTCCCTCAGTGGCAGTGGTAGAAACACACCTGGAAAGTGAAGCTGGAGTTCAACTCTCTCCTAAAATAAATACCTGCACTCTGAGATCCAGCATCTGCTTTATGGGGCACCTATTCCCTCAGTGGCAGTGGTAGAAACACACCTGGAAAGTGGGGCTGGAGTTAAACCCTGTCCTAAAATAAATTCCTGCACTCTGAGATCCAGCATCTGCTTTATGGGGCACCTATTCCCTCAGTGGCAGTGGTAGAAACACACCTGGAAAGTGGGGCTGGAGTTAAACCCTGTCCTAAAATAAATTCCTGCACTCTGAGATCCAGCATCTGCTTTATGGGGCACCTATTCCCTCAGTGGCAGTGGTAGAAACACACCTGGAAAGTGGGGCTGGAGTTAAACCCTGTCCTAAAATAAATTCCTGCACTCTGAGATCCAGCATCTGCTTTTTGGGGCAGATTTTCCATCAGTGGCAGAAACACACCTGGAAAGTGAAGCTGGAGTTCAACTCTCTCCTAAAATAAATACCTGCACTCTGGGATCCATCTCCTGTTTTGGGGACAGATTTTCCTCCAGTCTCAGTGGATTCTTCCCCAGGCTCATAAATCCCATTTTTCAGTGTGTTTTGTGCACAGAAGGAGCTAAAAAACCTGCTGGTGACACTGGCCAGACCTTGGGGACAAGGGCAGGGGCATCTTCAACCAAGTACCTTTAGCCTGGAGGTGGAAACTCAGAGCTGGGCTCTGTTTGGAGTAAGGAACTAGGAGTGAAAATAATCACTTTTCTAGACATTCTCCCCCACGAACCCACAGTGATTTGGTCTCAGTCTGATCTGGATACTCAGAAGAAAAGCCTGGTGTGGGTTGATGCAAAGATTGAGTGAGGCCTTTGCAGAGGAAGGGGCTGGGAGGAAGAGGAGGGAGCCAGGGCAGGGTGAAGTCAATATTAACTGATTGACCTCACAATAAACTTCTGGAGTTCTTGATTTAATATGTAGTACCTGGGCAAGGCTGTGACTGCAAGTTATTAATGTTTGAAACTGAGGGTGATTCCATGTGAAACCTTTTTGTGAAGCCTCAAAAACGAGGGTAAGAACGAAACTTGTCCCAGTAAAAAATGTGCTTTTCCTCCCAGCCAGTTTCCCCCAAACTCTGAATTTCTTAGAAATTTTAAAGAGAAAAAACTCCAGCAGCTGTTTGTGCTTCCTGCTGTGCCAGGACCCCACTGCTGAGGGGTCCCCATCACACCCCTGTCCCAGCTGGTACACAGAGTGCACTGGGAATGTCCTAAAAACCAGGAAAAAAAACCCCCAACCCTTTAATTTGTGTCCTTTTCAGATCTGTGCCTTTGCACTCCCCAAGCAGCCGCTGGGGGGGATTAACACACTGGGCCATTAAACCACAGGCTCGAGCACTTGGGGTTTATTTTGTCATAAACAACCTCTTCATCCTGAAACTCCCGAGTCCTTAAATTTTCTTGGAGTGTAAATTGTGTGGCTGCACAAGAGCCCTGAAGCTTTGCTTCACACACCATCAATCTGCCCCCTCTCCAAACAGCTCAGGAGCCTCGTGTCCATATTAGTCAGGAATTTTGAGCACTGGTACCTCCACCCCGGGGGATCTCAGTTGTTCCTTGGCTGTTTCAAGCCATTTTCCTGCTGGATGGACAATCCTGTGCTGGCTGGAGCCCCAGGACACGAGAGAACTGCAGCCTGGGAGCATCCAGAGCTAAAAGACTCTTTAAAAAAATAATATTAAACCGAAGTTTTTTGGCTAAAAGGACCTCAGTGGTGCAGAGGAAAAATCCTTCAGGGGCAAAGCTCCATCCTGAGGATAAATGGGGCTGATCAAACCCCCCAGGGGGGGGACAGTGAGCTCAGGATAAACCAAGAGACACCAAGTCCATTCCCTCTGCCAACTTGGCTGCTTTCCCCAGGCTCAGTCTGACACAAGATTTCTCTGCTGGCTGCAGCATCCAGGCCCTGTGGCTTCCAGACAGACACCAGAGAGGGGTTTAATTCTCCCTCCAACACTGGCCAAATCTCCAAAAGGCAAATCTCCTCCTGCCCAGGGAGATTTCAGGCTTCACTCAATTGTTCAGGAGCACACCAGGCCAGCATGCCTTAGAAAATAAGGGAGAACAGGTATAAAAGCAGAATAATTAATCTCCTACTAATGAGATAAATACAGGAAAGAAGAGAGAGGGAGAAAAAAAAAAAGTCACAACTCCCAAAACAAAGTCTGACAAATGTTTTTAGTTCTACGACAAAATAAATAGTTTAACTCTGATTTACCAGGAATGGTGAGATTTGGTTCAAAACATCCCTGTGGAGAGAACAACTTGTGCTGGATGTGACAACACTGGGGTTATGTTGCTGCAAGTCAGGCATGAAACAGCCCAATTTATTACAGATATTCACAGAGAACAAGGTACAGGACAGCAATACATGCTGGGCTCTCAGCCCTGTGTATCAACCCCACACCTCCTCCACCACAGCCCAGGGGAAAGAGCCCTCAGGATTTAGTGAAATTGGTGTGTCAGAAGCTTTGTGAAGCTCAGTCTCACGTGCTGACATTTGCAAACAGGTCTGTAGAGCTGCAGGGAACTCCCAGGATGGGTTTGGGCAGCACTTGCCTCGTCCTGGGGTTCCTGTCAGGAGTTCCCTGCAGCCCAACAAGCACCAAAAAGGTGCTTGTACCTTTTCCAAGGTTTCCATCCTCATTTTGCCAGGCTTTGGAGAAGCTCTGGGATGCACCTGGGAGGTGCAGCCCAAACCCACGTGTGCATCTTACTAAAACATAAGAGCACAGGGAGGAGTTTGGGCTCAGAAAGGGGCTCTTGGCTTCCCCTCTCCACAGCACCAGAGCACTGGCAGCTTCATCAGTAACATCAGGGGGAAACTTTGAGATAAAGAGCCACAATTGAAGAGTTCAGACCCTGGATTCCCACCTGTCTGAGAGTTCAACAGGCTGCTTTGTCAGTATGTCCAATTCTGAATGAGAAAGGGCTTATAACACTTCAAATTGGATGGAAAAAAAACCCCAGTTTTGCTGGCAAACCCTTGTCTCCTTCCCCCATGACACACAGAGTAAAGTCACTATGTTATTCCCCCTCTCAATCCTTCATTTACAAAGTCAAGCACCCCCCAATCAATCCCAAAAGTGATGCTGATTACAAGTACTAGTGTGAAACAGTTACAAATCCAACAAATCCCAAAACTCGGCGTATCGTGAAGCACAAATTAAATATTGAACAGTCTGGTTCAGAATGAGAAAAGCACATTTTTGGTGGTGAATGAACTGGTGTGGACCTTGAAAAGCAGCAGCCTCTGAAAGCAAGCTGGGGGAGCTGTGAAGGGAAAGGCTCTTATTTGTTTCAATAGATGCCACAGGTACAGGGAGCAGCTCTTCAGGGTCAGAGCAGGGTTTCCTCAGTCCAACAGACACTGAAGGCTGTGATTCCCAGCCTTCCCTATGCTCCCATTAACATTCCCATGAAGTCAGATCCATTCTGGATGGTGATGGGAGCTCCAGCACTGTTGTCCACAAATATGGAGGTGTATTGCCCAGCCTGCAGAATGGGAGGAAAGGGAAATATCTGACACATTCCAGTGTAAAAAGAGGGAAAAAAAACCATTTCACCTCCATGAACTGAGCACAGCAGCTTCCTGCCCTTCTCTGTGGCTCCTGGGAATAGGATCTGACCCAACATCAGCCCTGAGTGAGTGGGAGAAACTCTATTATAGATTTATTATTAACTGCACTGGCAGCTCTTTGGGTGACCTGTGCTTCAGGTTTCTTTCCATGAGATGGGAAATACTAATTGTCACCTTAGCAGTGCAAGGGGAGAGTTGAGAAACAAAATAATTACTGTCATTTCTTAGAGGGAAGGTTATTTCTGTGCCTTAGGATCAGAATGTGAAATGTGAATCTGCCACAGGTTCTCTCTGGTCCCCCCAGGTGAGGCATCTCACTTCATCTACCTCAGAAAAAAGGTTTATAAACCCTGCCCCATCTCCTGAGGAGAATTCAGCCTTGGCAGTAAATAATTCCACAGCCTTCCAAGAGAACCAGGGCAGTGATTCCCAGGCTCCAAGGACTCACCTGCAGCTGCAATAAGCCATGGACATAAATAGTGAAGATCTTGCTGTTACTTTCCAGCCCAGCAATGACTTCCAAGGACCTGAAGAGCAGCAAAAGAAAAATAAACAAGTTAAACCCCTTAGGAAAGCCCAAGAGTTGTGTGTGGAATGACAATTGTCTCACAGCCTCCCTAGAAATGAGACCAGCTGTACAAAGAGGTGACCTGGTGACATTTGGGAGTGTCCAAGGCCAGGCTGGATGGGGCTTGGAGCAACCTGGGATAGTGCAAGGTGTCTCTGCCCATGAGTTTTAGGGTCCCTTCCAATCCAACCCATTCCATGATTCCAGCAGCAATCAGCTGCCTTAAAATAGGAGAACCTTGTCCTGCCTGTATTGTCTGATGGAAATCCTCCAGAGCACAATTGAACTGGGAATTCAGTTGGGATTGGGAATTCAACACTCGGCTGGAGGGAGGAACTGGGAACCACCTTCTTTCACCTTCTCAGGGTCCTGTAGTCTCTATTCCCACCCTTGAGCAGGTGTTAAATACCCTTTGCATTGATCTACACCCCAATTATCCCAGGGTTTTGATCAGCACAATAGTTTGTACTTGTTCTGCAAAGAGCCACGGGCTCTATGCCAATAACAGTTCGTTTATTTTCAAGGTATGAAAGGCCTGTTTCACCTTAACAATACATGCAGTCAGCCTGTGTGAGAAAGAACATATTCTGCAGCTGCTTTGGGAGGACATTTGGATCAGGGGTCACACACAACCAAATAAAAAAGCCATTAAATAATTGTGCTTCAGCTAAAACTCAAGCAGAGCTGCCCATCACCCCCAAGCAATGTTCTTTTCTAACATATTCTAAGAGCTATCATATTCCTCCCTACATGCAGGACAGCTGCTCCCTGTGGAATCCTGTGGAATCCTCAGTTCACAGAGCTCCAACAGCTCCTCTGGGCAGGATTCAGGGAGGGAGGAGGTGCTGGAGACACCAACAGAGCCCATGTGGGCTCAGTCCCACACAATGGCACAGCCCAGAGCTCTGGGCCTGGCTGGTTCTTCACTGCCTTCCCAGTGGTGGCAGGGACAGTTGTTTCCCCAAGAAAACCACCCCCTTTCCTCCCTTTTTTTTTCCATGAGGGGGTTGGTGATGAAACCCTGCAAGTGCAAACGTGCTGTTTCCAGCTCTCTTGCAAGGGAATAATAGGAAAGGCAGGGGCAATTTGGCCCTGGGAGAAGGAGCCACTTGGCACCACCTTGACTGAAGAGCTCAGTCCGTGTGTCATATCCTGCCAAAAGCCCAACTGGGGTGGGGACTTCCCACCATTAATCTCCTCTATTCCAACTGTCTCCCTGAGTTTCCATCCTCAGCACAAGGCCCTGGGGGCTCTCTCAGCTCCCTCAGATGGATGAGTGTGTGTGCTGACGTCCCCAGGAAATTCCAGAGGCACGGTGGCAGCTCAGCCTGTGCCAGCAGGGTCTGTCCAGGCAGGTTCCCATCCCTCCCTTCCATGCCACAGTCCCACTCTGCCCCACCACAGGAGAGGGAATTCTGCTGCTTCTGCTTTACTCCCACTCAGGACGACAAATCATAGACTGTGACTCTGCTCAACTGATGAAAACTCCAAACCAGAGAGCTTTATCTGAGTGATTAACATCTGGGGCAGCTCTGTGGAAGAGAAAATAAGGTTCTACTGTTACAGTTCTTTGGAGGATGTAGCAATAAATTCTTAGATGGCAAGTTAATCTCCAAACATCCCAATAAACCTGCCTGGGCTGGATGTGACAGAGGTTCACACATCCCAGCCAGAACCAGAGCAGTTTGCTGGGAGCTTTCAGCTAAAAAGACCTGCAATGAGGAAGGCACAGGAGTTTCCATGATCCACAGGGAAGTTTCCTGTTTGGATAACTCCTGTGCTTGTATTTTCCAGAACAAGCAAACATTAGTCATGTTGAGAGCAGAGACCAATATCAATTCTTCAGTAACAAGCTGTGAGGTTGATTGAATGGACAGCAGAGGAGAGCAAGACACAGAGAACAAGCCTTGCAGACAGAAGTGAATCTTCCAGGAGAGAGAAGTTTCCCACATCCCAAAAACAGGTATAAAAAATTCTGTGGAATTTGCTGTCTCTGCTTATGGGAAACCCAAGGATGGTGGGATGAGTCCTGCTCCTATGAACTTGCTAAGGTAAGAGAAGATTGTTGTAGGTGAAAAGAAAAAAGCACCAAAGTTAAAGAAAGAAAAACCTGCTGAATTGACTCTGCCCTGTGCCAGGAAGAGCAAAGGGAATAGGGATCTGCACTGTGCAAAGGGAATTTGTGAGAGCTCCCCCTGCCAAGTAACATTCTGAACAAGTAACATTCTGCCCCACTCATACCTGTTCCACCCTGTGACTGAAGGCCTGGGCTGTCCCAAAAATCACTCCCTGTAAACACACAGCCCAGATTTCAAGATCCAGCTGAGGCCCAGGATGTGAAGGAATTCTGGTGTATGCCAGGAATGAAATGTCCCAAAGGTTCTGCAGCTCATTAGAATGTCAGGTGCCCCTTCAAGGGGGAAAAAAGTTATATTTCCCTTCTGCTGCTGCTGCAGCCAGGCTGGCACTGCCTCCCTGAGTGCTGCACATCCCCAAACTGGAACAAACAGCCTGCAAAGCCCAGAAGGTGCCAGTTGCTCCAGGCAGCTCCTTGACTTCCCCTCAGGTCAGTGGGCACAGAAACCAACCAAGTCTTTCCCAATGAAACCTGAGAGAGGTTTATTTATTACATGAGGCTTCATGTCCAACTCAGTGCCAAGAAAGCCTCTGAACTGTCCCAGGCCCCTTTGCAGCTCTGACTCACAGAGCAGGGAAGGTGAGGGCTGAAACAGCACCAAATTATGGGTCTGTGTGTTTGCAGTTTCACCTGTGAGGGGGTTTTATGGATATATTTCAGTGGTGCTGTTGCTGTGGGCAGGGCAGACCTGTACAGGGATTTCTGTGACAAGGGCAGAGCCATGAGCAGTGCAAGCAGCATTGCCCTCTGCTGGGTGCCTTTCAGCCCAGAACAGCCCCTTCCTCCCTGCAAAGCTTTCCCAAATCCCCCTGAGCTCCCTGGCCTTCCCTGGGACACAGGGCTGGAGCTCAAAGGGTGACACAAGCTCAGCAAAGGAGCAGCCAACACATGTCAGTGCCATGGCCCGGGGCAGCAGCAAACCCCAAGGTTGCCAGGACCTAAAAAAAGTGTTTCTTGAGCAGAGTTTTGCTCCCAGCAGAGGAAAATTCAGCATCATTCTCTAAGCAAGGTCCCCAAGGCAGCTGAGGCTGGGAGAAGGTGTCATAAACCTGCACAGCCTCCCTGCACTTTCTGCCTCAGGACTCATTCACCTCTATTTCCCACCCATTCATCACTCCAGCATTTCCATGGGAGCACAAGTGAGATGCTGATCTATTCAGGATGAGGCTGAAATTCTAAAAATTGAGCTGTGGCACAAAATTTAAGTGTTTCTCTCACTCTGGTTGACAGCTGAGCACTCAGCACCTGTAGCTACACCCAGTTTCAGCTGACTTCACTCACAATTCTCTCAACATATCCAATATTTAGCCATATTCTTTTATCTTTAGGTAACAACAGCAATATTCAAGTAGTTAGCACTGAAAGGTTAAAAATCAGAATTAAAAACTGACATCGCTCCCTGCAGAAAAGTTCCACGAGCATTTACCACATAAAATCCACTGCTGGAGAACCTGATTCCTTCCACAGCTGCTTAAAACTTGGCCCATGTGAGGAAGAGGGTGGGCAGGACACCCTGGGAGTAACTCACGTGTATCTGTGGCACAGGGACTCGATGCAGATCAACACCCGGACGTTGTCCCTGGCTCGGAGCTGGACTTTACTCTTCAACTCACTGTGGTCTGGGGAAAGCAGGGGGAAAAATATAAGCACTTGCACACAAAACAGGCCACCAAATGCTGGGGTTTGGCTTCAGAGAGGCACCAGTAGCCTTGTGGCTTCTTTACTGGGTTTAGGTATTGGGGGGTTGCAAGGGGTGGGTTTTGGGAGAAGCTGATGGAGCTGATATTTGATGGAGCCAGTGCCAAGCAACTCCAGGATGGATCCACCAAGGCTGAGCCTATCAGTGATGGTGGTGGAGCCTCTGGGATGACAGATTTAATAAGGGGGAAGAGCTGTGCAACTGCAGCTAAAGAGAGGGAGAACATGTGGGAGAAGAGATGCTCCAGAAGAGCAGTGAAAAAACACAGATCTTGATGCAGGTCTGTGTCATCTTGGTTATTTCTTTCCAAGTCTCTCATGGAAGTCATGATTTCTGCACAGGAATATATTTAGTCCCTGACCCATAAATGAACTCCTGCTCCATGAGGAGTGTTTTGTGGCTCAGTCTGTGACAGCACCCAGCCCCAGGGGCAGGGTTTGGGCACCAAAGGGACATAGTTCAGGCTTCTCACTGCATCCAGGGAGTTCTCCCTGCCCCTCTGGAGCAGCATGGGAAAGGTTTCTGTGGACAACACTCACCAACATGGACATTGGCTGAAAACTGGTAGATGCCAGAGACGGGGGCTGTGAAACGGCCCGTGGCCAAGTTCAGTCCTGTCCCTCTCAGAAAGGCTCCCTTGGCCAGAGGCTGGAGGGGGAGAAAAGCAGAGCCTGGTGAGTCCCCAGCACCCTCAACAACCACCCCTGGCTGTGACAGAGAACAGCCAACCTGCATGAGAACAGAGCTGAACACAACTGCCTTGTCCCCCCAGACACACCTTCCACAGGGGCTCCCTCTCAGCATTTGATGCCCACAAAAGGCAAAATGATCAGTGTGAGACACAGAGATTCCCCTTTTTGCTGACTGGTGAATTCTTCTAACTCATCTTGACTCAGACTGTGCTTACTGCATCCCTATCCAGGTCCTTACTGCATCCCTATCCAGGTCCTTACTGCATCCCTATCCTGGTCCT
>WEIV01025122.1:412121-465016 GCA_013390005.1 Calyptomena viridis | reverse complement strand
CATCCCTATCCAGATCCTTATTACATCCCTATCCAGGTCCTTATTACATCCCTATCCAGATCCTTATTACATCCCTATCCAGATCCTTATTACATCCCTATTCAGGTCCTTATTACATCCCTATCCTGGTCCTAGTGGTCTCCACTGATGTTCTGACACACAAAACCTCCCATTATTTGAGTCAAGAGGTCCCTGTTAGTCCCAAAGACTTCCTAGATGGGGCCAAGCTTAACCTGGAACCTTCCCTCTGTTTTTGTGGTACAAGGATTGACAAAACACTCCTATGGATCTCCAGAGGTTTTCCACCCACTTCAGGTTGAAATCAGCTGGCTTTGATGCTGTTGAAAAACAACTGCTTGGATTCTTAGAGATTCCATTTTAGTTTCACTTTGTTCTGGCCTTGGATTCTCCAGAACAGGCAAACCCTAAGGAGGCAACATGAAGCTTCTCCTCATGGCAAGGAATCCAACTCACAGCAGATTATCTGAGTCAGACTAAAATAAACTCTGCAAGAAATGTTTATTATTTGTTTTGGCCTCGGAGGAGTTTGGCTGGAGCTGGGGAGAGGCTTCAGAGGGCCAAGAAATCACATTAGTCAGACTCTGCTTCCACCACAAGGGCACAGTGTGAACGTGTCCCCTGGGCCAGTTGTCCCAGGTTGGTCTCATGGGACAGAGGAGCTGCTCAGATCTCACTCTGTGAAGACACACACACATTGTTCTACCCCAAAACCAGCCCCAAATGCACAACTGAGTGACCTCAGCAACCCAAATTTGTGTGGCTTCCAACACTGGTGGTGGAAGGGGCTAAAGACACAGGGAACAATTAACAGCAGAGCTGCTGCACCCAAAAAAGCAGTGGAACACCTTTGTTCAGGGACAGAAGGAAGGTGATTGCCTCCCCTTTCTTGTTGATCACAAGGAATTACAGCTCTGCCAGTGTAGCAGAATAATTGGTGCAGTTTGCTCTTTGAAAGGAGGTAAAGCTGCACTCAGGGCTCTGCTGTGGTTGGCAAGGTGCTGATCAAAGTAGTTTTATTATTATTATCATGAACTGCAGAACAATTATGTGTCAGTCAATGATCTCCAAGTCTCTGTGTTCATCATCACTGGGCACTGATTTGTGCCTATGAGCACATACAGACACACTAAAAGGCCTCCACTTCCTTGTGCACACACAGAGACAATATTTTCTATTTTCTTTTTAGAATTTAGATTTTTTGGAATAATTTTAGAATTGAGAATTTTAGGATAATTCCTATTTTCTCATGTACACAGACAGTCAATGTAACAACTACCCTACAGCAAAGAGGCTGGATTTTGTTATGCCACCACAATTTTTGACAATTCTCTTTTTGATTCCCCTCACTGAAAGAGCAGCTCCAAACCCTGTATGTGCAGAACTGCACTGCACAGTTAATTCATTCCTTTCTTGTTCCAGTTATTAGCAGAATCAGCAGCATAATTCCAAAACCACTGGCTGAGCATGGAAGGCAATTTTAGGCACCAGCAAATTATAACTGATAAAACATTCCTGTTTCTTCATGCCCTCTGTGGCTTGTTATTCTTTTGCTCATAGAAATAGACAATGCAGGGTGAGGTTCTTTGGGAAAAATATTCCATTAAACCATTTGCTGCCTCACAGAACACTCTCAGCTGCTCCAAACTCTGCAGGGATTTATTCCTGAGAAACTCCCTCTTGCACACAGTTAGTTCAGAAAGCAAAATATTTCAGTGTTTCAGGCAAGGTGCAGGTGCTCCAAACCAAACCAACTCCTCTACCTGAACTCCAGAGTTTCCTGCCAGGTGGAAAACAGGAGCCATGAACAGGGAATTGGGATGTGAACTGCCAGTGGTTTTGCTTTTCACTGTGGAAAGAAATGATCTGCTATCAAAGAACAGGGATGCACAAATTCCCAGATAATTGGGCAGATGCTGAGCTCGACCTCAAGGCACTGGAGACCATGAAAAGCACCTTAAATGATCTCATTGCAGTGAAATTCCTGGGCCCTGGATAAATCCCACTCCCATGGCCTGTCAGAGGCTGCAGTTACTTCAATTCTTGCTGTGAAAAGCTGTTGCAAGAGGCAAATGTGAGAAACCTCAGGTGTGAGACACAGGAGGAAGGGATGTGGGGAAAGGAGTCTCATCCCACATACCAAGGAAATGGTGAGATCAAGGGGGAAGGAATGTTCTTAAAGGAAATTCAGCACTAAAGGGTGAGAAAACTGATGGGAAAACCCTGATACTCCAGGTCAGAGTGACTCAGACACCAGAGGATGGAGTGACAGGCAGCTCTCAGCACAGCTTCTTTCCACTATCTCAAAAGGCTTTGGGCAAGCTCCAAATCCAGGAATTAGAGTCAATCCAAGTTATCTCACTGAGAAGCATCAAACTGTTGGCTTCTTCACACTAAACTGACAGAATGGTGGGAGAGGAATTATCTCCCTCTCCTCCCTGGGCTATTTAAAGACAATGTTTTCATCCTTGCAAGAGCAGCCACCATCTCCCTCCCTGCTGAATTCCCCTGGATCAGAGCACAAGCTAAAACCAGAAACTTCTTGTCCCAAGCTGCAGTGAAAGGTTGGCATCCAGAGCCCTGCCAGCCTCCCACACCAGCTCTGGGCCAGGAGCAATTAGAAGGAAGCTGGGCACAGGATCCCAAGGCATGGGAAGCAGCAGCCTACACACCCAGTGCTGAGATGTCTTTATTCACATTTTCCCTCCTAATTAATGAGGCAGCAGATCTCCCTGGCCCTGCCCACACCCCAAGTGCAATCCTGCCTCTGTGCCAGCACCCACAGTGCTGTCAAACCAAGCTTCCACAAGTGTGGTTGGGAAAGAGCCAGGAAAGCAGCCTGTTCAGAACAGAACCACTGCAGAAAACTGCTCTAAAGGACAGGATTCTCCAGAAATGGGACTCAGAGCAGCTGGGAAGAAACTCAGCACCTCACTACACAGCCAGAGTTAGCAAACCCTGCTGATGGGAGGTTGTGTTCCCTGTTCATCCTCCTCAGACTCTTCTTGTCCCCTCTCTGAAGGCCTTGTGCTCTCAGTTCTGTGCCATCAAAGTCTAGAATATCAAAGAACTATTATCAAACTCAATTATCAAATCTCTATTTGTTTTTAGTTACTACTTTGCTTACATTTATAGTGCAAATTCAGGTCCTATTTGCAGCTGGTTCAGAAATAGTGCAAGTTTTAATATCAAATTCAACAGCTTGATTGTAACTCTGATTATAATGACCCACGGTGGTGTGCTTGTCATTATAACATGATTTTAATTAAATTATATAGATGATATTTATTAGTCTTCTCTGGAACATTATGTAAAGAATTACACTCCTGGAGCTCTGGCAGCCTTGGGGCTGTGACCAAACCCTGGGGAGCCTGTTCAGTGCCCAACCACCCTCTGGGGGAAGAACTTTTTCCTGAGGTCCAGCCTTGACGCANGAAGAACTTTTTCCTGAGATCCAGCCTTGACACAACTCCAGGCCATTCCCTGGCTCCTGTCCCTGCTCACAGAGGGAAGCAGGAGGAAGCTGCAGACCCCAGTGAGGTCTGACCTGTCTCCTCTTTCCAGGCTGAACCCACCCAGTGCCACCCATATGACTTCCCCTCTGGACACTTCATCACCTCCATGTCCCTCCTCTGCACAGTTTCTAATAGATTTATATCTTTCTAATATTATGGTGCCCAAAATATTGGGCTCAAGTGACAACTCCCTCCCTCCTGATGCCCTCACAGGACACACTTGGCTGCCAGGGCACTGCTGCCTCCTGCACAACCACCAAAAGGCAGTGCCAGATCCATGGCATCCCAGCCTGAGAGCAGTTTCTGGGATGAGCCATTCCCTCCAGAGCCATCCCTGCAGGCAGGGGGAGCCTGGAGCTGAGCCCACCCAGCAGCTGAGGTGGCCCAGGGTGACCCTGGGGTCCCTCCTCACCGACTGGAAATTCTGCAGCTCTACCAGGGTCTTCTTATCCACAGTGACTTGGCCCTTTAGCTTGCAGTGAAATGCCTCCTCCACACGTCTGTGGGATGAAACCTCCTCCAAGGAGAGCAGGAGGGGAGGCAGCTGGCTGGGATGGGCTGGCACAGCCAGGGATGCTCGGTGCTCAATGGCTTCTGAGGAGAAAAGGGAAAAAAAACAGGGAAAGAAAGGCTTAGTTTCAAGGTCTGGCCTGTAGAGTTGTGCAACCAGACTCCTGCACTTAACTCTCCAACTGGAACTAAGCAGCACTGGGGAGACATTTTTGATTGCCAGGCAGGGGATGGTTTAAGGGGAATGTTTGCAAAGCCAGGCCTTGATTTTCATGGTGCTTTGCAAAGGCAGCAGCTCCTGAAAGCACAAAGCTCTCTCAGGCTTTACCTTTTAATATCTCCTTGAACTCCTGCAGAAGGACTTCCCGGGTGACTTCAGCTCCAGGGGCTCCTGGAGGTCCCTGGGGACCAGGAGGTCCTGGGGGCCCCACAAGGCCCCTCTAAGGGAGTAACCAAAGAAAAAGATGGGAATTAAAACCAGGAAATCACACCAAGAGACTGAAAATTCCCTCAGCCACGGGGCAGTTCTACAGGGCTGTCAGCATGTGAGCTGCCCCCTCCACTATCAGTTCAAATAAAGATCCTAAACCGACCTTCCATCCAGCTGGGAATTCCAGCACTTGGAATTTACTCGTGTGGGAGGATAAACTTTGCTCAGGTAAACACTGACTGGTTCTTCAAGCACAGGCTGCAGCACAACAGGCTGAGTTTGCTGCCTCTGGATCTTCTCATATCACCCATTGGCCTTTGAGCCTCTTATCCCAACTGGAATATCCATCTTGCCACACTTGACATTATTAATTTATTGCTCAGACATAATGAACACATGCTGGGATGTTTGGTGCACAGCAGACAAAAATGAAACAGTTCAAAGACCTGTAAGGGTCAGCTACAAACACATTAAAGCTTTAAACTGCAGAACAAACATGAAACAGTGTTGTCAGGGCTATTTTGAGGTATATTGTTCCCAGAGAATTGCTGTTTCCTCAAATAAGCTGCTGCAAACCTACATGGAGACACTCCTGCCTGTCAGCTCCCTGGGAAATAAAAGGAAATCATTAATGCAGCCAAAATTGTCCAAGCAGCAGATGAAAAGTGCCCACATGATCAAGGGTCACTCAGCAGATGAGCAGTAGCTTGTTAATTTGAAATAAACTACTTGTCCACACCTTGGTTAATATATCCTTTGAGATACTTGGATTTTATCAAGTGGATAAAAAAGAAATCTTAATTTTTCATCTACTAAGCAGAAAAATAAGCAAAAAGAGCCCAGCCCAAGAACAGCTACTTCAGCCAAAACTGCCTGTTCAGTGGAATTCCCACAGCTTTTCTTCCCAAGCCCAGAGCACTCACCGACTCCAACTTCTCCCAAACACTTGGAGAAACTCAACACAAATGGGAACTCAGCACACTCTGGGGTGGGAGGGTAAAGCTGGAGCACCCAAACCCCCTGAAAGGAAGAGAAACCCCAGTGCAATGCAGCAATAACCTACTAATTTCTTGTCTTTGCCTTTGCATCTCCTCCTGGAGGTGTTGCCGTCGTCCGGGCGGTGCACGAAGGAGATCCAGGTGCGCCGGGGGTCTGTGAGCCGGGGGTCTGCAGATTCCAGGAGCTGAAGAGGAGCAAGAACAAGGCCTGAGATCACTGTCTGGCCACTCCAGGGGCTCAGAGAATGCACAGTGTCCAGAGCAGACTCCTGGTTGTGCCCAAAGCCCGTTCCACGAGCCCAACGTGCTGCGTTTGGGAGGACGCCGAGGGTGGGTGTAAGGAATCAGGCAGAGCCAAGAGCCCTGAGTGCCCCTTTCTCAGGCTGCTGGGAGTGTCACTGCCCTGCCAGTGCTCACACATGGCACAGAAAACATGCCCACATGGCACAGAAAACATGCCCACATGGCACAGAAAACATGCCCAGATGCCAGAGATTGTTCCCCGCTGGCACGTGGCATTTCTCAGTTGGCTCAAACAAGCAATACAGGGAGATTAAAGCACAGAAAAGCTTGAAATGCTCCCTCAAATCAAAGGCTGCAGGGTGGTAAATGTGCACAGAGAGGAGAGCACCACTCACAGTGACACACAATGTGTGACCTCAGAAAAGAGGTTTGTTGGCAAATTTAACCCCCTTGCCCACCCCTGTGTCCTGGTCATAGACACACAGAAATTATCCAGAGGGGCTTTGACTCTGCAGTGCCTGGTTGTGGGTCCTTTCCAAACAAAGTTTGGGCACAGGAGATGTTATTAAAGGAGTTGAGCTCCTCTAAGTCTGACAGCAGTTCTGCCACAGCTCAGACATTTTAACTCTGCACTCAGTGACTTGCAAGGTGCTGCCAGTGCATCTGTGTTTGCTCATTATCTGTCTCACTTGGCTCCCCAAATGCCACTTCCCAGAGAACCAGACTGAGTTTTAATACCATTTCTAGTACCACTTGTAAGAACAGATTCCCTTTCATCAAAGAGCAGGAAACAATTAACCTTTAGAATGCAGGTGAGGTCCCAAAAACTGCAACACTGAGAGGAACAGGAATTGGAGAGAGGATGGCAAATTTTAGATAGGAACAACAGGGGGAAAAGACCAAAATTTTTGTGATCTGCTATGAAAAATCCATGAAAAATTCAAATTACATCTTAGAGGTCTGCTGGAGTTCCAGCTCGAGGCTCTAAGGAATGTTGGTGCTTCTGAGTGGATGCAGAGCCTGGAAAGCTCTCCCTCCATCCAGGCACAGGGGGATAAGGCCCTTATCCATAGATTCTTGAGCTGATGTGATCAAAACTATTTGTTTTCAACAGCTTTGGGTCAACAAACTATTCATAATAGTCTAGTTCATCATTTCTGTACCAAAACCAGTCTTGAACAGGCTTATTACATTTATAATCACATTTCTAGTCAGCCATAAATTGTGTGTTTAGTCAAGGGCTTCTAGTAGGCTGTTTTAGCTGATTTATTATTTGCTTTTTTAATTACTGCACAGGACTTAAATAGCTTTCCAGAATTCCATTGGAAAGTGATGTAAATGGAGCAGCACAGCAAATCCCAGGTATTGAGAGATGAGTCACTTCACCAAACACTCTCATCTGCCCACAGGTTGCTTGACTCCAGATTTTTGGGAAGCAGAAGGAGTCAAAGACAGGCTGAGAGGGTCCTTTGGTGCAAAGCTCTCCATTTATTTTAACACAAACACCAAACCCAGAGGAAAAGGTCCATGAAGTTTACAAAACCCCTTAGAGCAGCACTGCAGGTGCAGCTTATTTCTACAGCAAATATAAAATACAATTATCAGTTTCAGGGAGATTTAATTCCTGCTGGGAGAAGCTGGTCCTTTTCTGCCCCACTTCATCTGAAAACAGAGGGCTGCAGCATCACCACGCACCAGGTCCCACCTGCAGAGGACTTTAATGAATATATTTCAGTTTAAAAAGCTCATAAATGCAGGTAAGAGCCTTCCTGTGCTCTGCCAAAGGCAGCAGGGGCCTTTTGGGGGAGTGACAGTAAAGCTGCAGAGAAGTTCACAAAGCAAAAGGTAACAACTTATTCATGGAAGCACCAGGCTCAGGCAAGGTGTTCCCTCAGCCAAAGAACAGCTGGGCTTGCAGAGAAACTGAAAATAAAATCACTTTATGCTTCCAAAAGGGCTGGTTCCCATGGCAGGGCTCAGGGGTGCAGCCTCCAGCACCCAGCAAACACCAGAGCAGGGCTCAGGAACTGGGATGTGGGAGACACTATCCCAATATTCCTGGCTGCAGGACAGGCAGAGCTTCCCCTCCAGTGCAGAAGGGAGGGATCAGCAGGAGCCAACAGTCCTGGGCAGGCTCTGGCCACTGCCTGGGAAGGCAAACAGATGTTCTCAGCCTTTCTGGAGCTCCAGCTGTGAGGGAACAAGCCAGAGCAGACATCTCGTCAGGGAGAAAAAAAAAGAAATCCAGATGGCACATCCCAGAAAAAATAAATGAAAAACCCCTGAAGTATAAAAAAATAGTGAAAAAACCCCCCCAACCCTCCCCTCCTTCTCCAGTGGCTTGGTTAAGTTACAAATCCCTCCACAAGACAGTCATGGCACTCCCCAGTTTCTGCAGCATGGGGATGATTGACAGTTAAAATGAATGTTCCATCCTTGTGGTATTATTATTTAATTACTATGGCATGCATGAGCAATCCCAGCAATAAGCTTGCAAGCCTCTATTTTTCTTGGCAGCAGCAGCTTCCAGCAGCCAGAGAGACCTTGCAGCCAACTCAGGTATCAGTGGGGACTGAGAAGAGCCCTGGAATTCCAAAGGGAACTTGTCCCTCCTGGGCTGGACAGGGCAGAGATAACCTGCAGGAATCAGGAGGAATCCTCGTGGTCACTCCAGGGAAATCAGGTTTGCTCCTTAAAACAGCACCTAAAAATCAACAGAAGCCCTGCCAGCAATTTTTAATGACCTTTCAATGAGGTTTTGTGCCATGGCTTTGGAGTCTGAGCACAGTGGCACCTCTCACTTCAGGAGCAGTTGATGGCACTGGTGAGGAATTAGCCCAGTCTCTGCCTAATTTCCCTCATAATTTGACAATTTGAGCTGTAATTCAGGTGCTGGACCTGTGGTTCTCTCTGGCTGCAGCTCCCAGCACAGCACACACTGCCCAGGACACCCAGGATTCAGCCAGGGAAGGAACTACCAGCACAAATCCACAGCCAGGAGCACAGCTGGGATCCTGAGAAGTTTCTGAACCTCCCTGACATTCCAGGATTCCGGCCTAAAAAACAACTGGAAATGGAAAAAAGTCCTTCCAGAGTCTGGGTGAATAAAAAAAAAAAGGTCAACACCACCTGTGAATAGATCTGTACATCTGAAAGCACCTCAGAGTGTTCTCAGGGTGGGAAAAAAAGCAGGAGAAATTATAATTTAGTGAGAGGAAAGCATCCTTTCCACCTATAATTGTTCAGAGATGTGTATCCAAGAACAGACACCAAACCATTCCAGCCCAGTCTGTGCCTGCAGTTACTGCCCTGCAAAGTTTGCTGAGTTATCTATGAGTTTGTCCATCTGGGAGGGAATTATACTTAATTCTTTTTTAAGATTAATTCTATTTAATTCTTTGCTTACTAGTAAAGCAGTTTCCATGCCCAAAATGGACTTGACTAAGGCAATTTTCTTAATTCCCATTTCAGTGCTGTCCCACCTGATTCACACCAGCAAGAGCATTGTCAGCTTCATTATGAAATTAGGAGTGAATTATTTATTTCAGGAGTGTGTTTTACTTGGACCTGGCTACAAAGTGACAGGCCACTCTTATTTTAGCATGAAAACCCCAGTGTCAGCTGCTAATAACTCACAGCTCCACACACTCCTGGTTATTAATGAGATGTAAAACCAAGTTCCTGACCACTTGTGGGTTTTACAGATCTCTCAAGAATTTTCCCTGGAGCAGAAGTGTTAGGTTTGGTATCTTGGCCAAATCCAAAAGGGAATTCCTGCCTAAATTCCCACTGTGTTTTGGGATTGAAGAATTAGACTTTGTTCCTCTAAGCAACTATCTCAGCAACTTCTCCCTGCACTGAACCACAAACCACCTTCAGAGGTCACACCCCTGCATGAATTTAAGGAATCTCATGGCACAGGGGGAGAAAACATGATGTTTCTCACCCTGTTTTTTACCATTATTTCACCCAGGCCACAAGGAATTGCTGTGATTCTGTGCTATTTGTTACAGATCTTCTTGTTCATAATATTCCAGAACAAGACTGGCAGTGATGTCAGGTAGAAAACACGAAATTCAACAATATCTACACGTGGGTCACAGCCCAGATGTGGCTTTAACACTTGTGAGGCCCCAAAAATACTTCTGTCAAACAGACCTGCAATCACACACTAAAATCTCTCTTTACAGAGAAGAAATGCATTGAACCAGCTGCTGCTTTGAACTGCAAGAAAAAGCCTCTAAAGAAATAATTCAGATTTAGGTAACAAAGCAGGGAGGCCTTGGTGTATGACAGAGAAAAGGGGATTTAGGCTGGAAGGGACATGTAGAGATTGTGGAGTTCACACAGAAATATCTCAAAGGTGGGGCAGAGGATGATGCCATGGATGTCAGAGACAGGATGAGGAAAAATTCCACTAAAACAAAACACAAATCCCACCTCAACAGGAGGAAGAACATCTTTCCATGAGAGTGGAAGAGCTGCCCAGGGAGGGTGTGGAGCTCCTGGTTCCTGTGTCACCTCTCCAGGTGACCCTGCCTTGGACTGGGTGGGCTCCAGAGGTCCCTTCCAACCCTTAACTCTCTGGAATTCTGGGATTCAACAGCCAAGCAGGTGAGCTAAAGCCTCATGTGCACTCAGGTGAAGGCAAATCTGGCAAGTGGCACCTGCAGTTTCTTGGCCTCACACTGTCAAAGGGAGGAGATCCAGCAGATTAAACCTCTGGATCCATCAACAGATTAAAACCCCTGCATCCATCAGCAGATTAAAACCTCTGGATCCATCAACAGATTAAAACCTCTGGATCCATCAGCAGATTAAACCTCTGGATCCATCAGCAGATTAAAACCTCTGGATCCATCAGCAGATTAAAACCTCTGGATCCATCAACAGATTAAACCTCTGGATCCATAAACAGATTAAAACCTCTGCATCCATCATCAGATTAAACCTCTGGATCCATCAGCAGATTAAAACCTCTGGATCCATCAGCAGATTAAACCTCTGGATCCATCAGCAGATTAAACCTCTGGATCCATCAGCAGATTAAAACCTCTGCATCCATCCCTCATTTTCTACTCTCTCTCTCAGTCCACCTGTGTGAGAGAAGAAAACTCTGGTGTGTTTGGCAAGCACATCACACTGTCAGCAGCTCAGAGATAAGACAGGAGAAAAACTATTTTTGGAAAAAAAAAATAAAACCTCAAGAGGCTCAGTATTTCCATGGAAATATCAGGATTATCAGATCTGAGACTTCTGCTTCCCTGTTTTGGTAGAGGTTTCACCACATGACTCATGGACTGTGAATGTTAAAGGGGAGCTTTCTCCACTCCTATTTGAAAAGAATTCCCAAGAGAGTTTTGTCCCAAACTGTTTTGCTTAATTAGAAGGAAAACACATCCACCTTTTCAACACTATGAATAAAACCCACTACTCTCAGCTCATAACTCACTCCCTGCTCCTTCTGCTCTGATAAATCTCCCAGTTGGCCACAGAGTCTTCCAAAATAAACACAGCCTTAATTTTTACTGCACAGGGCCAAGAAAATTCCATCTTTGCTGTTATGTGCTCTAGAGGATTAAATGGGACACTGCTGCTGCTTCACTTCCCTGTGCAGGGCATCCTCTCATGAAACAAAGCTGCTCCCAGAGGTNTATAAAATATAAATATATAAAATACAAAAATACACTCTCTCATGGCATTTAGAAACATTTAACTAGAGCCTGGACTTCAACTCTGACAGATTCCAAGGGGAAAAGTTCACCCTGCAAAATTTGGGAGCCACTTGCATCGAGGAGTTGGTTTGTCCCATCCTTCCTAAACAGAACCTGCCTGAGCTGAACTCCCCAGCTCGTCCTGCAGCCAAACCTTTGCCATGGATATTTGAAAGCAAAGTATTTCAACACAGAAACTGCAGCTTCCAAACACTGTCTGCTGTAATGAATGCCCACGAGTCTCCAAAGGAGCCCTGTGTTTTTCCAGCCAGGATATAATGTGTGTGTGACTGTAGCAGAATTAACCAGGACCAGTCCCTGCTTGTTTCTGCAATCAGGATAAATTCTGCTTGCACTCCAATCCTTTTCACATCGAGGCTGATTAATTCCAGAATAAACTGAAATTTAGTGGCACCACATCTGTATGTGGCCCCTTTGTAAGAGCAGGATGAAGTGCTGGGAGAGCACAAGTGATGGATTTTAAGCACCTCAAGAACTCAGTGTGCACAGCCTGTGCTGACAGAGCCCTGAGATACAAACTGGAGCTGCAGAAAGGCTTCTCCCAGCCCCTAATGATGGTTCTGGGGGCAACAACCAGCTTTTATATGCAGGGCTGCTCCCCAGACCTGCCCAACCTGAACCAATTACTGTCACAGCAGCCCTGAGTGGGATATTTGCAGTGTCAGCCCAATTGTTCCAACGTGCCCCCTGGGCCCTGCCCCTCTCCCAAAGGCAGGGTTGTCCCTCCATTGCCATAGTGATGCCAGTCCTAATGCTGCTGATCAAAGTGCTGTGCCAGGGGTCACCTCTCTTGGTGACAAGGGACATTTTTGGGTGAGCAGGGGGGAGAGAGAGGCTCTGTGACAGTGTGACAAGGGACTCCCTTCCTCCTCACTTCCCACCCTNTCAGCTCATAACTCACTCCCTGCTCCTTCTGCTCTGATAAATCTCCCAGTTGGCCACAGAGTCTTCCAAAATAAACACAGCCTTAATTTTTACTGCACAGGGCCAAGAAAATTCCATCTTTGCTGTTATGTGCTCTAGAGGATTAAATGGGACACTGCTGCTGCTTCACTTCCCTGTGCAGGGCATCCTCTCATGAAACAAAGCTGCTCCCAGAGGTACTTCCAAGGCTCTAAGGGATCAATCTTCCACAGAAAACAGCTTCCAAGCTCCCCTTAGGTAAGGACAGCTCAATTATTAGTTTAGTTCTTCCCTTAGTGAATATAAATTGTGATGGTTTGCTGGAAACAGCAAGTTTTGTCCCAGGAATGGTGGTAAATCTGAAGTACTGCATTTATAGCATGTGAAAAATACTCCTTTAGCCTGGGCAGGTGCTATATAAAATATATAAATATAGNTGAACTCCCCAGCTCGTCCTGCAGCCAAACCTTTGCCATGGATATTTGAAAGCAAAGTATTTCAACACAGAAACTGCAGCTTCCAAACACTGTCTGCTGTAATGAATGCCCACGAGTCTCCAAAGGAGCCCTGTGTTTTTCCAGCCAGGATATAATGTGTGTGTGACTGTAGCAGAATTAACCAGGACCAGTCCCTGCTTGTTTCTGCAATCAGGATAAATTCTGCTTGCACTCCAATCCTTTTCACATCGAGGCTGATTAATTCCAGAATAAACTGAAATTTAGTGGCACCACATCTGTATGTGGCCCCTTTGTAAGAGCAGGATGAAGTGCTGGGAGAGCAGAAGTGATGGATTACAAGCACCTCAAGAACTCAGTGTGCTGACAGAGCCCTGTGACACAAACTGGGGCTGCAGGAAGGCTTCTCCCAGCCCCTAATGATGGTTCTGGGGGCAACAACCAGCTTTTATATGCAGGGCTGCTCCCCAGACCTGCCCAACCTGAACCAATTACTGTCACAGCAGCCCTGAGTGGGATATTTGCAGTGTCAGCCCAATTGTTCCAACGTGCCCCCTGGGCCCTGCCCCTCTCCCAAAGAAAGGTTTGTCCCTCCATTGCCATAGTGATGCCAGTCCTAATGCTGCTGATCAAAGTGCTGTGCCAGGGGTCACCTCTCTTGGTGACAAGGGACATTTTTGGGTGAGCAGGGGGGAGACAGAGGCTCTGTGACAGTGTGACAAGGGACTCCCTTCCTCCTCACTTCCCACCCTCCCATTTCATCCTGCTCCTAATCCTAAAACCTGCTCTTAATTCCCTAAGCCCCTTTCCTATTCCTAAGCAAATATTTATTTTAAAGGATTCTGGACTGGGAGTTTTCTGGGTGATTCTCCCAAATATGTGACTGGGGGATCCCACCCTGCCAAATTCACTCTCCTCTGAGGTACCACACACACACACAGAGGCTTCACTTCCCACTTATTCCCCAAAACACCCTCCTGAACCCTTTCCTAGAGCCACAATCCCCTTGAACACATCACCTGACTACACCCAAACCTTCCCAGCCCTGATTTCCAGCCACATTCTCTTGTAGAAGGTGCAGTGCAGAGAAATCTGGCATTCTCAGCTGTTTATACTGTTGTATTTGCTTAAGAAAGGCTTGAAATAACATTTCAGAGAGTAAAGAGTTTGCCTGCAAGAGACACATTAATATTCCAGCATCATTTTTGGGATAGCCCACTTGTCTTTCTTTAAATTAGTTGTTTCTGGTAGTGTTCATACACTAGAAATCTAAAATATCTTTACTCTTAATCAGCTCCTATGGACTAGAACTTGAGTCATGTGTGTTCTAAAACAGTAATAGATAATAGTAGTAGTAATAAATAGTAGTAATAAATTCTAATATTCCAGCTACAAAGTCAACCCAGCTAGAAAATCAACCATGCAAAGGCAAAAGAGGGAACATTTCACTTTAAAATCAAGTAGCAATCAGCGAGGTTGCCTTAAATCCTTGGAAAAAGGCAGCAGCAGCATCTCACTACCCAAAATAAGCCCTCCAAGCACTGCCAAGACACCAACACCCACCTTGGGATGCCCGTGCAGCTCCTCACTGTTGGACAGGGTGGTGTTGAAGGGCTCTGTGTATTGATTGGGGTCTTTCTTCTTCCTCTCTCTCTTTGCTGCTGTGACTCTGGAGAGGCAAAACTGCTGACAGAGTAAAGTTGCCACAAATAGCCAGGTGCACCCCTTCATTTTGGAAAGGGAGGGAGGGGCCAAGCCAGGCAGGGGCACTGGCCAAGCACAAAAACCTGCAGCACCACTCAAGGAAGAGACACGGATTTCTCCCGATAAAAATCAAAAATAACAAGGTTAGAAGTGCTAAAGAAGATCCTCTGGGCTATGCAGGGTCAACTGGGCAGCAAGAGTGGATGTGCTGGTTGCTGGGAGATCTCTGTTCAAGCAGGACACATGGAAATGGTGGAGATAAACTTGTTTAAAATCTGCATTCACTCGGAGAAAGAGGTAAGTCCATTCAGCCTCTGGAAGCTTACATAAATACAGGAGGCCCTGAAAAGTCCTGCCACCCACCTTGAGGGTTGCTCTCCCCCCCTACTCCCCAAATAAGTGTTCAGACTGGTTTTAAATGCACTCAGCTCTGAAAGCTGGAGAAGCCAAACTGCTCAGGGCAGCAGTTGCTCAGGCCAGGGCTGACAACACAAACTCATTGGGGGGGCTGTGGTTGTTCCTCTTCACCAGGAGATCTCACTTTGTGTCATTTGAAGCATCGTGTTCAGTTCAGAGCAGCCTTGAATAGTTCCCTCTCCTCAGTGACAAGTCCTCATCCTTTCCTCTCAGGATGCTGGGGAACTGTAATCCAGGGTTGCTACAGCCACTGCTCCTCTGAAGGGGCTGGAAACATCACAGCTCAGCCTTGTAAGGAGAAAACAGAAGTCTCACACCATGAAAGCTAAAACAGGGAGAAGCAAAGAATCTGAGGATGTCCCCAGGTCCATTGGGAACAGGTCAAGTTTGCCCAAGTGTAGCTTCTCTCCCTCTTTAGCTGAGTTTATCTTCACTTTTCTTGGGTGATGAGCAGCCAGTCCTGATGCTGCAAACAGCTGTCAGGGTGCAGAACCTCGTGGCTTTTGCATCCTCATCTCCCCTCACCCCAGGCAGGATTTCAGGTGCCTGTGAGTGTCTGATGCCTCTTGCTGCTCCTTCCCCCAGCTGCACACTGGCAAAACCCTCCTCAGCTTTTGCTTTACCTCAGCAAAGAAGTCCTTCTTTCCTGAATGAGTTTCCATCAACTTCAAGAAAAGGAAAAAAAAAAAAAAAGAGGAGGGATCACATTCTAATGAGCTGTCAAGCCTATTCTCTTCACATTCCTATTAGACTCCCTGATAAGTCTGAGTGTGCCAGGCAGATTTAAATCAGTGCCCATTCCCTGCTCCCTCCCCTCAGCCCTGCTCTGTCCCTCCCCTTCATTATCTCAGAGAAATCACCATTTTTCTGGGAAGTTTGTACAACTGCACAGGAGTGTGTGGTGGAGCTAAAAATAATGTGGCTTGGAAAAAGCACTCGGCATCTCTCACATGGGTACATCCCATCCTGCCTGATCTCCCAGGCTCTGTGTTCCAGGGAAATCTGCCCTCTTTTCCCCCAGCTCTCAGTTTTCCTGTTAAAAACAGGATTTTAGGGGATCCTGATGTACTTGGACACTGCAAATCTTTTCAGTTCCCCACCACCCAGGACAAATATTCCCATTCTTTCTATAAACACGGAGCAAGATGCAAAGATTTCCCTGAGATTGTACCATGAGAAAGTCCAAGAATGATAAAAGGTTGAGAATCACATCATTTAAAGTCCTTTCTACAACCAGCAAGCGACAGATTTGCTTTATTTTGACAACTCCTCTGCCATAACTCCTGTAATCCAATCCCTGGCAGCACAGATCTTCCTTGGACTTTGCAGCCAGGATGGAGCAGGAGCAAAGCTCTGCATCTGTAGCTCAGGGAAACTGAGGCACAACCACTTTGAGCTGCAAAACCACTAAGTAGAATAAAGATTTTTAATTTTTTTACAGCATCTTTTGGGCAGAAAGAGAAGGAAGAAGGGAAGTTCCACAGCAGCTCAGGAGTTAACAGCACATCACCCCTCCCCCAAGCAGCTCACATTCCATCAAAACTACGTGGCAGACTTTATTTGTTAATAATATTTAACTTTCTTTGGCGCCTTCTCATACTTAAGCCTCTTTTTTTCAGGTTAGTTGTAGACAAGCCATGAATTTGTAAAAGTGCACTTGATGACACATTAATAGGACAATCTGTCATATCCCAGCTAAACAGCCTGACAGCTCCACACACCACGGCAGGCAGGGACATCCAGGGCTGGAATGGGGCAGCTCCTGGCTCTGCCTGCAGCACCTTCCCCAGCCCAGGAGCCAAATCCCAACCCTGTGTCCTCATATTTGGGAAAAAAAAAACCAATCCTGGCTGTGGCTGCAAGCACCAGGTGAAGTTCTAGTTGTGTGGCTGCACATCCCTCCCAACACATCTTTTTTGGGGCTGAAACAAGGGGTTTAGGTCAGCTGTCCCCTCCCTCCAACCCCAGCTGACCTGTGGTACCTGGAGAACATTGCACACCTTGCTGCTGTTCACATCCCAAAGCACCTGGGTCTTGCCAAGACATCCACAGCATCCAACACCTATTTTCCAAAAAAACAGGCAAAGTCTGACGTTGCAGTTTCATAGCACAGCAAATCAAAGATCTGTGAGTAATTAGGAAGTAACTCCACGACTCCCTGACAGGAGGTTGTAGCCAGGGGAGGATCAGTCTCTTCTCCCAGGTAACAAGGAGGAGAGGAAATGGCTTCAAGTTGCACCAGGGGAGGTTTAGGTGGGTATTAGGGAAAATTTTTCATGGAAAAGGTTGTCAAGCATTGGAAGAAGTTGCCCAGGGAAGTGGTGGAATCACCATCCCTGGAAGTGTTCAAAAAGCACAGGGATGTGGTGTTTGAGGACATGGTTTAGTGGTGAACACTGTGCTGGGTTAATGGTTGGACTTGATGATCTTAAAGGTCTTTTCCAAACTTAATAATTCTGTGGAAGACAAACAGTTCCTCCCTTGAGCTCAGCACCACTGCAGCAGTACCAGCAATGGTTCAGAACACAACCATGTCAATTCTGCATGAGGAAAGTTTTGAAGTGGGGAAAATATGACAAGAAGCCACATTAAGATTTCAAAACCATGCAAAAATCCAAGTGCAGTGTTTGCAAACACTGGAAGTGGGCAGAGCCAGGGAGGGAACTGAGCAGTCAGGCAAGAAACTTGTGATCTGATCTTTCCATCTCCACTTGTGCAATTTTACTCGAGATAGGCCTTACCTAACTATGCCAGGAATAATATCCAAAGGGTAGGAGGGCAAAAGCTGGGATTTCCCCAGTTATCTGTTGGAGATGTATGGAACAACTGGCACAGGGATGGGGATTTCTGAAGCCAATACAGTGGCTGACACACCCTCCACTCCTGCTTCATCCCAGATAAAGGTCTGGAGGATGGAAGGAATTCTTCCCTGGGAGGGTGGGGAGGCCCTGGCACAGGGTGCCCAGAGAAGCTGTGGCTGCTCCATCCCTGGAAGTGTCCAAGGCCAGGTTGGAGCCACCTGGGATAGTGGGAGGTGGCCCTGCCCATGGCAGGGGGTGGGATGAGATGATCCTTAAGGTCCTTCCAACCCAAACCATTCTGGGATTCTGTGAAAATCCCATAAAACTCAGGCTCTTGGTTAATACCCACAGGTTCCCCAGGGTTTGATCACATTCCCAAGGCTCCAGGAGTGGTTGGACAACACTCTCAGGGACAGCGTGGGATTGTCGGGGTGTCCCGGGCAGAACCAGGAGCTGGACTCATGATCCTCGTGGGTCCCTTCCAGCTCAGGATATTCCAGATTCCATGAAGCTGTTATCCCAGACCCGAACACACGAGGGGCCGAAGGGCAGCTCAGGGCAGAGCGGCCCGGAGGTTACGGTCACTCCACTGCCCGCACCCCGATCCAGGATCTCTCCATCCCGCATTCCCGGCCCGCTGGATCCCGGGCCGCGCGGGATCGCTCCGCCATCTGCCGGTGAATCCATGGAAACACCGAGACGCTCCAAAACCGGGAAAACCTTGTGGCTCCTCCAAGGGTTTCTCGCAGCGGCTCCTCCGAGTGACCTGGAGGGAATTAACCCCTTTGGGACAAAGCTTTTACCACGAATAAAAGTTCCCTATAAACCCTCATAAACCATCCTCGTCCCTTACCCACAAAATCTTTTCCAGAACGTGCTCTGATCTCCCTTTTGTGTGATTTTTCCACTGAAAATACGATTTTTCTGCTTTAAGACTATCTGACCTTTGGTGCAAAGAAAGGCTCATCTTTGTTCATGGTTTGCCTCCTGGAATGGGTTACAAAACGAGCCACAAAATTATTCAGAGACATTCAAAAAATACCTTCAGAAGCACAAAGGGAATAATTCTAATTACAAATTATGAGTTTGTTCTGATGAAGAAAAGCTTGGCACCCTCTGAGTGCTTTTACACATTGAAGGGAAGCTGGAGAATCCATGAGATGGGCAGGAAGCACCTCATTCCTTTGGCCTTCTGATGTGGGAGAGATGCCAGGGACACCCAACTGGATGGAAAAAATAATGCTTTGCCACAGGGTTTGTTTTCTCACCCACAGAAATCCAGGTAAGGTTTCTTCCCAGAGATTCCTTTCCCAAAAAGAGTCCCACAGAAAGTATCCATTTTCTCATGAATGTTTATTATGAACAAACCACGTTACAATGCAGTCATTCCCATTCCTCAGTACATGCCTGTAGCAAAGGAACTTCCAGGACCTTGAAATCCCAGGGGAGAAAGGTGATGTCTACACAAAAATCCAGGTTTTTGGTTAAAAATCAAGAGATCTTTAAAGGCAAACCACAGATGTTGTGTGATTCCAGCTGCAAAAGCTCCCAACCATCACCTTGGAACAACTGTACAGAAATCTATGGAATTGCAGCATGAAAGTCAAGGGCCAGACATTTATTCCAAGATCACATAATGAGGGAGAGCTTTTAATTTGATTACATTGCTCCAGGGTTTGGGAATATTCCTGCATGGGCTCCTCCACTGACTGACTTTGGTAACAAAAAGATCAGACACTATTAGAAATTCTTTAAAAAAACCCACTAAATGGTAAAAACGACCCAAAAGGGAGTAAATCTTGTGTTCCCAAAGGCAAGGAGATGTATCCAAATGTTTTAAAGACTCAGGGATTGCTCCCAGCTCCCAACAAACCACCCCTGCAATGACTGTCAAGCCTTTCTCTGAATCCAGGGGACTAAACTGCAATTGTGGAAGTTTGGGGTTTAAATACAACCCCAGGAAAAAAATGCAGCATGTCCAGGGTTTGACCAAAGGGGGGTTGTTTCCAATTGTGGCACTTCCTAAAAACTAGAGACCCACCTTCACGTGCTGGGGTGTAACTTAAGGCCAACTTGTAATAAAAAGCCTTTTATTGAGCATTCCTGGATGGGTTTGGTGACATCCATGTCACCAACACCATGCCCAGGGTCTCCTTGCCTTTGTCTTCATTTTGGTGGATAAAAACTTCCATAAGAAAGATAAACATGGATAACCAAGGTAAGCTGCTGTCTGCCAAGGGCAGTGGAAGGTACTGCAAGAACACAAAGAGGGCTGAGAGGTGCAAAGATCTGCAGCTCCATCTGCCTGGACTAAAAACAGGAGTCTGACAAGCCATCCTGAAATTCCCAGCCCTGCAGGAAAACCAGGGCACTCCCCCTCCTTCCCAGCACACCCTCAGACCAACACAAATCTTTCAAGGATTAAGCACATACAAGAAGGAATTAAAAAATAGTTATAAATAAGATTTGGTAAAACCATAAAATAAGAATAAAAAAAATAATCCAAGATTTATAAATACACTTTAAAATCCAGCCTTTTGCAAGTTCCACGTTCACACCCCCTGACTCCTTCCCTTCCTTAGCTCAGGAAGAACTGCTTTAAGATTTCTTTAGTAAAGAGCTGTTCTGCTAATTTTGGTAATTCCTACCTATTGCAGAGAATTGGTCACATTTATTGGTGCTCTGAGCTGCTGGCAAGACATTTTTGCTTACAAGTCAAGATACCAAGCTGAGAGAGTGAGGAAATCTGCAAGGGAAAATAAGACAGTTTCGAAACATTCTTAGACACATGAGGTAATATTTATTTGGGCTCTTGAGAATACTTCAAATAAGACTATACAGTGAGCTGCAGAGCTGTTATCCCTGCTGGCACCTTGGACAGCTTGTTGGAGCATTCCCAGTGTGTCCTGCCCCAGCTGAGCAGGCAGCACTGTCCATTCTGAAAGGCACAGCAAGTTTGCCTCTGATGAAACAAAGCTTTTGGATAAAATGAAGCAGGAGAAAAATCAAGCAAACTGAATTTAAAGAGTCATTTCAGGGAGAAAAGTCAAGCAAACCGAGTTAAAAAAGTAGCTTCAGACAGATTTTTGAGTTTTAGTGTTTATCCACAGTGCTGTGAACAAACAGGGTTATTCCATCCATCAATCACCTGAAGGGGAACAGTGATGAACTCACACCTAAAATTTTGGAATCCCAGATGAATTTGGGGTTTGGCTTTTGGTGGAGTCGGTTTTTTAGAGTTTAAGCAAAACTTCAAGTGAGCAAGTGGAACTAATTTTAAGGGTTTATTTCAGATGTGAGTGACAACTCAGTTGACTCTGAGGAAGCTGGTTTGTTATTCAGACTCATTTGTGTTTTTACCTTCCCAAGGGCTGGGGTTGCCTCAATGAGCACAGCCCAAGGAAAGCAGAATTTCTGGAACACACAATCAACTCTCCATTGGTGGGTGCAGTTTTATTATTTTTTCACCAGTGGCCCCTTGTGATCAGAATTAACTATTACAATTTTCCAATAGAACATCTCCCAGAGTGAAAATCTGTAAGTCAACAAACCCAAAACAACACTGGGCTGTGGGTATTCCCAGTAAAGGCTGAGCCCAACGCTTTTTTATCTTGCTGATCATTCCTAAAGGCCAACAACTGCCCTCCTTGTAGCCCAAATAAAACCTTCAATGACACTGTGACAATTTAGACAACACATTTAACACACGTGGTGTTATGTTCCCACTCATCTAATCACTACTGACTAGATATGCAATGATGGTCATTTCTAGTTTAAAAAAAAAAAGAAACCAGCAATTTTCTGTAGATCAATGTTCACATTAACCAAACCCTTCCCAAGTCCACATGAAATCTCTACCTGAATCACTGAACACCTGCACAGACTCCTCCCTAAGGAAAATAAAGATATGCACAAACTGGTGGCATTTTAAAAACTCTTCAACGCAGTAAAAAGCCTTATTTGCCGCAGCTTTTCCAACTTCCACACGACAGATGGAGAGAACTGCCCTAAAAACCAAAGCACTACAAACGCAGCGTATCATCCGCTTTGATTTGGGAGAGCAGCGATGCCCTCACTAACCCAAACTACCCCAACCCCTCCCCAAACCCCCACGAGGTGTCACCTGCAGCTTGGAAAAACCACATCTTTGTCCCAGTGTCGGAGCCACAAGCCCAGAAAGTCCCAGCTCCTCCTGCAACTACCCCTACTTTGGTCTGCGCTCCGCTCACTCCTGCGCGATGCTCCTCAGCACGTACTTCACTGTGTAGGCAAAGGCTGCAAAGCCCACGATGACAAACAAGTTCGCCAGAGCCCCCCCGAGGAGTCCGTGGTTGCGGTTGGGCTGCTGGAGGCCGGGGGGGTTGCCGGGGGCCAGGGGCACGTGCCCGTTGAGCAGCGCCAGCCCGTTCTGCCCGTAGTGCGCGTCCCCGTCCGGCACCACGTCGGGCAGAGGGAGGGAGGGAGGTCTGCTGCTGAGCTCTTCCTGGGCTTTCTGCTTTTGTTTCATCTCCTGCAGGAAGATGGAAAAGGAAAATGGGGTAGTTGGGAGGGAGCGGTGGGAAGGTGTTGCGGTTTTAAGTAGCCAGAGTTTTTTATTAGCTGGGGGGGCTTGGAGAGAGGCTTCTTTAAGAAGCTGCTGGAGTTTTTCTCTGNGAGGAAAGCTGGGGTGGGACTCTCTCACTCTTCTGAACAGCAGCAAAGAAAACCTCTGATTGTAACCCCCCACACACACACACCTGCCTTCCCGAAGGGAAGGTGAAGGATCTTAAAAGGGAGGGGTGGGGGGGGAGAAAGGTGTCTGTAACAACTATCAAACTGCTCACCCTTAAACTCTTAAGCTCTGATTTTAGTAGTAGTTGTAGTAGTAGTAAATTCTTAACATTCTAAGTTAGAGCCTGTTTTGCTTGTGTGAAGTAGTTAATAAACAGTTGCTTGTAATCCTTATCACAAGTCAGGTTTTTTTCCCCTTCTCTGAGAAATTTTAGATCTATGTGTGGGCTCTCAGCTTTTAGCCAGAGTCAAACCATGACAGAAGGTTTGGGGACGGGGGGTCTTCTGGTTCCTGAAGTGAGTTGGGGGTTTTCGGGGCTTTCCGGGGTTTTAGTTGGACTGTGTGGTTTCACTCGGAAGTTTTCGGTGAGGTCTTTGCCAAGAATTGTGGATCTTTGGAGACAGCAAGGGGAGAAAGATAAAGTAGAAGGCCCAGAGATCATGGAGAAGCTCCAGGGGAGGGAACAGGGGTGAGACAAACTGTGTGGAAGGTGTAAGAATTGATGGATATTATAAATATGGGCTCATAAGGCCTCTCTGGCTCTCCCTCTCTTTGGATCTGGAAACTTCCTTTAAAGAACTGCACCTTTTCTTTACTTGTTTTCACTTTTCACTTGTTTGGAAGTTTTTTCTCTGATTTTAGGCATCATTACAATTGTAGTGTCCCCAACTCTTCCAAAGTGACCTATTCAGGACCCGATGCCAACAATCATTTGGCCAAAATTTTGGCATTTTAATTTTAGTTTCCTGAGAAGGCTTTTTTTTAGAAATTTCTGAAAAATTTCTCAAATTTCTGCTTCAAAAGTCTGGCATGTCCAGCTTGTTTTGAACACAAGACATCAAAAAAAGTTAAGGAAGCAATCAGAGAAGTTTAGAATGATTAGGACTGCAAGTATTAGATGTTTAAATTGGAGCAGTACAATTATCTACTACTGTCTTCAGCTTTCCAGGGATTTAGGTAGTGGCAAACCATTCCTGCAGGAAGTATTTCCAATCCTCTGGGATTTCTATAACTGTTAAGAAAACATAATTAAACCATTCTGTCCACATTTATATCTGAGTGAGGAAGAAAAGGAATGGAAACAGAACTTTTCTCAGAAAGAAGCCAAGAGGTGGAATGGTTTTTAAATCAGAACTTTGTGAACACCTTTAAGAACAGTAAGAGATGAATCAAACCTGAAGGTCCAAAACCCTCTCAGCCCAGAAACACAAATCTCCTGCTCAAGAAAAGAGCTGAAAAAAGGTCCTTGTGTAGGTTTTCCCCACCCTCTTGTGTGCAGTAATTAAGACCTTTTAAAAGGCTTCCAAGATTGACAAGATTCCATTGACAGGATTCCAAGATTGGCTCCAGCCTGGGGAAGGTCCTGAACAATCAGATCTACACAGAGAAGCTCAACAATTCCAGAAAACCAAATTACTGTGGGGGTGAACTTACCTCCACCACTTCAGGGAAGAGCTCACAGAAGACTTTATCTTTTAAATTAAATGCTAAGCTTTGTGCAGCCAGTTGTCTTTTCTGGGGAGGAAACAAAACATTATCAGCAGTTGCACAGAATGAATTTCCTTAAATTCAAGCCCTGATTTCCCACCAGGATGGGGCAAACCACCAGCCAACTGGTTTCTAACATTTCAAACATCACACTTGGGAACATTATTCATTTTAATTTTAGTTTCCTGAGAAGGCTTTTTTTTAGAAATTTCTGAAAAATTTCTCAAATTTCTGCATCAAAAGTGAGAAGTTTCTAGAGTGAGATGTTTCTAGACATGAGTTATATCCTCAATTCTACTTCTTGGTGGGATTAGTGTTTTGTACCAGTGTCACTGCTTGGCAAACACCTCAAGAGGGAGGCACAAAGTCCTAATAATAGTGGTTATTTCTGAGATATCAACATTCCAGCTGCTGTTTTACCATTCCCAAAGTCCCTGAGACCCTCTGGAACTCACTGTGAACTCAGATGTCTCTATGCTGCCCAGTGTGGGGCCCTTTTCCACCATAAAACTAAGGAGGCCCGTCAGGATTGTGGAGACTGACCAGGCTGGATTCCATGTGTCCGGGTGGAAATCAGTGATGGAAAGACACAACCTTCAAAAAACAGGCAGAGTTGGGGTTTGCCCATTACAATTATCACACACTGCACAGGGCTCAAAGGCTGGGAATTAATTGCTCAAGTGGTAGAAGAAGGTCCTTACCTTGTGTTACACTTAAACCTTCCATTAGGTGTAATCATATAAATACTAGGAGGTTTAAAAGGAAATTCTCTGGGGAATATTAGTTTCCCATGATAATAGCCACCTGCATTACACAGAGAGAGGAATTACTTATTTGGCATGAAGATTAAGTCCTAAACTGCTGCTCAAAATGGGCCAAATAAACCCCTTTGCTTGTCTCCTCCTCCCCCTCTCACTAAAGAGATCAAACTCATCATCTTGTCCCTGTAAAACCAGGGAATAATAATCCAAACCTGCACTAAATTATTTTGGAGATGATTCTCTCACATTCTTTCCTACAAAAATTATTTTCTGCTGTCAAGTCTGGAATAGATTTAAAGAAAACCAGCCAAAGTGTATTTAATACAATAAAAATGGGTTTTTTTCCCAGAAAATACAATCCCATGAAGATTCCCAATTAAAGGACAGCATTTTGTGAGAGGCTCCAGAAAACACCATGAAATATGTGACTACAACAAATCAATAAAGCTTTTCCATTTCAAACTTTCTCCAGAAAACTTCCTAAAGAATTTTTATGTCTCAGTTCACCGAGAACATTTCTGTGGTAACACACTGGGATTTTTTGAAATTATCTTTGTCACTAAAGCAAGTTTTGTGCTTTAATAAGATCTTTGCCTTCAGTTTAACCCAAATGTGATTTTATTGAAATCCTTGATAACAGAAACATTCCTGACAACAGGATCACTCTGTCTTTTCACCAGGCTTTCACCCCAGTTACAGAGCTCTGAAATAACACTTTTTGCAGCTATTTTCAGTAGTTCTCTCTTGCCCATCCAAACCAACCTGTGATTACTAAAAATGCAAACACAACATGAAGTCCAGGCAGGTTTTTACCTTCATAGGGAGTCATTTCAGGTCCCCTCACAACATAGTGCCTGGGAAAAGAAGGGAATACAAACCCAATGAAACCAGCACACAACCAGCCACCAACACCCCTAAAAAATGAGGATCAAATCCCTTCAGCCCAAGTCTCCTACTCCAGCTCCCCAAACCAAACCCCACTGCAGTGAGGGAGCCACACCTGATGACCTGGAAAAGCTCGTTCTCTCCTTTCCAATTCCCATTCCCACTCTTACCATTCCAGGATATTAGATGGGAGGGGCTCTGCACAGATGTAAGGCACTGGATCTTTCTTGATTCTCAGGTAGTCTTGTTTAAGCCTCTGGGTTGCTGTGGTTGGTGCTCTCTTATTGCTGTTGTTGCTCATCTAATTAAAAAAATACAGAATACAATCTTAGGACACTCAGAGCTGCCATCACTCATGGAATATTGCTCCAGACCTTTGAAAAATCCAGTTTATACTTTATATAAACTAAATTAAATTAAAATTAAGCTAAACTAATTTAAATTAAATTTATATAAATATAAATTAAATAGCCTTCACTTTTAAGTGGCAAGAACCACACAGTCCCAAGAGACATGATAATCCTTGTGGGTCCCTTCCAGCCTGGGATATTCTACTCTAAAGATCTTTTTGAGTAACTAAATTTCCTATTCACTTTTAATAGCTATTATATCCATTTACTCATGTTTTAAACATGCAGTTATCTGAAATAATTAACAAAGACACCACAACAACCTGGTTGCTGACTCTGAATTAAACCTGAGCCAGTTGAATTCACAGAAAGGAATTTCTGAGCCAGATTATTCTCTTCCAGAGAAACGAAACCTCATCCAAAAGGAGACAGTTGGTGCGAGGGGAGGAAATTCCATGGTGTTTAGAGGACAATGAAAGAATTAACCCTCATAATTCACCTCCAGAACACAGCAATTAACAGCTGCTATTTAACCCACTTTCCACTGAGAAGCTGAGTGAGTTACTTGGCTTTATATGTGGAAATTCAGGCAGGAGTAAAAACAAAAGATTTTACAAACTGCTTGTATAAAGAGATAACATAATGCCCCCAATATGACATGAAAAATATGTTAAATTCCTATAGCCTTTCTATTCCTTTACTACAAACAAGCAGCCAAATAAAATTCGTGAAAGAAACAATATTTAAATCATGAGTAACAGTTTTATGTGACCAAATATTCAGAACAAACAGTTTAACCTGCCTTTTGTCAGAATTGCTGTAAACATCGAACACTTTTTGGAAGGCACAACTCTTGAAATCATAAAATTAATTTTTNCGGGCGGCACTTCCGGGAAGGAGCGGCGCCGCTTCCGGGGCGCGCGGCGGTTCCGCTTCCCGGGCCGCCATGGCGGGAATGGGGTCGTGAGGGGCCGTGAGGGGATGGGTGTGAAATGGGTCTGAGCCCGCGGTGTCACCTCACAGAGTCACACAAGCACTGAATACCCCGAGCTGGGAGGGACCCGCAGGGGTCACAGTCCAACTGCTGCCCCAGCACAGACACCCCGATAATCCCACCCTGTCCCTGAGGGCGNAAAAGATTTTACAAACTGCTTGTATAAAGAGATAACATAATGCCCCCAATATGACATGAAAAATATGTTAAATTCCTATAGCCTTTCTATTCCTTTACTACAAACAAGCAGCCAAATAAAATTCGTGAAAGAAACAATATTTAAATCATGAGTAACAGTTTTATGTGACCAAATATTCAGAACAAACAGTTTAACCTGCCTTTTGTCAGAATTGCTGTAAACATCGAACACTTTTTGGAAGGCACAACTCTTGAAATCATAAAATTTAATTTTTTTTTCTCTAAAGAAGCCAGCTTTGATTTTAAAAATATAAATTAAAGAATACTCGTTTATTTTAACACGATTATTTGTTCTGACGTCTTTCCACAGCGACAGGCTGCGAAAACACACTGAAATATTTCAACGCGTCAAGTGCAGTTATTGGGACTTACCTGAAACAATATTCGTATATTAAATATGGAAAATAAAGGGCTATGGACGCAAAGCCGAGTTCCCACCTGAAGAAGTGAAGGAGCAAGAGGACGAGNACAGGGGTCACAGTCCAACTGCTGCCCCAGCACAGACACCCCGATAAAGTCGCACCCTGTCCCTGAGGGCGTTGTGCAAACGCCCCCTGAGCTCCGGCAGCTTTGGGGCTGTGGCAAAGTCAGCGGCGATTAAAGAAATAGCGAATAAAGAGCTCTGGGGTGCTTAGACGTGGCCATTCCATTATAACTCTATAAGATATTTGGANCAGGGGTCACAGTCCAACTGCTGCCCCAGCACAGACACCCCGATAATCCCACCCTGTCCCTGAGGGCGTTGTGCAAACGCCCCCTGAGCTCCGGCAGCTTTGGGGCTGTGGCAAAGTCAGCGGCGATTAAAGAAATAGCGAATAAAGAGCTTTGGGGTGCTTAGAAGTGGCCATTCCATTATAACTCTATAAGATAATTGGAATATTCTGAGTGGGAAGGGGCCCGCAATGGGCAGCGAAGTCCAGCTCGGTGTTGTGTTTGGGAGGGATCGCGGCTTTGTCTGATTTATAATTTCCTGAGGAATTGGCCGTATGTGGTTTTTCACTATAAATCTCCTGAATATTTTCCTCGAATTTCCGTTGTGCATAAAATGAAGGATGGAGACTATTTACAACGGCCTGGAATGACAGGACAAGGGGGAATGGCTTCACAGTGACAAAGAGGAGTTTTAGATGGGATATTCGGAATAAATTGTTCCCTGGGAGGAAAAATTCTGTGATTTCTCTGGCACAGATTTCCCAGAGAAGCTGTGGCTGCCCCATCCCTGGAAGTGTCCAAGGCCAGGTTGGAGCAACCTGGGATAGTGGGAGGTGGAATGAGATGAGTTTTTTCCTTCCAAAAAAAAAAAAAAGGCAGAATTTTTCTTACTGCTCAAAAAAAATTCAGGCATTTTCCATGTGAGTAATTCCTGCAGTGCCCACAGTGTTCGAGTGCTCCTCTGTACCCAACAGAGGGCACTGGCAGCCCACAGAACTTTAAAGTTCTTAGTTCTCTCTGCTGCCAGAATTGCTCAGGCAGTTGTCCAGATTTTTTGGGAGGGTTTGTGGAGGTAAATTAACAGCAAGAAGGAAAAAAATTAAATGGCTGTGACTTCATCACCTACGGGCGAAAATCAAATTTGAAAGCACCCATTCATTTTAAGATTCAGTTTGTTCCTACAAACTGAGCATTGGAAAATATTGCGTTCTCATACATCTCCTTCAAGCATTATGTTTGTTTTTAGTGGGAGAATGGTTAATTTAGTTAATAATTTCAATTTAAATTTCAAGGTAGGGTTGGATGGAGCTGGGAACAACCTGGTCTGGTGGAAGGTGTCCCTTTCAATGGCAGGGAGTTGGAACAAAATGATATTTAAAGTCCTTTCCAACCCAAACCATTCTGTGATTCTATGATTTTTGGATTTTCGGTTTGCTGAGGGGTATAAAAATTTGAATTCCATGTTAGTTCCATTTCAAATGTCTCGTATTTTCTATGATTACCTCAGACTTTAATATTCAATAATGGGGTATTTCATACACAAAGCATTCACAAGTCCCTCCTGTAGCTACATCAAATCTTCTTGATTTAGTGAAGTTTCTCAAGCCAAACCCTTTTCTTTGCACTATTTTGACTTTGAAGCCTTGAAATGTTTCAAGGAAAAATGTTTTGCTTCAAACCAGAAGCAATAGTTGACCTGTTTTGTTTTAATCTCTTCCCTTCACTCATCCTCATATCTGAGCTCACAGCAATGCTCAAGGTTTTGCACAACAGAAGGAAGTCTTTATTTTAAACTGTTATTATACTTCAAGATTTAAAGCTCTATATAAAAACAAGGTATTATTGTAATGCTTTATTAGCTACATCTATTTCACCTAATAAATCCCCAGGGCAGCTCATGCAATGTAACACATGCCTGGTTTTTTACCCTTTGACCTGAGGAAAATTAGCTTTTTTTTTTTTTTTTTCTCAGCAACATCACTTTGCCTTTTGATTTATTTTATTTGGTGCGTTTACACTGGAATTTCTACTAAGTCTGGAAGTCTCCTGAGCCAGGAGACTGCAGCAAAGGCCCCAGGATGCTGAAGGGATTCCAGAGCTCACATTTACACCTCTGGCATTCTCCTTAGTGTTCCCCAGCCCCAGAGTATTTCATGCACAAGTGTGTTGTCATTCACATTCCGTTCATCCCTCTGGTATGTTCTTCTCCACACTAATGACAACGTGCAATGACACTTTGCTCTCACAGTAGTTTCTTTGTTCCCAGTTGTTTTCCAACATGCAAATGAATCACACTCTAGAGTTTCCTCTCTCTGAAGTGTCTTTGGGGTATTGTTGTTGTGTCTGGAAGGCATATTTAAAATGTGGCCTTGGGAAGTCACTGGAAGTTCCATATTTATGTTCTTAAATCATTAAGTGCAGCAAGTAAATAAGTACATCCTGTTAAATTAATTTGGAAGGTGATTAGCTCCAGGACAGAGACAAGGCAGACAGTTCACAATCTCATAAAGGTTGGAGTTGGCTTTTAATTGGATATGAGTCCATCAGCAGGACATGAAAACATCTTTTTGTGCTTGTGAACACAGACCTTTGTATTATTCTTTAAAAATCCATAACTGCCTGACTTTTGCACTGCAGAAAATTTCCCTTTAATTGTTACTGTAATAAAAGCAGTTCAGATTTTAGGATATATACAAATAACAGAAATCAGGATTTTTTTCATGCACAGTTTCTGTACATAAAATAGAATCAGAATTCTCTTTGTGGGTGCCTTTGCTGCAGCATCTCCATCAAGGGAAAGCAGAACTTCACACCCCACTCCACACATGCAGGCACGTGAGGATTTTGAGGCTGACCTTGATGGGTGAAGAAATAATCTGAGAAAGCAAACGCAGCCCCAGGAATGGACTGAGGGATAATTAGTGTTCCCAAGTGCTCAAATGAAATCTTGTCCAGTAAATGTGGCAATGCTGTGGCTGCAGAAAGACACAGAACCCTTGGAGGAACTGGCTCGAGGCTGCCCAGAGCTGAGGGTGCTGAAGATGGAGAGTTCTTGTGTCCCAGAAAGATTTTGGAGGTTTCCTTGGGGAAGCAATTTCATAGAATCACAGAATCTCCTGAGCTGGAAGTGATCCACAAGGATCAGCAGTCCCACTCCAGGCCCTGCATGGGACACCCCAGCAATCTCTCAGCTTGAGCAGTGAAAAAACAGGGATTTTTCTTCTTCTCTGAATACAGAGAATGACTCCCGAGGCCTTTTGCTGGTTTTTCAGTTCCTATGGCCTGTGGAATTGCAAGATCAGTCAGTTATAATGTGCTTTTTTACTCTACACATCCACATAATGTGATTGCTGACGTGGATCACAGTGACACTACTGAGCTACTCATTTTATTTGCTGTCTAAAGCCACCAAGTAAATATTTTGGAGGTGAAAAGGCAGAATTTCTCACTGTGAAGAGTTTCCTGCTTCCAAGAACAAGATGCCTTAAAGAAATGTTTGCCCAGTGAATAAGTTGAGGAGCAGCATGTGGTCTCTCCTGCCTGAGAAACTCCTGGAAAAGGGGCCTCAGGGAATGGAAGGGGCCAGACAAATCCTGCCTAAAATACATCCTAAATACGTCCTAAATACATCCTGAATACATCCAAGGTTCAGAGCAAGCCAAAGCCAAGGGGATCAGTAAAGAAGGAGTTTGGGGAATGTTACATCCAAATAAACTGAAGGTGAGGGTGGGGTTGGACAGAGGGAAAAGGGCTTGGATGGAACATGGAAAGAGAGAAGGAATTGGGGGAAAAGCACTCAAGGGCCTCCAAAAAAGGGGACAAGGTGACCTTGATGTGAATGGGCTGGAAGACAAGTCAGGCATGAGACTGAACCTTTGCAGAGCTACAGGGAAGGAAAGGATGAATCTCTAGGATGTTGTTAAGGAAGAACAATCACCTTGAAGAATTTATCCTGTGAGTAAGAGGTGATTTAGCTGAGGAAGCCACAGAAACATCTCTCATTGAGCAAGGGAGCAGCATTTATTAACAAGGCTGTTGTCAGTGTTTCCAGTGCTGCTGGAGAAGTCATTTTTCATTGATGCTTCTTAAAAACATGTGCCAGACACTGTTACCTGAAAGGCTGCACTTAGGATTTTGGTTTGTACTGTGTTTAAGCATCAATAAATATTGATGAAGTGTAAACTCTGAACTTTTTAAAGAGGTTTTCTTCGGTTTGGGGAATGCAAAAATTTTACAAGTTCAGGTTTGGTTTTTTTTTCTTTTTTGGGAGGGGTTTTCAACAAAAGAAATTTGGAATTCTGACAGAGGAACTCAATCCCTGTTCCGAGGTCATGTTTGCACTGACTGACCACACATTTTCCACTCTCTGCATTCAACCCAAGGGAGATCCTTGACCAACAATCCCCCTGAGATCTTTTTCTGAGAGTACAGAACATTAATATGAATATCTTGGGTAGATTTAATTCAAGTAATTATATCCTGCCTCCCTGAATTCCCCTCCAAGTGCATGTGAGATGCATCACTTCCAGGTCTGCACTATGAGCAATGTCATTTGCATTAAAGCATCTTGCTGATTTCCCATCTACAAGCAGGGCCATTTCCTTGATGGATATTTTGTTAGGATTTTCTCATCAAGTGCTCTAATTAGTGTCTTTTAATCTTTGCCCAAAAGGCAATTTAGAGGTATTTTCTGTTTATTTCTCTTTCTTATTTTTCATTCTTTGTCTTCCCAAAGGGTTTTATTGCTTTACCTTATTGGATTTACTGAGAAACTTTCCTGCAGTGATTCTTTTGTCACTGTAGTGGATGTTTGTTTCATAGCAAGACAGAAATACATTAAATTATTATCTAGTAGAAGTGCACTATTTTCTGGAATTCCCCAAACTCTTTGATTCCCTGGGAAGCCAATCCTCATTATTTTCCTTAATAGAAACTGCTAATTTGTTCATAAATATCTTGGATGTGGGTGATCACCTTGAGCTTCAGAGAAGGGCTGTGATGGTTCCTGAGTCCCACTGATTCATCGTTGATCATGAGGAAATTATTCAATTGTTCTGAAGCTCCATTTTTCTCCCTGTCTAAAGAAGAGATAATATTATTTATCTGGCTCTACTGAGAGCGTGCTTAATCATTTGGTGAGTGTCACCTCCTTTGAGCTCTCTGGGCTAAAGGTTCCACATCAGCAAGTGTCAAACATGAATCACAACCTTTGTCTTCCATCATCACTGCTCTTGTGATAACAATCAATGCTGTTCCTTTATAGGACACATTAATATTTCCAGACATCATGCTGGCTGTGATTTACTTCATTTGCTCTGTCTGGGTGGGAGAGGCAGCAGGCAATGAGCCAGCCTGAGGTGACCCAAGTAAAATTGCAGCCAATTTACCCTTAGCACTGCTAAATCCCTGAGAAACTTGCTGAAAGCAGAGCATTTTCCCCTTTGATTTCCTCTCCTACCTGGCTGAGGTCGGGCGTGACCTGCCTTGGGAGGGCTGACAAGGCCATGGCATGACATGGGAAATCAGTCCTGAGTCAGAAAGAGGAAAGGTCAGGCCTCTTCCTTATTTATTTTATTCCTCCTGGAGCAGGTGAGGAGCTCCACCACGAGGATGCAGAGCCCAGTTCCCTCCAGTGCCTTTCCCAAGGGATAACTGGGACACAGCCCTCCGTGGCCGGGCAGTGACATCATGGAGATGCAGAGGCAGCTCGGAGGACGTGCCTTTCTCCTCACTGTCCACCACTTTCCCTGCAGCCTTTCCCTGCTTCCTCCTGCTCTCCCGTGGGATTTGCCATGTGCTCTTTCCATCCCAAGGGCCTGGCATTAGAACCTTATTAAGCTATTACCTGGCACATGGATGTAGCCCTTCAAAAGCCATTTTAATGGCTGTGGTTTCTTTATTGCCAAACTTCCTCCAGAGCTGGGTAATCTCTGCCCAGATCTCTCCAGATAATCCTTCTTCACAGAGATCAGCTGCAGTTCCCTAGCGAGTTTTTGTGACAAAACCTATTTCCTACTTGTTTAAAATAGAATTAATATCAGAATAGAAGAAGATTTAGTCCTGTGGGAAAATCCTGCTTGAGCCGAGTTTGTTTTCCTCACAAAATGAGCCTCGTGGAATGGGTTGCTTTGCTAAATTTCTTTGACAAATATGCTTTACCTAAAGAAATAATTTCCAGTGCTGACAGGAGGAACTGAGCCTTTTAATGATGAAATATTTCCTTTATGTCCTTTCTAGAGCTTACTAAGCAACACAGAGTCCCTGCTAAACTCAGCCTGTAAATCCTCACTCTCCCACTCTTTGTGGCCACTGAATGCCACCAGAATGGTTGGATCAAAGACTAGAAGCACATCCAGTCTTTTTCAGCCAGGTTTGGATCAGTCCAGGTGTAGATAAGGCTTTGGAGATGCTGCAGCCTTGCAGGAAGACACAGCTTGGAAAAAGAGAAGCTTTTGGAATTCTTGGTGCAAACAATACTTAGAATTTTCCAGCCAGCACAGTCCCTGGGCAACTTAACAATAAATATGTATCAGAAATAAGAATAAGGCAGCCTGATTTTCTGTGGCACACAGAATAACAGTGTGATGTCCCATCTCACACTTTGCACAGAATTTTCATGGCAATGTATCCCAGAGAGTTTTCTCCTGAGGGATGCTCAGGGCACATTCTGAGCTCTGTGACAGATCAAAGATAATCTGCTTTTTTCATCCTGATCTATCAAGTGTTCAATGTTCAGGTTTTTAAGGGAATAGAATAGGAAGTTGATGTTTGCTGCCAAAACCTGCTGGAAGACTCCAGACAAAAATTCCGGGGATAACAAGAGTATTTTATGTTAAGACACTTTGCAAAATTAATACAAAATTGTATTGTAGTCCTGGCAGTCCTTGTGTGAGGAGTAAATGAATTCTCTTCAAGAGGAGAGAGAATTTCAGAAAAAATGATGAGGGAAAGGATATAAATCTTCCTGATGTCCATTCACTTCTGGAGGCAAACTCAATGGCTTGGATTGGCAGTGCCAATTACAAGTGTTCTCATCTCCACATCTCTGACAAATAGGCCTAGAAGTGAAAATAATCTCAAGATCTGCTCCTCTGGGGCTGATGAAGTGAAAAGAAAGTCTATTACATTAAGCAATGGGCATTGCAAGGAGCTCATTGTTCAGCTAAAGGCCAAAATATTCCGGATGTGACCCCCCAGCACATGTTGGAAATCACCTGCAGGCCTGTTAAATACACCAAGAATTTTGCCTAATACAACAGTACATAGTGATCATCTCAAAATGCCAGATGAGATCTAGGAATATGTCATCAAAACACGTTGGAAATGCTGCAGCATGACTCCAAATTGTCCTGCTGCAATTAAGGAGCAGTAGCAAAGCACTACTCATGGAGGTGCTTGCAGGGCAGGTGACATCACCAGGCCTTTGGACAAACACCAATTAACCCTCTGACAATGCACGGTGTCATTAGAGCTGTTTCACAGATGAAGCAACAGAGAGACAGAGAGAAGATTTGTCCAAAGTTACGCAGCAAGGAAAGAGAAAAGTTCAAGAGTTTAAGGCTTCCAAGTCGGGGTTTTTTTGGTCAGTGTTAGAGCAGACTTTTCCCCTGAGTGTAAGTGGAGTTTTGACTTTATTGCTGTTGTTATTGTGGTTGTGGTGAATGCGGAGAATTAATGATCTTGTTCTGAGCTTGTTTTTCATTTTGGTTTAGAGTGGTTTGGGTCTTTTCTTTCTTTCATTAGAAGAGTTGGATAGACACTGGTCAAAATCTGCTTGGCAAAAGAGGGACCCTCCAACAACCAAGATGTAGATTTGAACAGTTGTGAGGAATTTGTAGGTTTCTGCCTTTATTTGGGGTAAATACAGTGAGAAAATAATAGAATCATAGAATGATTTGGGATGGAAGGCAACTTAAAGCTCATTTCATTTCACCTTCCACTATCCCAGGAGGCTCCAACCTGGCCTTGGACACTCCCAGGGATGGGGCAGCCACAGCTTTTCTGGGAATCTGTGCCAGAGCCTCCCCACCCTCCCAGGGAAGGATTTATTTGTACACCCACCCTAAATTTCCCCTCTTTCCCTTTGAAGCCATTCCCCCTTGTCCTGTCACTACATTTCCTGCTGGAGAGTCCCTGGGAACATCCCTAGGCCAGTTTGGCTCCTTATGGTTACAAACCATTCCTGGTCCATAACTTTTGGGATTGCCTGGGGACTTCCAGGGGGGGTTTCTGTCAGTGCTGAACACACAGGTCAGACCAGGAATATTTGGGCTGTTCAGGTGGACTATTCACTCCATGTTACTCACGGTGAGGAATGAGCTGTGGAAGTCACAGGGCAGAGTTTCTACTCTTTGACTGACTAGTACAGGTTTTTGGGGGCATGAAAATAATTAAACTCAAGTGATTAATAGCAAATCTTAGAGCTTCCAGGCTCAGTACAGTGTTTTCCATGCAAATAACTTTGAAGCCATTATCAGAGCACTCAGGCTCAGAGCACAGGAACATTTGTGGGTCTCCCCAATAATTTCTGCAAGTTTGAGTGAACCCAAAATAAGTCACCTCTGCCATCCTGACATTGCCCTGGCATTTTGGATGGCCTTTGGCATCATTTAAAGGCTACAAAATTATCTCTTTTTTAAAGCCAGGTCTTCTCTTCAGCCACAACACCTCCCTGAGGGTTCCCCTGCATTCAGGGGATGATTACTGTGCTTTTTTCAAGTATTCAGCACCCGTGTAAAGCTGTTTGTTTGCAACTCCTGACTCCAGGCAGGCAGAGAGTCGCTCTACCAGAAGGTGAAGAAATCCTCCAGGGGTTGCTGATGGAAAATACAGGATTGCAGCTGAATTTAACCCAAAAAGCATCCATTTAAAGAGGCATGACAGCTGACACAGCCACTTATGTAATAGCTGGTTTCAATTACTGATTTGCTAATGACTGTTTTGCCCTTGCGCAGTTCATTCCCGGTTTCTTCATTCCCTCCTTCCTCACTGCCACACTCTAGTGCCTCTTCCTCTTGTTGACATCTGCTCCAGTTCCCAAGAGGAAAACCTGGAGTTCCTGGATTGATGAACCCCAGGGAATTGCTACCAAGCATTGGGAAGCAGCAGGAGGAGGGATCACCACGGGAAACCCGTTGCCAGAAGACAAGAGCCACAAGTACTGCCTGCCTTGTTTTCCAGGAGCTTGGACAACTGCTTGGGGGGATTTGGGCTCCATTTGTGATGGAGAGATGGTGTCTGGGAGTCCAGGATGGCTGCATCTTGCATGTCCACAGAGCAAGAAGGCTTTACTGATGTTCTCCTATCTCTGCCAGTCCTAATTGCCTCAGCATTCCTACAGATACTCCATCTGAGCTGGGATAAAGAGACATCCCCCAGGCAGCAGGGGCTCAGCAGCCTGTGGGTCTCTGGGACTGGCAGAGGGGTGACAGCTCTCAAGTGCTGGCAGAGCATGGATGAAGCTCCGTGACTAAGGAAACAAGAGCAGGAAGGGAAAGAAAAAAAAGCAGGTGTTATCCCAGAGGGATGAGAGGAGCAGCTCCAGCCATCTTACTCAGAGAGGTGAGTGAGTGGAAATGAATGCCTGGTCACCCTGGGAGCCAGCAGGGCTTTGGTGCTGAGGCTGGATTGGAACCCTCTGTGTCTCTGCTGGAGGCTGGACAAGGGCAGGGCTGACGTGGGGCCTCTTCAGAGCAGGGCTGTAATTAGGGAATATTTCAGTGACTGAGGAGCAGCAGAACATGCATGTGCTCATTGCCAGGACTTGTGGGGCTCCTGAGGATGTGCAGGAGAGCTTTGACCTCGCTGACTGTGGCATTGCTGGGGATAAAACCCTGGCACAGGGAGCCCAGCACAGGTTAAGGAGTGTTTGCCTCCTGCCTGGAGCGGGTTTGGCAGCACTGAAAGTTTCTTTGGCAAAGGGACATGGAGAGACACCAGAGCTGTTTGTGCAGGCACAGCTCACTGGGCTTTCCAGAGATCCCTCAGCCACGGCTCAAAGCATCACACAAGCAAAGCAATTAATGTTGGGGTTCCCAGAAGATATTTGGGTGAGCAGAGATTCCAGGAGTTGAGTAAAACCCCTGAAAACCAGAGGCAGTTCAGGAGCATTTAGGGCAGGATCAGAAGTAGACATGAAGCAACGTTTGGAAGCTCTCCAGGGCAGGGACTGCCTTTGTTCTGCCTCTTGAATAGACGTGAATTCTGGTTTGAAAAGATGACAGAGTGGTTTGGGATAGTAAGAACTGGGAAAAAATAGAGGAGGCAGAGCCTGCTGCGTGGCAGCTCAAGTCCATGCACAGCACAGCCAACCAAGAAATGCCAAGGGGAATCACTGGGAGGTTCTTTTTCCTGTACTTGTCCACAGAAGTTTGTCTGCCTTGGGGTGGGAGGGGGAAGAGACTGGCTTATCCAGTGGCCACAAAGAAAGCCCTGTGAGGGAGGTTCCACAAAACCAGAGACAAGCAGCACTGATTTCAGAGAGGAAAACTGGCTTGGTGTCCTGTGTAATGGGAGAAAACATGGGAAGGAGGTTTTGAGAGAGCAATCTGGAGCATTCCAGGAGGATAAACGCTGTTCATGCAGGAGCAAGTGATGTGAGGAAAGAAAGATTTGCTCAAAGTCAAGATTAAATTGTAGATCTGCCCATTGAAGGCAGGATCTGCTCCATGTGCCTTCCACTGCTGGAGGAAGTGGATGCCAAGGACTGCTTTTTTCAGCTCCCAGACTGAAGAACAATCTAAAGAAAAAGGTGGGAAATCTCTGGAAGACACAGGAGAGCTGAGGAATAATAGAAAGTAATGAAACACTCAAGTGTGAGAGAGCACAGTAATGTGGAACAAGTGCAGCGGGGGAGAAAGTGAATAACAAAGACACTTTGTGTGGTTAGTGGACAGCAAATTACAGGGGAGTCTGCAGTGGTGTGGCCAGGGAAAGCTGCTGGAAGGGGGGGATTTCATGGATCACCTCAGTTTGCTCCTTTGGTTTAGGCTCAGTGCAATCAGAATTCAACCAACTGGGAAAGTGTTCAGGAGTGAGGAGCTCAAATGTGCTCTGGTGGGATTTCCATCCTTAGGAAAAGCCCATCTGAGATCCATTCCCTGCAGTTCAGAGTTCTCACAAGTGTGAGTTCTCACGCTGTGATCCCTCATTTTTGGACTTTTACAATGATATTGGACAAAATGTTGCTGTTTGAGCTCTAGGGGATGAGCCAGATCATCACTAAACTTCTCCAGTTGAATCTCTGCCTCTTCCACTCGAGCCTCTCCAGTGACCAAAATGTTTTTCACATGCACCAGCTGTAAGGAAATATTCAAGGATAAAAAAAGCATTGTCTGGCAGGAGATTTCCCTGACTGCCCAAATCCATCCCCCAGGGAACAGCAGTTCATTTCTGCCCTTGGGAAGGAGCTGAAGGCTCCTCTCTGCCTGCAGGACACTCTGAGCCTCTGCTGTTGCTCTGGGCTGTGCACATGTAAGAGGCACATATTCAAAGGCAGCTTTGTGCAGTCTGAGATTTAGTTCTGATTATAAAATAGGTGAAAATCATATTATCATCCATCTGAGCCTATACAATATATATTGTAATAAAGGCTGGTGTAGAGCCAAGGTCAGGGGTGGATTTTGGACAGTTCTTACAATGTGAAAGCCATGTACAAGCTCACAAACCAAATGACAAATATTCCTTATTTTCCTTACCCGTACTGTCTTTGTCAATGAAATGGGATGACTTCATATAACTGCATATAACTTCATATAACTGCAGCATCAATATTCCATTAATAACATCCAATATTCAGTTAACTGGAACATCAATATTCCATTAATACCAGCAATTAAATTAATACTAACAATTAAAAGCCCACAGTATGGGGAGCAGTGTGTGTGTGCCATGGCCATGAGTGTCCCCCCAGTGACATTTGCTGTGCTACACAGGACATACACTGCACTTACTCCTTCCCTCCCTTACTACAAGCACTAATAAACATTTGCTGCCTCACTCAGAATAATTAGAGCCCTAAAGGACTTTCTCAGGGATGTTATCTCCACCATCTGCTGCTGGATTTTGAAAGAAACACCAAGTTTTTAAGCAGGGAAAGAGTTCTCTCCCCCCAGGATGACAAATGAGCAAGTGCCAACCCAACTGAGATCTTGCTGGAGGAACAATGTCCTCTGATTATCCAGTTCTTCCCCATTTCCTGCAGGAAGAATTCATGGCTGGCTCAGAAGGGATTTTTCTGATGTGTTGCCAGAGAATCTCTGCACCAAGGCCTGGAGCCAGAGTGAAGCAACAGAAATTGTCTTGTGTGTGTGTGTTGGTTGTGCAAGAATCTCATTGTCAAGGATTTATTGTTGCCATTTTCTATTGCACAATATGAAATGAAGAGAGGAGGAAGGGTGGGGGACAAAGACATGGACATGACAGAATTAGGTTTGCAGTGTTCTGAGTTTTTTAATGGGAATTTAGCTAATTACTTCATCAGTCAGCGACAAGCAGCTCTGCTGTAGCTCTTCATTCATTCATTCTTTTTTAATCCAAACTTTCATTTTTATACTCCAAAAGACCGACTCTTTAAGATCTAAAACATGTTCCAAATATGGTTTGTGATATTTTAATACCAAAGATAAAGGGGTAAAACAGAGTAATAACAGCTGATTAGAACATTTTTTAGAAACATCATTTAAAAATCTGAGATGAACATTCTACACCTTTTGGTTTTCTAACTCCAAATCCATCACAAAGCAATTGTTAGAAGTGTAAATGGGATTGAAATCAGTCAAAATCAGAAGAGTTTGTTTCCCTTCATCTTTGTCTTTTCTCCATTCTTTTTGAATCCAAATTTCAGTCATCTCTTCAATCATCTTTTCAAATGACATTTCCCAGCTTCCAGTGTGAGAGAAATTCCAGTTCCAGCCAATATTGGAAGGCAGGCAGGAGCTTTGCTGGTCTGATTTGGGGCTCTAAACATCCTCTGTATCCAGAGTTAATTAATATTAATATTTTCCTATAACAACCCCCTTGCAGGGCTGTTTTCCATGTGAGCAGCTGTCAGAACTGATCATGCAAATAATCCAAGGTGCTGCTGTTTGAGCTCTCCCAAAGTCTTGAATCCACCTCTGCAGACTTTTGCAAGTCTTAACTAAACTGTGTTACAAACCCAGACTGTTCTGGCTTAAATTACCACCGTTGGTTTAGTCCATTCCCACCTCAGAGCTGAATTCTGAGTGGGGGTGGGATAGTCCACGAGGGATGAGGAATATTCTTGGAGAAGCAGGAAGAAATCCATGGCCACGTGTGCCTTGGAGTGGGTGATCACTTCAGATTACACAGGTATGTAATTCCTCAAGCACACCTTGGAAACCTCAATTAGGGATCAGGCAAAGCTCTGGAAACCATGGAAAGAAGGCACAAAGCTACTTCCTTGATGGGAAAGTCCACAGTGGAAAGAACCTCGTGGTTATTTCCCTAGATATTTGTAGAAATGATGGCTAAAAAGCCATTTTAATTGTTGGGGAATAATAATTAAAACAAAAAAAAAGATGAGCAGCACCACTCCAACCAACTTTAACTCAAGCGTAACCTTAGTGTTAACTTGTTTGTCCAGTTTATTCACTTCCTATTATTCCCTGGATCATGCTTTGAATAATTCCCATGATCTGGTTCTCAAGTCCTGCCCCTTTTGATGTCATCAATTTGATCCATAAAGGCTGGACAGCTCCCAATGTATCTCCAGTTAGAAATCGGAGAGCTTTGGACCAGGACTCACCTTCTGCTCAGGATAAAACCAAGGGCTGAGTTTAGTGGCTTCTCTAAACACTCAAAGATAGAATTTCTGCCAAGGTACAGTGAGGGGGGTTATAATTTGCTTTTTTTACTGTGTATTTCTGTATATAAATGATTAACCTGTGGCTATAGATACCTGTTCACCTGCTTAAATATTTGACTCCACGACATTAATCTGTTTAGTGTGTGTTGAGCATTGAGTTGTTGTGATGATCCATGAGCATATTTTTGTTTGTCCCTGATTTCTTATGACCTGCAGCCTTTTCCAGGCACTTCCCACAGACAAGGACAGGCAACTGGTCATTGTTACAGGTTTTGTTAAATGCCAATTGTTAAATAAATTAGTGGTGGGCTCATCTGGGCACCCAATGCAGAGACATTGTGCTGTTGCCCACACACACACACGTGTGTTTTGTAAGATTCCCTCTGGCTTGTTTTGCATTTTCATATGGTTTTTTCATCCTAGCTATTTTAAGAATGCAGATTTAATTGGGCTGAACTAGCCATGGCCTTAAAAGCTCAGCCAGAATGTCTGAAAACTGTGGAAAGACAGGGTTTGACAGTGTAACAGCTGGGGGGGTTTAGATTCAAAATCATACATCAAAAAAAGTGGGATTTGAGAGATTCTTCTAGCATTCATTTTGGCAACTGTGGCCTTTTATTCTACATTTCCTCATCAGAACAAGGCTGAGTGATGAGATCAGTGAGGGCTCTGAGCTTTCCTTTCATTTCCATGGAGCCACATGCAACAATTCCTCAGTTATTTGTGCTCTGCTTGTCTTCAAACTCTGTCCCTGTGTTTGTAAGGTTTTTATTTGGAGCTAAGGTTGGACCAAAGTGGTGGACTCAGTAAACTTTTGTTAATAAGCATAATGGGCAGGTGATTCATGGGGTGCTGTAATGTTGGAAACTCACACGTTGGAGTCACGTTCAGTAAGTGGAAATCTGTCACCATTAATAGGAATGATGTTCAGCATAAAGGCTGAATGTCTCTAGAGTAGCACAGGAGATGATGAGAAAGGAAATATGGATTTTAATTTCTAGTTCTGCTGCTCTTCTTGGTGATTTTCAGTTTCTGTGCTTCCTTTTCACTTCTGTAAAACAGAGGGAAGGTTTTTAGATTCCTGGAAGAAACTATTTATGTAAGCAGAGGTGGCAGAATAGCTGTTAATAGCAATAATTAATATTTTGGTGGTCTTCAGAAACAACCCAGGAGCATTTTATTTTCAGTACTATCTGCCATGCTTTATCCACACCTGAATTTGGTGCATCCCCTCTTTGGTTCCAGTCGAGGTGGTGTTTTTCTTCACTCCTTTTTCTAAATACTTGATTCAGCTCATCTGAACTCTGCAATACCTACTGTACTTCCTCTTGGAAAAGATTTCGGGGGGGGGCAGAAACCACTTGTGTTTATTCTGCAGAATGAATGATCACACAGCAAAAATTAAAACCAGGTTCTGCTTAGTCCCTTTCATGAAAGTTGGATTTATCCCAGTTCCTTGACATAAGGATGAAGCCATTTTCCTGGTTTCAGGCCCAGAGACCAGAATATCCCACTAGGAATATACCCATAATAATGAACTACAGATCTTCAGAATTAAATATTGGCCTTTAGAGTTCTTAGAAAGAAGAAAACTACCCTCCCCTTTGGCTGCAGACTTGGGAGCAGGGTGTGCATTAGTCATGTTGGCTTTGCATGTCCACACTGACACAGGAGTCATTTCCAAGTGTGGAAGTCATTTGGAAATGTGGTCAAACACCTCAAGTTTCTTCAGCAGCAGCACACAGAGCATTTCACCTCTTTGCTACTCCCTGGTGTCCAGACCCTGGAAAGGCAGAGGAGTCTTTGCTCACACTTTTTGGAGATTTTTCTAATACCAAACTCACAGGGCCCTGTTTGGAAGAATCCTCACACAAGTTGTGGTCGATTTTACGAGATAATAAGATTTTTTTCGTGTGTGTGTGTGTGTGTGTGTCTTCTTTCCTGACCAGAAAGCCACTTAGAGGATGGAGCAGGAAGTGGCAAGAGGAGAAGAAGAGAAGGAGGAAGGTTTGATCGAGTTCTACGACTCCTTCAGGGACATGTTTGAGTTCTTCTGTAAGAACACCACCATCCACGGCACCATCCGCCTCGTGTGCTCCGACAGCAACAGGATGAAAACAGCTTTTTGGACCCTGCTGCTGCTCACCAGCTTTGGGATGTTGTACTGGCAGTTTGCACTCATGTTCAGCCAGTACTGGGCCTATCCTGTTGTCCTCACCATGTCCATGCACTCGGAGCCCAAGATGTTCCCAGCAATCACCATCTGCAACCTGGATCCCTACAGGTATTCCCGAGGGATGGGCTCCCACCTGGACACTCAGGAAGGGGCTGCAAGCTCAGAGCTGCATCCCAGACACTCCAGGGACAGGGAGGTCTCTGCCTCATAGAGGTGGAAAAGGACTTTTGTTGTTTCCAAACTGGTTTTCTGATAAGATCTTGTTGGGAATTGTGCAAGAGCGTGTAGCAGTTAATTCCAAGTGCTGAGTCAGGATAGAGGGAACTGTGCCTTGGGACTTGGAGCAGGCTGCTCACTGATGGTGTGCTCTGATAAAAACAGCCTTTCCCTGAAAAACGTGGCTGCTGTGTGTGTTCCCTCCTAACTAACCTCCCAATCTCTGGAATGATGGGTGTTAAAGCTGATTCTCCTGGTTTCTTATCCCACAGAAATGGTATAACGTGGAAATAATACAGTAAATAAGGCAAAAACACAACTTGTGTGGAAGTCTGTGTGGCTCTGCTTGTCAGACAAGGCTCACACAGCAGTGGCAGGTTATCAAGAAGTTTCATATTACATAGTAAAGGAATTATGTAATTTCCTTGGAATAATTAGCTAATTGGCTGACAGAAAGGCCAGTTTGTGCAGCTCAGCACAGCTACAAGTTCTGAGGTTTGCAGTGAAGGATCCAACAACTGGAAATTCAGCCACTGGAGCTCCTAATAAATTAATTTATTGGTATGCTAAGCACAGACATCACGCTCTGCAGAGACCAGATTAGCTTTTCCATAAGTACTGAGAGCACATAAAATCCAGTGCTTTTTGTCTAATAGAAATGTGGATGTTCACAAACAGCTGGTAACTCTGTTCCTGGCAGGTTTGAGCTGGTCAGTGAACATCTGGTGCAGCTGGATCACATGGCAGAGGAATCCATCACCTTTTTGTATGGCATCAACACCTCAGCCAGTTTATTCCACATGAATGACAGAAACATCCACGTCAAGGGCCTGTCAAACATGGGGAACCTCAGCAGGTCGAGCTTCAAGCTGAGCCAAAACTTCTCCCTGCTGAGAATGTCTGACCTCAGGTCAGGGAAGAAACATTCCAGTGTGGGCTTCAGGCTGGTAAGTGTGTCCTCCTCAGGATTTAACGTGGCTCCAGACACCAGCAGGGAGGACTGGCTGCTCCTCAGGGATAGGGGGACAGGGGGAGTCCTCCCACCCCAAAATACCTGAGCAAGAGAGAAGAAAAAGCTCCCAGGTCCAACCCAGAGTCCAGCTCAGCAGGAAAGCTCGTGGTGATGAGGAAGGTTTAAGTTCAGGACATGAAATTAGGCATCAACAGGGTCCATGAGGGGGGGGCAGCAATTTTTTTGCCTGATTGTTGTCACCCTGCCCTGTCCTGGAGTCCCTGCCCAGGCAAACTTTCCCCAAAGCTGTGGGTGTTCACCTGCCTGAGGCCTGAGTAAGAACAGGGAAAGTGTCCCAGGACTCAGTTCATGATTCATGGGCTGCAGAGAATTCCCACCAGCCCTGTCATTCCTTCTCCCAAGGCTCTGGAGTTCATTTGCCTGCTCGCTTCTCCTGCCCCTTTCCCCCTCACTGCCCTGGGATGGAGGAGCTCAGCTAATCCAGCTCTGAGGGGAGAAGCTGCTTACACAGAACAAGATGCTTCCAGAGGTTCCTTCCAACCTCAGCCTTTCTGTGAGGACTAAAATGATCAGAAACTTCACCCTCTGAAACAAAACCCCAGAGATTCCCCTTATCCCTGTATCCAGTACTGCCTTTTCCCTGTGATCTCTGTCACATTTAGCCTGTCATGCCCTGGCTGTGCTGAGCATCTCCCTCTTTTCCTTCCTCCCAGTGCAATGCCACGGGTGGGAATTGCTTCTACAAGACCTATTCCTCAGGGATGGATGCAATTCTGGAGTGGTACAGGTTTCACTACATGAATATCATGTCCCAGCTCCCAGTTATAATCAACATTTCTAACCATGAGGAGCAGATAGAAGACATGGTCTACTCCTGCCAGTATGATGGGGAGCCCTGCAGACCCAGGTGTGGTATAACTGGGATTCCACTTCCCATATTCCCTTCTGGGCTTAGACACAGGCACAAAACACATCCTGCACGGCAGTAAATATAATTAAATTAAATAATTAAACCCCATCACCATCTCTCTTGGTTTCAGTGATTATGTTCACTTTCACCACCCCGTCTTTGGGAGCTGCTACACTTTTAACAGCAAGGGAACAGACTCCTTTTGGACAGCTACAAAACCAGGAATTCCTTATGGTATGTTACTTGGAAAAGGGTGGGGAAAAGAGCTGAAATGAATATAATTTGGCTGTGGATTAACTATGTCTTCTGTATATGACTTATATTTCCTCTGTCCTTAAGTCTGGTGGCACAGATTATTTTCTTGCCTCACCAGCCACGTGGCTGATAAGCCATATCTGCCAGATCTTAACTTAAAGCAAGCAGAATATTATTTTTTTTTCCAAGCAGAATATCATTAGAGTCATTATTGCAGAATATTATGGTGTTGTTGCAGTTTTGGAACAGGCTGGTGCAGTTTCTCCCTGACCACTCTCCAGGTCTGTAAGGACAAAGAAAGGCTTTTCCTTGAGCTAAGACAACAATTTGACTGAGAATTCAAGATGTGACTGTGTTCCTATTTTGGCCCAGAACAAATTGTCATTTGCTCCCCTTTCTCTGGTTTGCAGGACTCTCCCTTATCCTGAGGGCAGAGCAGAAGGATCACATCCCACTCCTGTCCACAGTAGCAGGAGTGAAGGTGATGATACACAACCACAACCAGACACCTTTCCTGGAGCACGAGGGCTTCGACATCAGACCAGGCATTGCCACCACCATTGGCATTCAGCAGGTTGGCACTGGCCCCAGAGCTTTATTTCTCTTTTTTTGGCAAAATTGTGAGGAGCTGGCACTGCCTGACTCACACAACAGGCTGGGGGAACTCGTGTTCACTCCTTGACTTGGTGCATTTTTACACAAACTCCTTTTCTTTCCTCACTCAGGTTCCCATGTGAAAACAAAAATTATTCCAAAGTACAAGTGGCCTTTTGGTCCTCAAATCTGGGGTCTGATTAGTTTCACACTGAGGTTTTTACACCTCTTAAATCTCATTCCAGCCCTACACAGCTGCCTGTGAATAATGGGATGAGAACATTCAGAAGTGATTGAGTTATTTTGACTCCATTTGCTGAACCATAGGGAATAAATCAGGAGAGGTTTAGGCTGGATCTCAGGGAAAGGTTCTTCCCCCAGAGGGTGGTTGGGCACTGAACAGGCTCCCCAAGGTTTGGTCACATTCCCAAGGCTGCCAGAGCTCCAGGAGGGTTTGGACGATCCTCTCAGGGACACGGTGGGATTTTTGGGGTGTCTGTGCAGGGCCAGCAGTTGAAATCAATGATCCTTGTGGATCCTTTCCAACCAGCTCAGGCGATTCTGTGATTCTGTGACTGCTCACCTGAACTCTCCCACCTTTGCCCTGGTTTTTTATGTGTTTCTAACCAAGGTGGATCTCTGCCCCTCACCTGTATCACCCCCTCCTGTCCTTCCTGCTCCGTGCAGTGAAGTTTAGCTGGTGATGGTTAACTCCAATTAACACCCCTAATCACTCAGGCCTCTTTTCTGTGTCCACAGGATGAGGTGAATCGCCTGGGTGGCAATTATGGGAAATGCACAACTAATGGGGATGATGTGAATGTGAAACTGCTGTACAACAACTCCTACACCCTGCAGGTACTGGCTGAGGCCCCAGCTCATCCAGGATGGATGAACAGCAAACAGCTCATCCCTGACTCCCCAGAGTTCTGAATCAGCAGGTTCAAAGCTGGAGATAACAGAGAGCTCCCCAAAGCAGCTCCCAAACTGGGTGTTCTGCCTTGGAATGTGTTTGACTGAGGGGGGGATACTCAGTGCCACTCACAGGGGCTCTTCTCTCCTTCAGACACAAGGGAGGGAGCCACTCAAGGCAGCTGGACTGCTCTGGGGGGACATTCTTGGGCCATCAGCTCTTTATTTGTGTCAGTAGCTGCTCCTGCCTCGAAGTTTTGGGGCTGTTTAACTGAGATGTTGCTGGGCATCATGAAAAAGGGAGCTGGGAAAATTCTGTGTCACTGATTTCAGGAGTGTTTGCAGAGGTGAACTCAAGGAGTGAGAAGTGGGAACCTTTTGCATCATCGTGGCTGCTGCCTCTGCAGTCACAAAATCTCTGCTTCTCTCAGGACACCTGCATTCTACAGGCTGGAGGTTTGTGCACCTGGAATTTTTGGCTTATCCAGTAGGTTTTTTTTTTGCTTTCTGTGCTTCCCAGGCCTGTTTGCACTCCTGCTTCCAGCACATCATGGTTCAGAAGTGTGGCTGTGGATATTACTACTACCCCCTGCCTCCTGGGGCTGAGTACTGTGACTACAACAAACGACCAGCCTGGGGTAAGAGCCAAGGGCTGCTGCCTTGTCCTGGGACAAGGAACACCCTCCTGCACTCCTCACTGCTCCTGGACTCCTTGGATTAACCCCTGCTTTGTGCCCCTGCTCTGTTAGACTGTTCCCTCACATGGAATCACAGAATATCCTGACATATCCTGAAATATCCTGAAATATCCTGAATATCCTGAAATATCCTGAAATATCCTGAATATCCTGAAAGCTGGAAGGGACCCACAAGGATCATCCAGTCCAGGCCTTGCATCCTCAGTGATCCCACCACGTGCATTGTCCAAATGTTCCCTGAATCCCTGAATCCAGGCACCTCTCTGTGTGTTTGCATGGATATCAAAATAGGGAATAAAACTCCTCATTAACAAAGGGTCAGACTCTTCCATCTTATCAACACTGTGCTGGTGTAAGAAATCCATGGATGAAATCCTTCCCTGGGAGGTGGGGAGGCCCTGGCACAGGGTGCCCAGAGATGTGGCTGCTCCATCCCTGGAATTGTGTCCCTGCCCATGTTCCCCATGCAGGGGATGGGACTGCTGGATCTTTACCATCCCTCCAACCAAACCACTCTGTGATTCCAGGATTGCAAGACAAAGCTTTGAATAAATCCTTGTGTCTTCCTGCTTGGCCCACCCTCAGCAGATCCTCTCAGGAAAGGCTCCTGCTCCTCTGGGACCATTCCAAAGGGAGAGGAAGTGTCTGAGTGTGTTCCTTCCCTTCACCAGGTCACTGCTTTTACCAGCTGTACAACAGGCTCAGAAACCATCACCTGAATTGCTTTGACCAGTGCCCCAAGCCATGCAGGTAGGTCCCAAAAACAGAGCTCAACAAATGAGCTTGGAGGGCAAATCACACCAGTGATTGCAGGGGAAAATTTATGGATCAACTGGTATTTTCTGAACCAGAGAGATTTCGGGTCAATGCTGAGAAAGGGAAAAGATGAAAGCATGAGACTAATTAAATAAGAACTTTGTGTGTCCATGACAGCAGGGAGGGGAAATGGTTTTAATCACACTGAAATGTTTTATTAAGCCCAAATCAAACAGAAATTTTTCAACCTTTATTACTTTATTTTCACCTTTTTTATTTCAAAACTAAAAGACCCAATTTTAGAGCAAAATATCAAATATTTTCATTGTGAATGCAGCAAAGAAAAATTCTCAGGATTTTGAGACCATCCTAGTTTTCCTCCTGACCTGAACACTTTTCAGGCAGCCTCTGGTTTTATTTTCTAAGCTGAATCACAAAACTTTTTCCAAGGTTCTGCCCCAGGAACTGCTTTGGGCAGTAGCTGGTGGTGTTAAACTCCTTCATGTCAGGAATCATCATGACCATAATCTCTATTTTTATCTCCCCAGGGAATCCCTGTACAAGGTGTCTGCTGGGACAGCCAAGTGGCCCTCAGCAAAGTCTCAGGTACTGCAGAATTCCAGGAATTTGGAGGGAATGCTGCACTTTCTGTGGCTGTTGGAACAGTCAGGGGTGAAAACAATGACTTGGGTGGCAGCAATGGAAGTGGCAAACAAAGCAAACTGCTCCAAAATCTGGGAATAACCCTGTAGTTAAATAAAGTAATATAATCCTAGAGTGATTTGGGTTGGAAGGTTATTTGTTAGGGTTGTCATTAAAGGCAGAATTAATGTTTTGCACACCTAAAACATCAGGGTGTGTCTTGCCTTGATATTCCAGCAAATAATGCTGGTACTTCCTAGCTATCACTCTATGTTATAAATCAATCAACTACCTCCTGTTTTGTTACTCACAGCCATTTTATTGCTTAAAAGCCACATTTTAAGAATACTAAGCATAGAAAAGCTCCTGAGGCAGGACTGGCAATGACAAACATCTCTCCTGCAGGACTGGGTCCGTCAGGCTCTCAGGCACCAGAATGGATATAACTCCACCAGCAGCAGGTTAGTGCCTGTTAAAAATGTGGATTAACTCTCCATCCTTCCAGAATTTGTAGGTCTTAGGCTGGAAATGCAGGACAAGGGAAAAATGTAGAGAGTAATCCAAAAAACTTCCAATCTTTGCTCACGACACTCTCAAACATTGACTTCTGGGATCTTTTTCCAAGCTCATGTTAAACACTCTCAAGGAGAAGGTTTGTGGGAGTGGGAAAACCTGCCTTGCCTGGGAATCAATGTGTAAAATGAGAGCAGCAGGTGAATTCCAGGTGATGTTCTAACTCCTAACTGCTCCCTGTGTCCATGCAGGAAGGACATTGCCAAGGTGACCATCTTCTACCAGCAGCTCAACTACCAGTCTGTGAATGAATCCCCTCTGCTCTCAGTAGGTGCCACTCCATCAGCTCAAAACACTGTCATTATTTTTGGGAGGGCTGGGAGGAGGGTTATTTCCAGCTGCCAGGATGGGATTATTCCTCTTAAAGAAAGACTTGGAATTTTCCAGTTGTGCACAACCACAGAAATTCCTCCCCGGATGGCAGCAGCAAACTGCCCTGCTGGCAGTGATTTTCCTGTTCCCAGGAAATTGGGATTGTTAAACACATCCCTCTGCTTCTTTCCACAGGAGAATCTCCTTCTGTCCAGCATGGGGAGCCAGTGGAGTCTCTGGTTTGGCTCCTCCGTGTTGTCTGTGGTTGAAATGTTTGAGCTGCTCATCGACACACTGGTCTTGTCTCTCCTCTTCTGCTACCAAAGGCTCAGGTCAAAGAAGACCCTGAGGGTGGCTCACACTCCCACTGTCCCCAGTGTGAGCTTGGCCCTGGAGAACTACAGAGTTGTGCAGGAAGAAGGTGGGAAAAGTGAGGATTCAGCTCAAGCCCAGCCCTCTGGAGTGGCTGTTCACCCTGTGCCCAGCAAGGTGGGAACACCTGAGGGGTGCCCAGAGGTGCTGCTGGATGGGTTTGGGTACATGAAGGACAATTTGGGAGGGGAACCAAAGAGCTGAGGGGGTGTTTGTGTGCCTGGAGAAGTGGGAGACTCGGAACTCCTCAAATGCTGCCAGAAAGGTGCCAGAAAGAAGCATCCTGTGAGCACCTACCCACCATCCTGGGCATGGAAATCCTCCTGCAGGGGCCCTGCTAAACCATCCCTGTGTCCTGGATCCGGTGGGACTGGATCCTGACAAGTGTCTGGGCAGGGGAGAGCTGCACTTCTGCTCCTGGGACAGTCCTGGAGTCCTCACAAAAGCCTGGTCCCAGCTCTCAGTTCCTAAACCTTGGGAGGAAACCAGGCCCATCTACATTTCCCAGAGAGCACCAGCCTGGCTGCTCATGGAAAGAATTCCATGGAGGCCAAGGCTTGTGTGGTCCAGTGGAAGGTGTCCCTGCCCTTGGCAGGGCATTGCAATCAGGTGAGCTTTAAGGTGCTTTCTAACCCAAACCATTCCATGATTTTCTGATCCAGTGTTGCCATCAGGATGACAGAGCTTGGAATAGGCTCTGATTCCAGCTTGGCTTCCAAGACACTCTTGTCCTGAACCTGTTCCTGCTGCATTTTGAGGCCAAGGCTCAGGATGCTGCTGCTGAGATGCTTTTAGATTTGCCCCAGATTATTTCAGATGAGATTGACTCTTTCAGAGACAAAAAAAGAGAAGAAATGGGGTTGACAACTTTTTTATGTCACAGGAAAAGCATCTGATTTATGGAGAAGTTTAAACAATGCTGCATTTTTGTTGCAGTCCATTTATAAACAGAGATGGTTTAATGTTAATATTTGACAGTAACTTATATGTACATAAAAGAACTCGTTTATTTTTGATGCTGACATTTGCACAGGAGCATTTTACTCTGTTATAACCTTGTTTATGACTTTCTGCAGAAAACAAGTGGCAACAAGAAATCCACAAGCTTTTTTTTGTAACTTTTTTTTAAAAAATAAAATGCTCTGATACAGACTGTGACTGGGGATTTAGTGTGGCTTTGTTTTGGCTTTAAGTGGTATTTGGGGTTGTTATTGCCTAATTGTTATTTCTAAGTGTTGGCTCTGAAACAAAACTTCTTCCAAATGTCCAGAAGCCTAAATGTGTAAGGCCAAATCCTGGGAAGAGCTTTGCTTCCAGACAGGATCCTCCCAGCCCTGACATCCCTGCAGGCCAAGTATCAACAATTTTGAAAGTCTCAATTTTGTTTGATTTCCTTAATCCTGGTCCCAGTGCACTAAAAAAATCACTGCATCATGTCATAGAATTTCCAGGAGGAGCCAATTTTGGGAGAAAGGATCAAATCCTCTGTCCAGAGGTCCAAGCAGGACCATGGATCAAGTGGTGATGCCTTGTCTCGTGGTCAGATTTGGCACTGGAGGGATGTGGCAACTCAGGATGGGGAAAATCTGCTTGTGCCACCACCTTTAGTAGAATAAAATGGTTTCTGAGCTCGTGGAAGCACAAAACAGGTATCCAGGCTGGAGTAGCTCAGACCACTCTTCCCTGAGGGTGGGCACCAATTCTCAGCTTAGTAGGTGCCTCTTTATTACAGAACATCCCTCACCCTGCAGGAGATGGGAAACCACCCCCCAAATTCTGCATTAGGGTCATTCCTTAGTGCCTGTGATGCCACCACTGAAATATCTGTCCTTTCTGGAGCTCTCACCCCTGAGCTGGGCTTTTCCAGCCTGGGGGCACAAAGGAGAGTCACTTCTGCTCAGAGTCACCCAGCAGTGCCAGAGGAAGGAGTAACTGCAGTGCCAGAGGAAGGAGTAACTGCAGTGCCAGAGGAAGGAGTAGCTGCAGTGCCAGAGGAAGGAGTAGCTGAGAGCTGCTCCAACATCAGCTGGAGCACGAGGCACCACCAGGTAAGCGCAGCTCTCGCAGGAGACG
>WEIV01025122.1:384356-412044 GCA_013390005.1 Calyptomena viridis | reverse complement strand
AACTGCAGTGCCAGAGGAAGGAGTAACTGCAGTGCCAGAGGAAGGAGTAACTGCAGTGCCAGCGGAAGGAGTAGCAGCAGTGCCAGAGGAAGGAGTAGCTGCAGTGCCAGAGGAAGGAGTAACTGCAGTGCCAGAGGAAGGAGTAACTGCAGTGCCAGAGGAAGGAGTAGCTGCAGTGCCAGAGGAAGGAGTAACTGCAGTGCCAGAGGAAGGAGTAACTGCAGTGCCAGCTCCCTGCCCCAGTTTTCTGTGCTGGCACCAGAGGGTCCAGAGCTGCTCCAACATCAGCTGGAGCACCAGGCACCACCAGGTAAGAGCAGCTCTCCAGGGCAGCAGAGCCAGGCCCTGCTCAGCCCAGAGCTGAAGGCACAGAGTTCAGCTGGCCCAGCAATGGAATCTCCCTGTGCAGGAACAGTTTCAGCTCCGTGCTGCAATTCTAGGGGTAATTAAGCCCTGGCATCCCATTAATGAGGTCTGTGCTTCTACGTTTGCTGCTTGACATTCTGGGGCAATTTCTGCCTCTGACCGAGCTCATTTTTCCCTGGTGATGAACCCACGTAGCCACAGGGGGAAAGAGAAGTGAAGGATCCCAGGAATTCAGAGCTCTGGTCCTTCCTGTGCCCTTTGTTTGACACAAACACTGTCAGTACCTTGAACATGTTGATAAAATCAGGAATTTATCCTTGGTCAGTGAGATCACTGACCCTCCTGCACACCAGTGAAATGTTTGCTCTGGCATCACTGAGCTCTAACTCTAATTGCAAGAATCCTACTGTTGTAGTAAAATATTTCACCAGATTTTTGAAGATATTTAAGCATTTAACCCTCGTTAACTAAAGGAAAAGAGTCTTTTGGAGATCTGGGTTTCTGCAATCACATTTCAGTCTTATCTCTGCAGTGTGTTTATCCTGGGCATGTTGGGTGAGCTCAGTGTCTGTTCTAGCCAGGAAACAGCAAGGCAGAAAATTAAAGGGGGGGCAGTGGGTGCCAGGAAGGGGTTGGGAAAGACCAAATGTCTTTGGGTTTGAGAGACCAAATGTCTCTCAAATCCTGTGCTTATAAATTTACTGTAACACCATGCAGCCCTCCTTCCATAATCCCTTAAAAACGACTGTAGTGCTCCTGATTCCCAAGTATCCAACCTATTTAACTCCTCCACTGAGTTAATGGGTCTACCTGGATTAACTTGGACCTATTTGTCTCTCCAGGCAAAAGAGAATTTATTCCACAATTTTCCTTTCTGCATTTGTTTCCCTTGCTACCTAGGATAGAAATCATGAGGCCAGTCTGTCTTTTGTCCTTCTTATTTTATTTTTTAGTGCCACAGACACACAATATGGGAGAGCCCAAGGTGGGAAGGATTGCACTGTGTGGGAAAGGGTAATCCATGTGCAGAAGAGGGATATTCCCCTCTAGTGCAAGGTCTAGTGCCAGGACAGGCACCAGCAGAGTCAGGATCAAGGATTAACTGATTCAGGTACTCAGGAGATGAAGGGGGGGGTCACCTTCACCCCAGCCTTCCTCCCAAGCAACCTGAAATCACATCATCACAATCACAGAAACAGCCCCAAAAATGCAGAGTATTTGTGTGTCATTCCAGGCTATCACTGCCATCCAACTCAGCCTGGGGGTTGCACAGCAGAGGGAAAACAGGTTAAAAGGGGTTCTGTAGATCCAGTTAAAACAGGCAGCAAGGCAAGAAACCCTACATCAAGAAATCAAGCCAAGAAGGAGGAGGGGAAGGAGTTTCTCTAGATTTTTATTAACAGTGCTTCAAGAGACGATAGAAGAGAAGGGAGGGAGGAGAAAAGGCAGACAGCACAGCAACAGTTTTAAAATTGTACAAAGGTCATAACATACAGAATATCTGGTTCCATAGTTACAGTCAGTTCAGGCTGTGTCGGGAAAGGGGGAGTTAAAAATCCTGTTCCAAAGTCGCACTGAGAGCAGGCAGGGGAAGGAGGGAGGTTAATGGGTCACAGCTATTTACAGCAGTGGCACAGCCCGGGGGCACAAACCACACTCAGCAGCTCCGGCCCGGCCAAAGGGCTTCTTTCCCCCCGTGCTTGGATAGGAAGGGGTGGGAGCCCCAGGGATGAGCTCAAGGCTGGAGCTATTCCCGTGGTGGGGAATCCACACCGTGTGGTGTGCGAGGGACACGATGGCTGCAAGTCAACTGAGGGGCCACAGAGCCCTGGGCAACGTGAGGGCAAGGCCAGGGTGTCCCCAAAGTGTCACCTGTGGGAGCAGGAGGAACCAAACGTGCTCCATCCTGGCCCTCAGTGTGAGCAAGGTGCTCAGTGCTGGGATGGGTTTGTGGAGCAAACATTCCCAGCTCCAGGTATTCTCCCAACTGGAAGCACACACAGTCCTCCTCGTGCCTTGGAAAGGACTTTGGCTGCAACCCCCCCCCTCTGTCCCTCATTCCCAGCAGCTGCCCTGCATTCCCACTGCATCCCACAGCTCACACGGGATGGATCCCAGCCCAAACTGCCCACGAGGCTGAGGAAGCAGCAGCAGGCAGCCTGCAAGGACCCACACTCCTGTGGAAACAGCACTCAAGGATTTTGGACTCTCCACAAAGCCTTGTTTGCCCAGGACTCCCCCTGTCCCTTCTCCTCCTGGACAGCAGCACTCCCACCCTGCACACTCACCCACACTGGCACAGCTCACCCACACTTTAATGTCACATTTCAGCCTGGTTTGTCTTTGGTTGAAAGCAAGAATGCCCGGGCAGGGAGGAGAGGGCTGGGCTGGCACTGCCCAGCACCACAGCACAGGCCCAGCAGGGCCCAGTCGTGCCGTGGCCACTGGACAGAAGTTTATCAGTTTATCAGTGCATTTCTTTAGGAGGTCCTGGGTTTTTCTTGCATAAATAATGGCCATTTTGGCTGCTCTGAGATGTCACTGATCTATTTCTTCTAAGATCATGGAATAATTTGAAACTGTGGGATCATCTGTTCGATGATCTGAGGTCTCTTCCAACCTTTAGGATTCTATTTTACACTTCTCAGTCTCAGCTTGTCTTTTTTTGTTAAGGACATAAATCCTTCCAATTCCATGTTTTTCCTCTAGCCTGCTGCAAGAAATTCCCCATTGCAGAGACCATCTCAGAGACAACAACATTAAAATAACCTGAGGCTTCCCTGGGTGACACTGGAACTCAGAGGGTGTCACTTGCCAGCACCCTGAACTGATCCCATGTGGAATCAGGGACATGGGGCAGACCCCAAAATTCAAACCTACCTGTCCAGGCACTTGGTTACAGGGTTGGGTTGGGTCAAATAAAAGCGAGGACAGGTAGAGAAATATTCACCCAGATCTCAAGAACTCAAAGGATGAAGGATCCCCGTGGCTGAGGTGATGCTTTGGGTCCAGTTGGGTTTGGGCAATGCCTGGCATGTTGCTTTCTAGACAAAGGCAACTCTCCTCATGTTAACTGTGGTTGCAACCAAGTTACTGTCACAGAGAAAACACACCCGGCTCTTTGAAAAGAAACAAGAGTGAAAAAAGAGCAGTTTTGGCTTTAGGTATTTCAAACAAGATTGTACAACACAAATCCAGCTGTATTTGAAGAAGGAAAACAAGAAAGTGTTGGGTTTCTTGTCCTCCCTGGAGCCTGGTGAGCCATTTGCTTTGCTGAAAACAAATTTTCTGTACAACTTCCCCACTTCTCCCCTCCGAATTGGAAACACACACACACACACTCCAAGCAAAAAAATAAAAATAATCAAAGAAACACAGAAAACATTGAGAAGTGCCTCCTTAGCATGTTTTTCCTGGAGAACTTTTTGTTTTAGAAACTGCAGGATGTACTCAAGTGTTGGGTTATATTTCAAATTAGAGGCATTTAATGCCTCATGATCTGTATAATGAAAACAGAAGAGAAAGGGGAGGGGGGAAAGAAAGGAAAATTATGGGGGGAAAAAAGGCAGGTTTTGAAAAGTATTCCCTAACAATGCTACAAAAAAATCCTGACATTAAATACAGACAAACTGTATTGAATAAAAATTGCACTAGTCCTCTGGGCACATCAATAATAAATTAAATACTTAACAATTTCACTGATTAAAAAAGACAGCACAAAATCCATAACAAAAGAACATAAAACCCCCCAATACTGTAATGTAGGAAAAGTGCACAAAGTTGCTTTATACATTGAATCTAAATAAAGTACCAATACATGTTAAATAGATAAATTGTCTTGCAAGACACTGCTTTTTGCATCAGTATTTACAGGTTTTAACTTCATGTACTTCAGCAGTGAGTCTGAGCTTCAACGGACCAAACTGTACATGATTTTTGTCTGTTCCCATGAGCCACTAATGACTGTGAAATAAAACGACCCAGAGTGGAAGCCACTTTCTCCTTGGCTTACAGAAAGGATCAGTCGTATTTCTAACTCCTCCTAAAAAAGCTGGAAAACCAATTGGGGTGTTTTAAGTCGCTGTACATGTAAAAACCATTGCTAGACAATGACCATGCTGAAATTCATGAGTGGAGCAGGACCATGGCAGTGGTGAAACACCTATTTCACTCTGGAGATCTTTGAAGTGCCCTGAAAGATGCCAGCTTGGATTCAGCGTGGAAAAGGCGCCACTTGAGGGCACATCAGCACCAAAATAAAAGTCTGGATTGATGCAGATCAGTAGAAAACGGGACAGGAGCGAAGAGAGAACTCGCTGCAGGGAATCTCCCGCCTCCTAACCCGGGAAGCAGAGCGAGTTCTTGGCTGCAGGAAGGTTCTGTCGAGCACTCCAGGGGTGCTCTGGGTGCCCCAGGGTGAGGGGGTGCTCGAACCCTGAGCACAGCCCAGTCCTGAAGGCAGACGTGGCTTTAAGGGCATTGCTGTGTTGGGAGCAGCAGCAGCAGCAGCCGAGCCCAGCCCAGCTCTGCAGAGCCCCCAGGGCTGCAGGGCTTTGCTCACAGGGCATTTCCACACTCCACATTTGCTCCTGGCCACGCTCAGAGTGATTGTAGCACCACCAGCAGTGCAGAGAAAAGGGGCTCAAATCACAACGGAGGGGTGTCAACTGGGGCAAGTGAACCCCCCCCTGCTCAGGGAGAAAGTGGTTTAAATTTAAGGTGATTTGCATCAGAAAGATGACAAAGGGCAATATAAAGGACCAAGAGATGAAGCTCTAAGTGGAAACCTCCTGTGTCCTGGAGCAGTGAGGGTTTCCAGGCTGCACCTTCACACAGGGATCAGGAAGGTGGAACCCAGGGCATGGAAATGCAAACTGAAGGGCACTAGCAGCTCTGCCACAGCCACCACAGGGCACACGTGTCTGTCCCTGGCATCACTCACACAGCCTGGAGTCACCTCTGCATCCTGAGGGGACTCCAGGGGAGCAGCACCCAGGGGAGCTGCAATCAGAACACGGTCCCTGCTCTGAGTTGTCCTCTGAACTAAGGATTTATACATCCCAGTTCCTCTGAAATGGAATTGCAGCAAGGGTGGCATTTTATGCCACGCTGCTTCATCCCAGGCGTGGTCCTGAGTCACTGCTGAGGGGGCCAGAGGAGGAAGAGCCCCAGGGATCTGCCCTCTGCCCACTGCAGGGCACATCCTACAGCTTCCACTCAGGGGAGAGTGCAAAGGGAGCACTGCCTGGTCAGAGACCAATTCTAGCTAAGAAAGGAGAATTTTCATTTTCCAAGATTGGTGGAAGGAGATTGTTTATTACCTAGGGAAGCACAAAAGGCCCTGGGGGCAGATTTGGAACTGCAGAGCCCCCAGGACCATTCCAGATTCACAACAGACACTGGGACCGAGGTGAGAACTCAGCCCTTGGAACTGTGCATCCCAAAGCTCCAAGAGGAGTGGGAAAGCAACAAGACAAAGATGGACTTCACAACCCAGACTGCAGAGACAGAAAACTGGTCTGGCTGCAGGAAAACTTGGGATAGCACTTTCCTAAGGAAGCAGCGACTGTCCCTTGAACTGAGAGGACCCTACAAGAGCCTGAGTGGAGTTCATGGATCCACCTGTAGCTGTGGGGGTGGGCAGAGGGCTGTTGGTTCAGTCTCTGAGGGCACAATTCCAGCAGTAGAAATGAACCTGCAAAGGTTTTTCACCCAGCAAGGGTTTCACCCAGCAAGGGGGGAGCAGGGCAGCAGCCAGGATGCAAAAATGTCAAGTCAAACACATACTGGATGAAAAATAAAATGATTTTGTATCAGTGCTGATGGAATGCAGGAGGATGGGGGACTCTGCCTGGGATTCTTGCTTCCTTTGCAAGATCTTGATCCCCTCAAGATCCAAGCACAATCCATAAGGCACAATGGCCTGACCCCAGAGGCAGCAGCCTCAGTGCCCAGGGCTGTCACCCACGAGTCCTGACAAACTCTGATGCCAATTGCAGTTGGGAATGTTGTGAAGAGGCTCTTACAGGAGCACAGCTCAGCTCAGCATCCAAGCTCCCAGCCAGAGGATACCAGGGCTACCTGTGCTCTCCCAAGACAGGATGACACAGCTCCAGCATCTCTTCAGAGCTATAAATCATCAACACAGCAACAAGTGCTCCAAGTAGAACCCCATTCCCTCACTCCAGCAAAGAGGAAAAGGAAAGAAACACCAAGAAGACTCTGCTGGTCTTTGGAAATGGGGGACTCCAGAGCCCCTGAACCAGCTGCTGAGATGCTTCAGCATGCAGGGGGTGGGCACAGAGGGGACACATGCAGGTGGAATTCTCCTTCACAGAGATGCTGTCAGAACTCTGAAGTGACCAGGAAACAAAGTGAAGTCCAGTGGCACCAAGTGCAGCCGTGGCAGGAGCTGGATGTGGCTTCTCTTCCCTGACACAAAGCCCATCGCCAGCGACAAGCTTCTCCCAGCCCCCAAAAATCAGCACTGCTGCCTCCAGGACACCAGGCAGTTTGCATCTTGGCCCAGGAAGCAGGAGCTATGGCTTTGACCAGCTAAACCACCGAGGGCAAAAAAAGGGGAGTGTGGCTGGTTTAGTCCTGAGAGCAGTTTAAGGTGAGGAGCTGTCGCTCTCAATCCTCCCCTCTCCCTTGTGCCTGCTGGAGCAAAACATCTCTGCCCCACAGAATGCCTGTTCCTGACTTAGAGGTCATATTTGAGTTTTCTAAGGTGGCCCCAGCAGCTCCCAGAGCTGCAGCAGTCCCTTGGGAGAGCTGGTCACACTGCCAGGACTGAGGGCTCCCTGCCAGGATCCCTTCCAAGCCAAGTGTTCAGACAAGAACTCAGTGGCTGCACTGAGGCAGAGACACCTTTGTCTGATCATCTTCTTGGTGGGTTTCTCCTGGTGAGAGAGGGTTTCCTTTTCTTCTCTTTTTTGTCTCTTTTCACTTTTTTTTTTTTTTTTTTTAGATTTTTAACTCTAAACTCATCTCCCACACTTTTCACACACTCAAGTCCACATGCCATGGTCTGTGGTTATGCCCTGGGAGTTTCCTACACAAAACCAACCATCCAGTAGTCAAGCATGAGAACTCAATGCTAACAGAAAAAAAAAAACACCTTTTCCTTCCTGTGAGCAGCTCAACCTCTATGTGCAGGCATCAAAAACAGACCAATCTGCAAGGAACACCAATATACCAAGGATGGGGCTCTCAGGGCTTCTGGAAACTCAGCCCAACTTCCAGACAGCAGAGGGGACGTGGGGGAGTTGTCACTAACACTCATCTATATTAAGGCTGATGAACTCCTGTATACACTTCCTGTACTGCAGCTCCGTGGGGCTGTTGCTGGGATATTGCCCTGGTTGTCCAAAGGGCCCCTCTGCTTCCCGCATTTCCTCATTCATCCGAGCCAGACGCAGCCTGGAGTGGGACAGAGAGAGCACAAAGTTGGGTTAGTCCTTCCCTGAGGGCAATTTCTGAGCCTGTTCCTCATCCAAGCTCAGCATTACCTCTTTCCAAGGTGAATGTAAAATATATTTATAGAAAATATAAAAGCGGAGAACCAGAAGATCACGTTTTGTGAAGGCCCAGTCCTGTGTGATTTGCACATCCAGTTGGGAGTGTGTGAGGTAATTTAAGCAGGTAGATGCACAGAGGCTGAAAAGATGAACATTTCTGGCAAATTCAGTTTCAAAAAATACTTGCACCCACACACATTGGTGCTATTTCTCCAGGGTATGATTCATTCTAGGGTATTTCTCTTAAGGAAGGATTATAATGTATTTTCTAGCATATTCTAGAAAATTGCCAGAATTTTTTCACAATTCTAGAATTTTTTCTAGATTGTGCATTGAAATGTATCCCAGGGACCCCAGGATTTCTGGCAGACTCATTTCTCTCACAGCTAGGGACCAAAATTTCTTAAGAACTCAGCAGAGCGAAGTGCTGTGAATTCCAGAAACACATGTACACCTGGGAGAACCAGAAAGCACAACCAGAGGAAGTTTTGGGGCCACTCTAAAGCTTTAGCTAACAGTGAAAAGGCACTGTAAACTCAAATTCTCTCTGTGTGAGTGCCACAGCAGATGAGCACAAAACCACTTTTGACCTTCCAACTCGCTGTACAGCGGGATGTTCCCATCCTAACAATTCCAAAGGGCTGAATGAAGAGTGGCTTTGGTTTTGAGGGGCGAGGCTGCTTGTTTTTTGGGCAGCTGGGCAGCACAGGGTGCTGGCTGCACTCACAGGGTGACGATGTCTGCGTTGGCCGCCTGCACCGCGATGCTCAGCGGGTCCTGCCCGTCCCCATCCACGGCGTGCTGGTTCGCCCCTCGCTTCAGGAACAGGCACACCTGGCTGCAGGAGGCAAGGCAAGGGCCATCAGAGCAGAAAGCCCAGCTCCCCCAGCCCCTGCTGAAGTGGGAAGAGGGCACTGTGCTTCCACAGGCAGGGAAAGATTTGTTTAGGCCGCTCTAAATCGGGAAGCGCCGCTGTGGCACAGAGGAGTGGGAGGGCAGGGGCCCAGTTACCTCTGGCAGCAGTTATCCATCAGACAACAGAATTCATGGAATCATGGAATGGTTGGATTGGAAAGGAACTTAAAATCATCTTGTTCCACCCCCTACCACGGGCAGGGACACCTCCCACTATCCCAGGTGGCTCCAACCTGGCCTTGGACACTTCCAGGGATGGGGCAGCCACAGCTTCTCTGGGCACCCTGTGCCAGGGCCTCCCCACCCTCCCAGGGAAGAATTTCTTCCTGACTTCTAATCTAACCCTAACTCTGTCAGGGTTCAAGTTGCTGATACGATATAAAAAGACATGTTTTGCAAATCACCAATTCCCCAAAGCCCAGCTCCTGTGCCCACCTCAGCCCTGACTCTCAGTGTTAACACTGGATCTCGATCCAAGAGGGTGGAAAATGCCACAGGAATGTGCACAGCACTCACCCAGTGTGCCCCAGGTACGTGGCGTGGTGCAGGGGAGCTCGGCCTCGGGTGTCTCTTTGGTTCACATCTGCCCCATTCTGCAGCAGGAATTCACAGGCTATCAAGGAGCCCTGGCAAGGAAAAAGGGAATTTTCTACATCAATCCAGCCAGCAGTACTGGGAGGATGCACAGCACACACTGGGCTGTAGCTGCTCGTGGTCAGTGCTCTCCAGACTAGAGCCAAGACCTCACAGTGCCACGTGTGGCCACGAGCACAACGTACCCCCTTCACAGCTTGAATCAGAGGAGTTTTGTTCTCATCTTCGTCGTTCACCCAGTTGATCTCAGCACCATGTGCCAGTGCTTCTGCCATGAGAGGCAGATTTCGGGCTTGTGCTGCCTTGTAGATCAACAAGCCGGGATGCAGCTCCCTCAGATCCTCCAAATCTGAGGCCTCCTGTTCAATCTCTGCTTCACCACTGGACTCCTCTGACACTTCACACTCTAAAAGGCAGGAAAGGATGGAGAGAGATGAGCCAAAAGCTTCACACTTCCCATTTGTTATGTTCCACGTTGTTCCTGATGCCACACAGTCCCCATCACCCATCCTGCCACCCCCTTCCCCCTGTGTCTTGGGGTGACTTTATATCCCATATTTGTCTTCCCTATGCCAGNATATATATATTATTTGGTGTTTGGTGTTATTTATTTTTTATTGTGTGTGTTGGTTAAATAAATAGTTCTTTTTTTCCCTTTCACTTTCCTTCGAGGAAATATTTCTTTCCTCCAACCTGGTGGGAGAGGGTGATTGCGGCCTGTTTTTATCAGAGAATATTTATCCCTCTGAATATATTCGTTCCAAACCAGGACACCCTGTGAACACCCACCTTCCTCTGTCACACTGTCCACCACAGAGCCAAACACCAGGATGTCCGTGCTGCCATCGGTGCTTCCCCCGAGCCCACTGTCACTGCTCAGACCTGCGGGGCCAACAAAGACAAAGCAAGGCCATTTTAATACCCGGGCACTGCCAGGCCAGGCCCAGCTGAGCCCACGGGGCACAGAACGTCACACACACACACTGCTGCCAGGGGACAGGGGACTGCTCTCCCATTTAGCCCCGCTCAGTAAAACTGCCCAAGGAAAAACTGCAAAGCCTTATGGTGGCCGTGTCCCCACGCTGCCCCTCATGCAGGGATGCTGTGACATTGCCATGGCACTTTGGAGTGCTGAGGGCTGCAATCCATGAGGGACGCCGTGACGGAGACTGGAGCAGAGCAGCAGCAGAGACAGCTTGGCAGCAGGTTGTGGGGTGTCATAAGCAAATAAAGACACTCCTCTGCTTTTACCACTGATCATCTCAGTTTCCACTCCATCTGTGCACTCCCAGAGCTTTTCATTTGTCACTGGGGTGCTTTTTTTTATTGACCACGGCCGGGCCAAATCACATCAACAGTGTGATGTGTATCTCGAGCCAAACTCTCAAAGCATTGTCCACTAGATCCTTCATCTTCATAGACATCCCTTCCCTTTCCTCACAGTGCTTCCCAAATTCCCTGCTTAGCCAGTGAATGTAACAAGACAGTTGACTACATTCAAGAAATGGAGTCGTGATCACAGACTGGTTTGGGTTGGAAGGACTTTAAAGTTCATCTCATTCCACCCCCTCATTCCACACCTTCCACTATCCCAGGTTGCTCCAAGCCCTGTCCAAGCTGGCCTTGAGCACTTCCAGGGATGGAAGTGAAGAGATGAAGCAACTTGTCCAAGGACACACAGTGTGTCAGTGGCACAGAAACTTTCTACCTTTTCCAGCAGTCAGGAAAATGACAGAAAGGAAGGAAGAAGCACATGCAGGAATTGCTCCTGCAGGAAGAAGGATGGCACATCCCCTTTGGCCTGAGGGTGCCTGGCCAACCTCAGGAACTCTGTCTGGATCCTTTCTTGTTGCTTTTAAGTTCCCAGTGACTGTAAGGGCTGGGAGTGTCTCTCCTCTCAGAACTCCAGAGTTAATTCCCCATGATCTACTCCAAGACCTACCCTGAAACCACTGGGGCGAGGAAGGAAAAATAAACCAGATTGTGGCTGAGGAAGTGTTTCTAGCACAGCTGAGTGCTCTGTGCAAAGAGTAATAGCAGGAAAGGCTGCAAGAACTACAGATCTGAGCCTTGGAAACCAGAGCAGAATGAGGCACCTCAACCTTAAAAGGTGTTGAACTCCCCAGAGCAGACACAGCAAGGTCCAGGATAAAGAACAGTCTCCACATCAGTGGTCCTAAAATCATGGCTCACAAGGAATCCTTCAGCTCTGTTCAAGAGCCAAAGGAGATAATGAAGCTACTATAACAGGAGAGGTTTAAAATGGCACATATCACACATATCTTTTTTTGGATTTGCTGTCAGAAAAGGGATTGCAGTTTTTAGTAGAAAGCAAACACTGCCTGGTGAGACTGTGCTCACGAGGCCATGTGGCTCTAGATTTGCAGCAAGGCAAGAAAGGAGGATCTGGCTCCTACCACATGAATATTAATACATCGAGTTCCCAGTTCTGTTCTCACTTGAATCAGTGATAAAATTGCTATTTTCTCCTACAAGAGCAAGATAAGGCTGCTGAGCCTTGACTCTGGAGTTAACTCCAGGACTTCACTCTGAAGTCCTGCATCTCCCAAGTATTGTTTCTGGTGACTAATAACACTAAATTCCTTGAAACTGGAATAGCCCAGACCCCGATTCAGACAAGCACTAAAGCACCTTCTTCACTGATTTCAAAAGATAACGTGGATTTAGAGGAAAGCCTGGGAGTTTCTGCTGTAAATATTTATTGTAATATATTTATTGTAAATTCATATAACAACAAGCAACCGAGCCAGGAAGTTTTAATAAGTCACCACTCCTGAGCTAAGTACCATGACAGTGAGACAGATGTGGAACACTAAATAAACAGCTCTTACTTCCTATCTGAGCTCCCACCTGCCCAGGATTGTACCCGAGGCACAATCGGAATCAGACGCTGGAAAATCATTTTGCCTTTCGGGTACAGGAGGAATTCCAGTCATTTGGCTACAAGAAAACCCACAACTGTTGGTTGGGAACAAGGCAAATTTGGGTGTCTCTTTTGCTGCTGGCTGCCAGAGCGTCACCTTACCTCCGTCCAGGAGGAACGGCGAACCGCTCCCACCGGGACCAATGCCACTGCCACTCCAGGGGCCACCTGCCAGCGGAGGCTGCACACACATGTGGCTGGCACCTAGAGGAAGGTGGACGGAACGTGAGGGGAGTTCATTGGCACAAACACAAAAAAAGAAAAAAAAAAGGAAAAAAAAAAAGAGAGAAAAAAATTGGGCGCGGTAAAATTTGCGTAAAAAAAAAAAAATCGGAGAAAAAATTCAAATGAAAACCGGACAAAAAAAGCCAATGGGGTGAATAGTGTGGGAGTAAAAGATGTTGGGAACAAAAAATCCCATCCGCCAGAATGTGAATGTTCAGGGATTGGAGAGTGTATTAAAATCAGTGCAATGAAAGAGCGATGGGTTGGAGTTGGTGCAAGGAACTGCTCCTCGCCCTTCTGAAATATCTGCCCTCTGCTCCGAGGTGGGGACCTTGCCTTGGGTCTGGTGCAATGCACATGCCCTGAAAGAGCTGCCAGGAGCAGAGGGGTGTGTGCACTTACTGCGTGGGCCAGAGCCAGCCCCGGTGTCAAAGTAGGAGAAGAGAGAGTCCAGCTCATCAGGGCAGAACAGGGAATCCCGGCGGAACTTCCTCTCCAGGGTCGCTGCTGCTTCACAGGGAGAGATTTGGAAATGGAGAGTTAATGACATGCAAATGAGACACGGCTCTACAGCTGTATTTACACAGGCTGAGCACGTCCAGTGCCACACTGGTGCCCATATACACCAAATATACCCAATTCCTGCCCAAAGGTGGTGATGCACCTCAGGCCAAGTCACTCAGAGCAGCCAGAACCCTTTCTAAGTGTGGCCTCTCTGACAGGCCAGGCAGGTGACAATAAAAGCATTTGAAACTTATTAACGAGGCAGGAAGCTGGAACACAAAAGTCCACAAAGTGTAATGACCTCCTCCTTCAGCCACAAAAACCTCCTTAAACAGATGGAAAACATTAGGGAATGGCTTTAAAGGATTATACCCGTGGCAGGTCTGCAGGTCCCAGACAGAGACAGGGCCACACACTGTTACTGGGACAAGCTGGGGACACACCTACGGGGTGGGGGGAGCACTGGGATGTTCCCACCTGAGGAAAGCATGGCTGGGGAGGCATTTCCTGCCTCATGCCGGTACTTCCTCCGAGCTGTGGGTGCTTTTGTGGTGCTGTTGTGCCTCTGGCACTTCTTGACACACCAGCGCCGAGGCTTCCGCTCGTTCTCTGTCAGAGTCTCCCCACTTGGCAGCTTCTTCAGGAATTTCTTCTCCACGTACTTCACCTTGATCCAGGCTTCCTTGTCCTGCCTGAGAGCAGAGCAGCACACACTGAGCCATTGGAGTTGCCCAAAGCACACAGTCACGAGGGGATGGAGCTGCTCTGGGGCATTTTATCAGCCTGGCTTTGAGTCTTAAAATTTAGGTTTGTCAAACCTAAAAATATCTCCTCTTTCAAAGCACAACTAAGGAGTGCAGGGTGCAGCAGAGAGTGGAATGAGATGTTCAGCCCTAGGCAGCACCAGGTGCTTCAGGTGTTTGAAAGGTGCAAACTCAGCAAGTCCTGGTTCTCAGCACATTTCACCAGGTCACTCGTTGGTATGTCCCCCCCGACCTCTGGGATGTCAAGCTCAGGTGAGCTCCAGGGGGAGTGGGATGAGTAGATGTACCTGAGGTATTTGGAGTCCTCTTAATCTGACTTTCCAGGGAGTTTGGGGTACTGGGTTTGCTGGATGGAGGGATGGAGAGGACCAGTGTGTGCCCCCAGACTCACCTGGAGCTCCCTGCTGTTGGTTTCTTAAGTCCCAACTCTTCACACTGTGCCTCATAAATCTGATTCATGGTGCTGTTCCCCAGCTCACACATCAGCTGCAATTCAACAATTAAATGCTCAGGTGAGGGGTTACCCTCTCTCTAGTCTATCCCACCACCAAGTACCACTCCCTCCATGCCCACCATTTACCATCTCTTGCTGTTAAATCCCAACACTCACTTTCAGTAACTCTGGCTCCCAGGAATCCAGCGTGAGAGATCGGACCTTGGAGCAGTGAACACCCAGACTCCTATTTATCCAAAAGGAAGAAAACCCAAATGGCTACATGCCTCAAAACAGAACTTCCAAAGATAAATAAGAACTGGACTCATCTTGTCCATGTCTCTGTGCAGAGGCAGCTAAAGCAGAGGGTGTTACACATATGCCTACACAGCTCAGCAAGCAATGACTTTTAAATCCATGTGCACAAACATTGTAGGCAGCTGTAATTGAGGCTCCACGTTTTGCCCAGAGCCTGCAATGCATCCCTGGCTCACAGCAGAGCACACACACTCCCCCAGTACCTGTGGATACCGGAGCACTCGATGCACAGCAGAATGCCCAGGTTGATACTGGCCCAGCGAGGGTCTGGCTGACCACAGTCACAGCACTGGTCATTCCCAGGGATGCTCTGCACTCTCTGCAGGATGGTCTCTCCCTTCCCACTGCGCTCCCGGGAGTCGGTGGCGGAGTCGATGCTGCTCGTGGAGGGCGAAGCAGTTCTGTCCAGTCTCTGCAGGGAAAAAAAAGGGCTCAGGGGCTCTGCAAAGCTCTGCCTTTGCACAGCACAGGCACTGACAGCAGGCATTGCCTGGAGAAGGATAAACTCGGGGTGGTCCAAGCAGGGAGCAGGGAAATGAGGGGTGTTTGCTGCCCCTGACCCACCTCGATGTAGTAGCTGTCCGGGCTCTCCCGGTAGGCAGAGGCAATGCTGGCCTGGACAGCCTGGATCCAGGCCTGGCGCAGCTTCTCCGAGTCAGCCTGCAGCATGCAGCTCCTGCAGGGGCAGGCAAGGGGTGGGGAAGAGCAAAAGGACAGGGTGGATGAGGCAGAGGTGGTTCCAGTTGATCCCCAGCACAGACATTCCAATGCGGGCAGCGAAGGGGCAAAAATCAATCCTACAGGCTTGAACAGTCAGGGGTGTTCCCTCTTCAAACACTCCAGGCAGGGCTGAGAGCTGCTTTTAAGAGCTGCCCATGGCCAGCTGCACTGCCCTCATGGACATTAGGTATAATATATAATATATAATTAGGCCTATGTGATGTATCAGCTTAGATCTGGTTTATGCTCAGGTCTGACAAACTGCACAGGGAGCCTGGAGTCCAAGCTATGGCATCTGCCAGCCAAAATTTAATATCCCAGGGCAGCATCTGCTCCAACCTCATCTCTTGCAGCTCCATGCACAGCCCAGCTCCCACAGGGAAGCCACCAAACTCACTTGGTAGGTGAGACGACCTCAAAGCAGAACCTCCTCTCTATGTCTTCACAGGGCTTGACAGTGCAGAGCCTCAGGTCTTCCACCACCACCGTGAGGACATCCTGGAAGGGGGACAAGGTGGCTTTGAGGGCTCCTGAATCTGTATCACAGCTCAGAAAACTCCTTCCCAAACCCTGTTGGCAAATGCTGAATCCAGAGAGAGCAGAACCAGCTCATCACAACCTTCCAGGGCAATAGGAAGGGGTTATATGGAATCAAAGCATGGGACAACATGTCCATGAAGGGGCAGGTTTACTGGGGACCTCCCCACCTTCCTCTGCTGAGCAGGAATATTTAGATGGCCCCAAACAGGAACACTGAGATGGCCCCAAACAGGAATACTGAGATGGCCCCAAACAGGAATACTGAGATGGCCCCAAACAGGAATACTGAGATGGCCCCAAACAGGAATATTGAGATGACCCCAAACAGAAAGACTGAGATGGCCCCAAACAGGAATATTGAGATGGCCCTGGAGCACATTAATGCCTGAAGAGACTTGCTGTCCCTCTGATCCAAATCCCCCCCCAGCTCCTTCCACCCCACTCCCCAGCACGGTGCAGGAGTCCCCAGCAAAGCAGGACACCAGACCAGCTGGCTGATCCTCTGGGGCCCCTCACTGACCTTTAGCTTTTTCTGGTACACCAGCTGGCTGTTCTGTATGGAGAACCACCTCCTGAGGGCAGACAGACAGACAGACAGACAGACATCAGGGCAAGCAAACAGCAGAGCTACACAGGCAGCTTGTGGCAGAGCAGGATTTGTATCTCCATTAAAAAAGAGTGGCATTTATTTAGCAACCTGGTCATCTCCATGGAGGGCAAAAGGAGCCACGATGGTGCCCATATACACCGAAGAAGGTGCTGGAACACCTGAGCATCAGGGGTTTGCAGCAGGGTGTTATTCAGAGCATTCCATACTCTCCTGGCTAAAGAATGAGGGAAAATGAGATGGGACAGGATTGGTTTTCTTTTGTCATGCCTGGGATATTAAACAGATAAGAGACAACAAAAGGACTTGACGTGTCTGTGGAGAAAGGGGAAGACACAAGTCACTGACCTGAGTTCCATCCATGTGGGAGCCCACCTGGATGAGCTGATATAATTCAGCATCACCCAGCAGCAGCCTTAGCTCAGCTCCTCAGTGTGATCCTTGTGGGTCCATTCCAGCCCAGGATATTCTGTGATTCCATGAGGATTTTGAGGGGGAGGCACTGCCAGAGGAGCTGAGCACAGCGAGGAGGTGAGGAGTGGGTTCCAGGAGCTGGGAATAGCTGAGGTGTGGGAAGAACTGCCTAAGGGGGGGTGGGACTGAAGAGCTGTGGGGAAGCTGCTGCCTCTGTGTGACTGGGATATAGGTGGATAACTGGGATTTGGGGGCAGGGAAAACTTGGAGCCCTCAACACTAATGTTATTCTGACATCAGGAAAACCAGGACACCTCCAAGGGTCGTGTTCCCTCCAGGGTAAATTCCCACGGAGTGACCACAGCCAGAGGAGTTGCAAGTAGGGGGTTGCCTGGAATTGCTCCTAATAGCCAAGCACAGGTCTTGGCATTAATCTGACAGGATTTGGAAAAACCTTCTGTTCCACAAAAACACGTGGTGTCAGGGAAAGCAGCCACGCTGCAGATCAAGGCTGCACTTTGCTCAGGAAACACCAAGCAGGGAATCCTAAAAGAGTGATAAAAATTCAGCTTAGACACCTTCCCAGAGCACTGCACTCCAACACTGCTGCACTGAGTTGTAGCTGCTTCCTCCAAGGGCAAACTTGGTGCTTAAGTGTCAGGGGACCAGAGAGCCTGAGGGCTGAGAGATTATACTAAATTTGCCTGGAATCTCCTTAGCACTCAGGGAAGCTTCAAAGAGAAGAAATTGCTTATCTAACCAACTCAAAAATCTCTAATAACTCCAAGTCTTTTTTCCATGCAAATACAGGCAGTTTCTGTGCATACCACAAACTGTTCACTGAAGCATTTGATGCTCATTTATTCCAAAGCTTAAAGCAGCACATTCCAGCCTTGCTGTGGTGCACACTCTGCATGTGTCCCACAGCCAAGTAAAAGATCTCCTAAAGTTGTATCATTTCCCTGTTATGTGAGAGGAGGAAATGTAGGTCAAACCAGCATTGATCTCATGCATTAGAAACTCACTGGAAGGGTTTGGATCCTTTTGTACAACCATCTCTGAAACCCACTGACTGTCTCAAGGGAAACTAAACCCAGAATTATCGAGCAGGGGCAGAACATGAAACCTTTGCTTCCACTTTCCAAGGTCTCTGGCAGCTGCAGAGGCTCCTGGCTGGTGCAGGAGGCAGATGAGCCAGGCATTCCCAGAGAGCTACCAAATGAAATATTTATACATTATTAAGAGCAGGGTTAGGCACTCAAAGCCATTTCTCAGCTCCTGGCAGCATAGTTGATATATTTCTACTCTCACATATCTCCCTGTCCCAAAACAGACAGGTTTGGTACTCCTGGCAATTGTCATAAATGCACAGCTCTCCTAGGACAAGACTTGAGCTGCACTGTGCCCTCTCTTCCCTGCATGGAACCTGGTCCTCTTCCATTGTGGAAGGCACTAAATGAATGCAGAAACTCAAACCAACCTCATTACAGTTATTTGAGCTATTCAGCTTTTAGCTCCTTAGCTCAGAATCCTTCCAGTGATGGTAGAGTTGGTAAGATCTCCCTACAAGGGAGGTGTGTGCAGAGTCTCAGCCCAAATATCCACTGGAATGTGAGCCATTACTCACCGATTCCATGTTTTGAAAGCATTGCTGGCTCTCTTGAAGAGGTAACCTTCCATCACCACTCCATTTGGGGCATCAACATTGAACTCCACCTTCGAGTCATCATAGGAGAAGTCCTGCAAACAGAAAGGGACAGACTCTGGCACTCCTGCCTTTCTAGGACCATTACATGAGCCTAATTCAAATATCAAGAAGAGGAAAAGATCTTCAGAAGCCCAAGGCTCAGGCAGAGCTGTGTGTCACAGCACATCCTGTGCCTTGGTGGGCTGGAGCCATGAATTATCCCCCTTCCAGAAAGGTTATCTATTTGCAGGAAAGCACTGAACATGCTGTATTTCCCTCCTCTGGTAGCTGAGAAAGAGAAAGGCAGGTAGCTTATCAACATGAGGGCTAAAAATTCCCAGTTTTTGGGTCAGTCTGCAGTGGGAAACAAAGCAAGAGGTGGTTTCACTGGCCAAGTGAAGCAGCAATGTTCTGCCTCTCCTCTGTCCTGCAAGGAGCAGAACAAACCCCAGCCTCTTCACACAGGGCAAATGGACATGAGGGGCAGAGTCATCAATTCCAGGTTCATTAGCTGTCCTCAGATGCCACCTCCAATCTGCTCTCACTCCCTTCTTTGTGCTGTGCTCCCAGTCAGGGCTGATTTGTCAGGCTGGCACTGATTCACCACATAGATCTCATGGCTCCTGACAGCTGACACAGAGCAGAGGGAGCAGCAGCTGCTTCCATGGGATCTGCTCCCTGGGCAATGCTCTGCCTCCTTCCCAAGAGAAACTGGGTCATGGAACCAAACCCACTTTCCCTCTAACCCGGGGAACTCTTGTCTCTGCTCACTGATTCCACTCTAACCATCCATTCCACCCACCCCTCCCTCTCTCCAGAGCCAATATTTCCCCCTGTACCACCCAGTTCAAACCCACAGCAGTGAAAACAGCCCCATTAAATGCCTTCTCTGGCTCAGCACATGAAGACCCTGGTGATGCTCTGTTGCCAGGCAACGTGCACTTGGCTCTCATTAAGATGAGTTATTTCCATGCTCAGAGATGCAAACGTGCCTGGGAGGTGTCAGAACAAGAACACTGATACCCAAGGAGCAGATCCAATGGGACAGGACAGAGCCATTCCCTGGAAGGACAGCAGGATGCCCAATTAGACACTGGAAACTGCTGCAAGGCACCCAATTAGGAGAGTTCTGCTCAGCCCCAAATTTTCCTGCCCTCAGAGGGGGAATCCCAGGGGGCTCCTCTTCTGCAGATGTCTTTATGTTCATATTGCAAACAAAGGCTAGAGGGAATTTTCCTCTTAACTCGCAGGTATTTGAATGTGGGGGTTTTGTGGAGCTGCTCCAAAGCGAGAATTCTGTGTATTTGATGAGAATCTGCACTGATTTATAATAAATAATGCAAACAACCAAAAAATTTGAAGAGTGCACAGTAAGAGTGGGGCAAAATCCTTCCAAGAACATCTTAAAAATGACAATTTAGCTGTGCCTCACCTTGTGGAACAGGCAAAAACGAGGAGGAGGGTCTAAATATAATCTCCTGACTTCTTCAGCTGCCCTGATGAAGCAGAGTGGTGTAAGGAGGATCTATTGCTGAGGAGTGAGGAGGAACAGATGGGCCACAGACGTCACTGGGGTAAATCCACTGCAAACCAGGGCAGTCGAGGCAGGTGAATTTAACCTCTTGGGGCTTTATTGTGTTACACCTCTGCAGATTCAGTGGCTGAAGCAGAACAGCTGAAGGCACAGAGATGTTCCTTGCCTTTGAAAGAGCTCTGACCTGCACCAAGCCCAGTTGTACAAAATTATACCCAAACCCACGTGTACCTACAGCTGAGATGACCCAACCAAGGTCCTTGGGCCAAATTCTGCTCATATTTCTGCTGGTGCAAGTCCTGAGACAACTCCAGTGCTATGGACAGAACTCCTGAGGGGCAGCTGAGGGCAGAACAGTCACCAGAGCTGGAGGCTGGATTTGTAAAGCAGGTTCAAATCCAGGGAGAGATCCCAGGGATAAGGACCAGTCTGCCCATTATCCCCAGGCCTGAGGCAGTGGGAGCCTCAGGGCCACTTTGTTCCATTCCATTGCCCTGTGCTTAGACAACCTCAAGTCTTTGCTGCAAGGTCACTGAGAGTGTTGAAACACAAATGAAGGGAGAGCAGAGGGTGAGAAAATCCAGACTTTATCCCCATGATCAATATAATTTCTCCTGGCAAAGGACAAAAGGGAGATGGGCAGAAATGGCTCAGGTAGATGAAAGCCAAAACCATGGCAAGTACAGCTGTGAAATTCCAGAATGAGCTTAAACTGTGGCTTAGTCAATGGATTCCTACACACAACTTGTGCTGCAGCCCATCCAGGGAACTTTGCTACCACAGGCACTGAAAAGAGGACAAATCTCTGGAAAAAGAGTTACAAGAGCATCTATTGAAACCTGATTCCAGCCCAAAGCTTAGACTCTGAGATCATCCTGCCAAAGGTGCTGAAACATCGTGGGGGTGTGTGGCCACAGCTGGATCACCCAGATGTGTGACAAGGAATCCCCTTAACAGCCAGACCTGCCCTTAACGTGCCCCTGTATCTGTTCCAGTCACTGACAAGAGAAGATTTTGATCCTGGTAGTTGGGAATGAGTGGCAAGGTCCTGGCTGGACACTGCCCAGCACAGCAGCACCTCTGTGATTGCCCCAAGGGATGGAATGGAGAGAAATCCCAGGCCTTCTCTTGTCCCCTCATCTTCCTTTCCCTGCTATACACGAGACTTTAAAGCAGGATTTTAATAAACCACCTTTTACTGAATTCTTCCCATCACTGCAGTGCACACAGAATAGGCAAATCTGCCCTCAATGAGCTGGGACTGATTTATTTCTCGAGCCTGCATTTAGCACTTCATTGTCTCTGCAACACCAACAAATGCTTGACACAGCAAAGGCTTCCCAGGGCTGGGATGGGAATGGCTTTGGCTTCAGCAGCATGTGCAGTGACACGTTGGATCACACACTGCTGCAATAAATGGGAATGTCTTCCAAAATAAGGCACCGGATCTCTGCCATCATCTGCTTCCCTTTCCCTCCCTGACTCCCAGTAAATCACAGCAATCTCGTCTCCCTGTCCCCTCCCTGCTCCTGTCACTCCGAGTTCACACACGAGGCTGCCTGGGAAATAATATTCTTTTCGAAATGACACCACAAAGGTTTCCATGGGAGCGCCCCAAATGCTGCTGGAGCAACAATGAAGTGACACATTCCAAGAGACACGTCCTTGGGGATGTGAGAAAGGACGTTAATGCGGGTGCTTTCAAGCCAGCAAATGGAAATAAAAAACCCTGCACAGGCACAGGCGGACCCGGGAAAGAATAAAAAATTAAAAAATAAAATAAAACCTAATTTGAAGGTGGCCCCGGGGCCCACCCAGGAATTCCCTGTCCAGCTCCACACTGAGCACACACTGCCTGGATGGCAGGGGCCAGACAAGCTCTTCCAATTGCTCCTCAGAAATGAGCATTTCGTGCAGAGAAAACGGCTGATTAAATTAAATAACCCTCCAGCTTCAGTGAACAGATTTAATATGAAGAGTGAAGCTGCCCCTCTGTCAGCCTGGAATCTTTGGGGGAGGAAATCTTTTAAGGAAGGAGCTCTGCCTAAAAGCATTCCCACTGAAGTAGGAAGGTCTCACTAACAGGTTCATTCCTATCCCAAAAAGCACAACCCCTGGCTGAGAACAGAGAGAACCTTTCTCTAAAATACCAAGACTTCCTTAAAAGTCTTTAAAATAAACAGAATCACTGTGGCAATGGATCTGCCTGGAAAGCCACAGCATTATTCCCTCAGTTATCAATTCGATGTGGAAATAACAGCTCTGTCCTTTTCTCTACAATGTTTTGATTTTTACTGATGGAAAACACCATCAAAACCCAGGTGAGTGTGAGAAGGGGGTTTTAGATATTCAGAGAAATGTTTCTTGCCACCAAACCTCCATATTATTTTATTTATTCCATATTGTTTTATTTCCAATCAGTACCACTTAGGAAAACCAACAACACATCCTTTCCCTCTTTGGACAAAGGTTTTATCCAAAAGGAGCCAGTGATGCTCAGTATTAACAACAACATGAGGCACAATAACAACATCCACGCACTGAACAGAACTTCTGGAGGCAAGAAATTGTGCCTGGTTTGGCTGTTTGATTCTAAAGGAAACACAATCCCGAGGAATATTCCCATTCCCTAGAGATGCACACACCCCCTTCCACACACACATCACTGCATGCACTTGCTCTTCTCTTCTGGTCCCTGACTAAATCTCAAGCTTTTCTCTTCCTGGCTCTTTTTCTCTCTCTGTCTGTGCCATGAACAACCCCAGCCCCTCAGAGCAGATGGAATTTGGAGGAGGGCTCCCCACCTCCCCTCCCGTTCTGCTCAAACAGCTTTCATTCATTCCGGCCAAATCCCATTTACAGACCTTTTGTTTCCCGAATTTCCCAACGCCAAACGCTCCCCTCCTGCCACCAGACGATGCACAGAGACCTGTGCCCTGCCCAGAACAGAACCCCACACATTTGCTCTCCTGCAGAAACAAAGCTGCTTTGGGGTCACATCGGCAAAGCGAGATCCTACGGGCACAATTCCCAAGGGGAAAAGGGACTCCTAAACTTTCTCCCCCGAGCCCAACCATCCCTGCAGGAGGGTCCTTACCAGGAGGTATTCAAGCCTGCCGAAAATCTTCATGCTGCGGCTGCAAGGGAGGTTCTGCTGCTCCTGCCTGGAGAGCAGAGCTCTGTGTCCTCTCTCTCTAGAGCAGCATCTCTGCAAAGCACCGTGGGCTGGCGGGGAAGGAGGGATTTCTTTTTTTCAGCCCCCTCTCCTTTACTCCTCCTCCTCCTTTTGGGGAGGCTCTAAGCTCTGCCTTCGGCTCCTGTCAAAGCGAGGGGCACTGGAAGCTGCTGGCCCTGGGGACCCCCTGCCCTGCCTCCTCCTGCCAGGCAATCAGCTTAGGGCAGGGCTAATTACCCATCGGGCTGGCACGGGGGGGAGAAGGGGGCAGCAGAGCTGAGCTGACAGCAGGATGCTCCCTGACCTCAGCACAGCCAGCCTGGTGTGCCTTCTTCCCCAGCCCCTGGAGCAGAGCCACCCTTGGGCCACTAATTCCAGCCCTGCTCCCCAGAAATGAGGGGCTGGAAGTGCCATCTGGTTTGTTATCTACCAGCTGGGCTAAATGAGGCACAGAGCTCAGCCTTGGCACTGCCAACAACTGAGGCACAACTGCTTCCCAAAGTGCTCCACACCGGGAAGAGGTGGGAGGCTGGAAAGCAGCTTTTATACAGCCCTGTAGTCTTGGAATCATTAAAGTTGGAAAAGCCCTTCAAGATCGAGTCCAACCCTGAACACACCACTGCCAGATCCACCAGCAAACCATGTCCCCAAGTGCCACAGCCATCCAGGGATGGTGATTCCACCACTGTTCCAATCCCTTTCAGGGAAGAGTTTTTCCCTAATATCCAATCTAACACCTTCCACTTTTGGAGACTGGCCCTTCAGTTTTGGTGCAGTGGAAGGATTCAGGAAAATCAGGATCTGGGAGAAAGGACTGGCTTAAACATTACCCTTTCCTTACTCATTTCCCATCGTGAAAAATTCCCAGCTCTGTGTTTTCCACATTACCTAAATTACAGCGTCAAAGAAAATAGGCAAGATTTGTGATGAATTTCTCCTTCCCACCAGATTTATTTTAATTAAAACAATAATGAGACAAAATGCCACAGACCACTTCCTTATGAACTTGAAGGCTTCCCCCACACCTCACAGAGCTGCCCAAGGACAATCCAATTCCCTGCCTCCAGCATCTGCAAAGCTCCCCCACACCAAAACCACTTCAAAATATGTTATTTAACCCAAATTTCCTCCCTGTTTGTCATGTCTTAGCAGGTTGTTTGAGAAAAAAGTGAGGAAAAAAGGATATTTGTGCCCCCACACTAATTAAGCCCAACTAAATCTCCATATTTTTCAAGAGACCAGAGGGTTTTGTGGGCTCAGCAGGAAGATTATATTCCAATAAAAGCTGTGCTCCCCTTGGGGACAGGAGGATGTTTGGCAGCTGCAGAGTGCCCTGATCCATCTCAAAGGGATGAGCAGCACTGACTGAGAGTGGCTGAAAAGCAGCTCCTGATAGTCCCAGGCAGGAAGCTTTAAATCCTAAATTGCAGTGAGGATGTTCAGCTCCAAGCTCAGGAGCCACAGCTCTGTGCATTTACACCCTGGTGCAGAATAATTGCTCCTTTTCCCCCTTTGGAATCTGACCTTTGCTTCCTGCCCTGCCTGTCCAGTCAGCAAAGGCACAGAGAGAGATTTCAGTGACAGCCTCTGCACTCCAGAGCCTTTCCATGGCCCCTTGGATGAAGTCACCACTCCAGCAGAGCCCCAGGGGAGCTGAGGGTTCACAAATGGATTCACCCCTCCCTCAGAACACTTCATCACACAGAGCACATGCCCAGGGAATGTCAGGCATGAGCTTTCAAACATGGTTAAGTTTCCATCTCGTGGGTTATGACATTTTTGAGAGAGAGCATTAGAGGGAAAACAAGGGCCACTGCAATCCCTTCTGTGCAGGAGTGTTGAGCCCCACAAACCTGCCAGAGCCATGGTCCTCAAAGGCTCCAAGCCCCAAAAAAGCACCCAGGGCCAGCCAAGTATTGCTGCCACTGCAACACTGAACTCTGAGTCCATCACACAGAGCAGAACCAAAATCTTATTGTAGCACACGACTGAAAACCAATTTGATGAGGGTGAAACCAAACTCACTTAAAACTGGGCTTTAAAATTACCTCTCCAGTGTTCAGGGGGCACCACTAATGCCATGCCAAGGCTTTTTTGTGCTGCTCTCAAAGGCAGGACTTAGTAAATATCCAGAGCAGCAAATTCAGGACTTAGTAAATATCCAGAGCAGCAAATTCTGGGAAATAAAGATGCCAGAAGAAGGAAGTATAAGTGGGTACTCACCTGCAGCAGGGTCTGCAGGGGCAGGTCAGCAACCCAGGAAGAAGAGGAGGAAAAGAAAAAGAAATAATTAGTTGATGTTTCTGCAAACCTCAGATTTGGAATCACTCCCAGGCCTGGAAAATCAGAGGCCACGTTAACCAAAGATTCCTCCTTAATGGAAGCTCAGATTTGCTTGATAATAAATCCCATTATCCTGCAGTTCATGGTGGTTACTCCCAACTACAGCAGGTGACAGGACACACTGTGGTCACCAGAGCTCAGCCATGGACCTTCCCAAAGTTCTGCTGCTCCAGGCTGTGGCCATGGCATGGCTTGGGAGCTGAGCAAGGATCCTCTGAGAGCACGAGGAGCACACTGGCAGGGCACAAGTTCAGTGCAGCCCCTTCCTCTCCCCCCATGACCCCCCAGCATCCCCCCAGGGCTCCCTGGGAATGCACAAAGGGCCCTGCAGCAAGTCCTGCCTGGTGGGTACCAAAGGAGCATCCACTCCTCCATCTGCTGGATGATTTCCCAGGGATTCTGCCCATCTGGTTGGGCTGGGAATGCTGCCACACTGCTGCCTCCCCACGGGGCAGGCAGGGAGAGGTGGCAGAGACACACTGAGCCTGGCTGGAGATCACTGGCCTTGCCAGCTAAAAGCTGGCTGGCTCAGCCAGAGGAAGGATGTGAGTTTGGGGATGAGGAGAAGAAAAGGTGGGATAAAATGCTCTGATCTCTCCCCAAAAGTAGCTCTGCCCTGCAGTCATTTTCACAGGCAATTCCAAACAAGCACATCCACCCCTCTATCTCAGAGGCATTTAGAGAACAACATTGAAATCCTCCCACACCCTCAGCAGCAAAGAGGGAGGTGAAGTGAGAAGGAAGGTTTGCTCAGAGGCAGAGCTGGGAAAACCCCCCAGGTGCCCTGGCCTGGGGTCCTGCCTGTGCCCCTGTCCCTTCCACACTCAGAGGGGTTGGTGGATCAAGGCTGTCCAGCACCTACAGCTCCCATGGAGATATTCCACAGATAATCCACAGGGTTCTCACTCATCTCCAGGCTGGGAAGCTGGCACTCCTCACCAGCTGGCAGCTCCCACTGTGCTCCAGATGGACACAAGTGCTGCTGGCCCCAGGCTGCAGCCCCAGCACTCACCCTTTGCTGGATCAGTGCATGTTTGTGCTCCATCTCCCTCTTCTCCACTGCAGAGTCAATCACCAGCTGGTCCAGCTGAAGGCAGGGACAACAACAGGTACAACAGTCAGGAAGGAGGTTTAGGAGCTGCTCTCCATCTCTGCTGCCCTGCTCTGGGGTTACACCAGCCCTTCCCAACATCCCAAATCCCCACAAGAGGGGAAAAGGCTGTGTTTGGGTGTGCACTGACAGTAACCACAGCTCTTGGCTGTCACCCCACGAGGCTCATCCACATCCACCAGGCTCGATGCTCCAGTTGCTCCCTAATGACCCAATATGTGGCTGAGTAGGAAAAAGGGATGTTCTTTCCCCCTTTCAGACAGATTGAGTCAACCACTTGCCCTGTTCCCTCACCTCTGTGGCCAATTTCTTCATGTAGGGATCCAGTTCATGGAGAAGGCTGTAGCCCTGCTGGAAGAAGGTGTACTGGGCATGCATGAAGGACAACATCTGGGGAGGAAACAACAGCAGGGTCAGACCAGGTTCTGGGATAAAATGAGTGTGAAAAGTCCTAACCCCTTATTACCCACAAAACTGGGTCTAACTCTCCCTTTCCAAAGCAATCCATCTATTAGATGCCTCTCCCTCTCCTCCTTTCTTCCTCTCACAATTCCTTCCACACTGCTGGGAGCACAAAGCAGTAAGAGCTGCATCCTGCACCCCTGAAAATCCCCTCAGGCCTGGCCTGGGGAGGCTCCTGCTGGTCCCTGAGCTCCCCCCTTGGCATACCTGCAGCCCCCAGAGCAGTCTCACACAGTATCTCCACGTTTGTCGGCCCATGCAACCTGAAATGGAGAGGGGCTGCCTTGCATGGGGTCACTGGGAGCAGCCTCAGCAAACTCAGGGAGCTCTTACCGCATCCAGGATCTCAAACTTCTTCTTGGCCTGCAGCACGTTGATCTGTGGAGGAATCAACACACCCCTCTGAGCTCCAGCCAGGCCTGGAGCTCTGGGAACAACTTGGGATACCCCCAGCAGCAACCACTTATTATTATTATTATTATTATTATTATTATTATTATTATTATTATTAT
>WEIV01025122.1:329886-384008 GCA_013390005.1 Calyptomena viridis | reverse complement strand
TATTATTATCATCATTATTACTATTATTATTATTATTATTATTATTATTATTATTATTATTATATCCTCCTGGATAATTCCAGGAGGTTGGTTTCTGAAAAGACAGTGCTGGTGAGTTCCAGGTGGAATAAATAGTTCCAGGTGAGTTCCAGGTGCTTTTATTCCAGGTGGAATAAAAGCAGGGAATAGCACAGATGTATTTTCTAATCTGGGCTGCTACTGATTAAGGGCATTGGTGGATGTGTGGCTGGAACAAACACTGACCCCAGGGTGCAACGTGGTGTAAGGTGAAGGGAATGTTCAATTTGTCACTGATAAATTGATAAATCAGGTCACTGAAGATTTCTTCTGGCAGGTACCATATTACAGATAGAGCAGAATAAAATAGCTCTCCTCACTATAACCTTAATTAAACACCAAAGGATACCTGCACAGTTCATGTCTGTGCATTCCAAAACTGATGGATTTAAAGTGGTACCTTGCAGTGGACCAACAGAGAATCCCCCCAGTAATGGATCAGCAAAATCAAGGAATTCTCCCTCCTTGTTAATGGAGAAATGGAGGAGTTTACTACAGTGTGACCTTGCCAGGAGACAGAGGTGCATTCATGTCGAAATCCTAGATGTAAAACTTTGCACTCCTGAAGGATCAACCTGCATGATTTATACTTGGAGGGCAAAGCATTGCCTCTCTGTGCAGAGCTGGCAGAGCCTGTGACAGCAGAGGCTCCAGCAGATGGCTTTGGCACGAGTGACAGCTACTGGAGACACACAGGGATCAGTGGGAACACTCAATTTCTCTGCTTAATCCACCCTCTGCCCGAGAGCACAGACCTGACAGGAAAGCTGTGAATGATTCAAAGACAAACCCTTGACCATTCTGGGAGCAGTGAGTGACTTTCCTGCAGGAAATCCCCCCTGGGAACAGAAGTTCAGTCTAAGGCAGAGTGTTTAATTTGTCTTACTAAAAAAACAAAACTAAGATTTCCCTTCTCAGGAACATTTTTAGGAATGAAAACATATCCTAAGGACTCCCTGCCTCCCTGCAAAATTTCCAATGGATTATTAATTTAGTAAGTTGTTGGTAAGACCCCACTTATCCCCTTGGCTGTGGTGTCTCTTTTCCTGTACTGGGGGCACTGACACCAACCTGCAACACATAGTCCAGGGCCAGGTGCCTGAAGCATTTCCTGGTTATGGTCAAGGTGCCTGTTGCCTCCTCCACCTCGTGGGGTTTGTGCCGGGGAGCCTGGGCGTTCTTCACCAGGGAGATCTCCATGTCCTCCCGCACCTTGTCAAACTGCTTCTTGGTCTCCTTGAACTTCCGCACGTCACTGGGAGCCAGGGAGGGACAGAGGGGCACAAATCATTGCCACACAGCAGCCAGAACGTCACTGACACCCAGATGCTGCTCCAGGAGCCATCAGGATGCTGAACTGCCCCACCAAGCCCCACCGTGTCCAGCTGGAGTGATTCCAGGTTAAAGCAAGTCTTTCCTAAGGGGAGATATTGGGCTGCACACACTGCCAGGGAGGGCAGGCTAGAGGGCAAATATTGGGTGAATCCCCACGCAGGGGCACAGTTCCCATTGTTCCTTTGCTCCCATCACCAGCCAGGGAGTTGCAGATTGCTCCTATGAATCCCCACGCAGGGGCACAATTCCCATTGTTCCTTTGCTCCCATCACCAGCCAGGGAGTTGCAGATTGCTCCTAAAAATGGTCTCAAGCCTGGAGTTTATTTCCCAGGAGCACTGCAAATGGCAAAGCTCCAGGGCCTGCAAGTGCAGAGGTTGAGCAGCACAAGTGCAAAAGAGAGGAAGTTGGAAAGATGCTGCAAGGATGAGAGCCCCAAACCCAGGGTGAAATTCCCCTTTGTGACTGCAGCCTTGAGCAGATTAAATCTGAGCTCATCCGAGAAATGATTATGGGGATAGTGGGGGTAGGGGGAGTGCTGGGCAAGAAGATGGGGCTGAGGACTGGGGGGGTCAGCCAGGGACCCCCTCCCTCCATCCAGCACCCGGGTGCTGAGGGATTCAGCCAGTTCCCATGGCAACTCCAGCTCCTGCTTAGCTGGAGACCTCAGTTGCCTCCCTGACCTAAATTCTGCTGCCGTGGGATCCCTGCACCAGGGACCTGCCCTGGGGAAAAGGCACTCAGGAAACATGGGAATGCAGCAGTGGCAGTGGCAGCCTTGATCCCAGGGACACATTGTTCCCACCCAGTTAAGTGGGGCCCAGTTCTTCAGCCACGTTCAAGTTCTATATATATTAACTAGCCTTCATATACATATTAATTATATATATATTAATAATTAATATATTTATATATATATATAAAGTAGCTTTAATATGCACCACTGTGCTCACACCAGGGCATTGCAGACTTGATTTCCATTAGAAAGAGCTCTGAGCCAGTGGTGAAGCTCCAGGCTGAAGGCACAGTGATGCTCAGCTGCTCCCTGCACACAAAGGAGGGCTCTCACATCTGGCAGCTCCCACAGAGATGCTCAGGCTGCTCCAGAAGAACAGAGGTGCTCTAATTTTGTGTGACTTTGGGGGGAGTTGAGAGCACAATGATTCTGCTGGACCCCAAAGCTGTTTAGCAGCAAAGTTCCTTGTTTCTGCACTGGTTGATGGCTTTGGGGAATCTCTGCACTGAACCCGAGATAACACAAGATGCAGAGCAGGGATCTGAGTCTGGGATGTGTTTGACTTGCAGGATCAGCTCTGGGATGATGCTCTGACCTGGAAGTTTTATTCCTGCCCAGCTTTAGGGACCAGGATGAAGACACCTGGCTGGAAACAGAGCAAACAAATGATACTGCCAAAATCACACAAACCAGACCCTTTCCTCTGCCCTCCTTCTGCTCCAAACTCCAGCAGCTGTGCAGAGGTTGTGGTCCTGTTTCCAGTGCAATGCAAGGTCAAAAACCTGAGACCAAACAGGTAAGACAAGTACTCACTCTTTCACAAAATTGTGCAGCTGCTGCCGGACTGACCTCTGAGCCTGGTCAAAGAGGATCTGAAAGGAAGGAGAGGGGAAAATGTCAAATATTTTGTAACGTGGAAACATTGAGGAGTCAGAAAATTCATGAGCACTCTTGAGGAGCTTCAGTGTGAGGGACTCAGCATTACTCCAGGGTGGTGTCCATGACTTGATGCCTGTCATAATGGAAAACATCTTTTTCCAGCACATGTAGGATCCCACAGTCTGTGCCAGGGCTCGGAATATCACAGAGACACCTATGCCACCGACGTGCTCCCACAAGAAGAGTGTCTGTAGGAGCAGTTGCCTTCATATCCCTGTTTTGAACTCATTCCCGAGTCTCGAATTCCTCATTTTGCCAGAGGAGGGCACTGGTACCTCAGTGCTACATCCCGGGAAGGAGACAGAACCACCAGGGACATCACAGCAGCCACGCGTTGGTGGCTGGGCTGAGGTCTGAGTACACGGTATAGACACTTGGTTCTTACAGATCCTTTAAATTTACTCTCCCTCCCAAAACAAATGGTCCCAAGCCCATTTCTCTACACCCTCTGCCCATCTCTTGTCTCTCACTCCCCTTCCTCAGCAAGGCAGGGGGAGAAAATAAGATGGAAAAGCTCATGGGTTGAGAGATCACTCACCAGTTACCACGACAGGCCAAAGAGACTTGATTTGGGGAAATACTGATGAAATTAATGGCCAAATAAAACCAGATTTTTGCTACAAGACCAAAACTAAAGCCATGCTCAGCATTCCCAGCCTGAGCAGTACTTTGTCCACCTTTGGCAGGCACTGCACACCTCCAACATGTGACACACTCTGAGGTGCTCACAAGCTTTAACCTTCTCATGCCCCACAGCAAAATCTCCTAGAAAACCCATCCTGGTTCATTCCTGCCCCCTCCTTCCAGTGCCACCAGACCCCTACAGAGACACCCTCCCTGCCCAGCACGTCCTGGTAGGAGATAAATCATGTTTTTGGCACTGCACAGGTGCACAGCTCAGAGGAGAACCCTGGGCAGACACAGCAGCACAGGCTGCAGAGCCCAGACATGTTCATTTGGAGCTTTGCTGCAGCCAAGGACGAGGCAAAAAACATGCCAGGACTGGCTGAGCATAAACAGCCTCTAAACATGAACAGATGCAAAGCAAAGGGGAAAGGAAGAAAACCCCAAGACCACCCAGCTTTGTGTTTTTACCCATGTAAATTATTTACTGCTCTTGGCATCAGTCTCCAAGAGCTCTCCAAGAGGCACTGGCCTGGCCTGCAACTTCTCCCATGGAGCTGCTTCTCCAAGTGATTTTGGGATACCACCCTCAGGATACCATAGAGGGAGAGGAAAGCAGCAAGAAACCATCTGGCTCCCACCTGCACCCACCTCTGGAAAGCTTCCAGCATTTGTTTCCACCAGGATGACACGTTTGCTTTGGATCAGGGACAGGAAGGGACACTGTTATGCTGTAATTAGGACTGCACACAAGTGCCTTGGGATATTCCAGGGAAGAATGGATTCCAGGGTACATAAAAAATCAAAGCACACAGCTAAGGATAAGGAACAGGCTTCCTCAGCTTGAGAAACAGCAAATCCAGGCCACACAAACTCTGAGGTGGATGGATCAGTGTGATGGAAGTCACAGGAACACAGGCTGGTCCCACTTAGGTGGTGACAAGCAGGTCCCACCTTGCCATTCCTGCCTGGAAAAATGAGCTCTGAGCTGCCCCAGAGAGGCTCTGACAGCAGTGCCTGGCTGGGAAAGGACACAAAGCTTTGAACAGCACAGCAAAGCTTTGCAGAAGGACAGAATTCCCTCCAACAGGGAGGCACTATCCCAGCAGGATGTTCCAGCTCTGTGTGCAATGCTCTTCTCCTGCCACAGCATGATCTTGTTCTCAAACTGCCTTGGAAGAAGAATTAACTGAGGATTCAGTCCAAGTCTAAATATCTGAGTTCACAAAACTGCTCCTTCCTGAAGTTGTTTAACTGAGAGAGGACTGAAGTCTTGGTGATCACAAAAGCAGCATTTCTATGGCCCAGGGACATTTCTGAGTGGATTTTTAATTGAAACATATCTGTATCAGGACAAGAAAGCTGCACAAAAAAGGAAGACAGGCCATATATACATATATTTATCCACCTCCTGCTCTGTCAATCTTTCCTGTTCTCCTTTCCCCTTCTGTTATTCACACACTGAGCCCCACACCCTTTGATGTGAGTCATGCAAGGAAAACCTGGAGCAGGGATTGCCAAGGGGTTTCTGAGGGAATACCAAGTAATGAACAGGCCTTCCCTGCCAGCAGCACCTCTGCTGAGAAACATCCTGATACCTGTATTACTTTGATTGCCCCATCATTAATTTTGCCAGGGGAACATTTTCAAGCATGTCCTCCCTTCATTTTTCAGCACAGAATAAACAGAGTTTTAAGAGCTACAGTTTCAAACATAAAAATCAACCCTTGGCTTTTTCTCCTTTCCCAGACATACTTGGAACAAACCGTTTGTTTTAAGATTTTCCAGACCAAATATCACCCCACCCTCCCTCTTCACTTGCACCAGGACAGGAGAGGTCCAGCCCATGACTCACACACATCTGTGCCTGGGGAGGGTCAGTGTGGAACAGGGGATCAGCATCACTCTCACCCAGCAGCAGCAAACCACTGCAGCCCACAGCTCACTTTCCCACCAGGGTTTCTGAGGCAACGGGATAAACCCAAACCTGTGTTTGCAGGGGGGTTAGGAATTCCAAAATTCCCAAAGTCCAGCAGCCCAGGATGTTTTTCCTGGAGCTGAAGGCTATAAGTAAGATGGAAGACATCAGGGATCCAAAGAGATGCCATTCCTACAGCTCCCTGGGGAGCTTGCAGGAGGAGAGGAGATCCCAGCAGGCTCCAAAGAAAGCAGGAGCTAAAAAGAAGTGAGACTGCCTGGCTGTGAACTGCTGCTCTCAGCACTGACTCCCATGGAGCTCCCAAGTAGGACATCCCAGCTGCACGTGGGAATAGTGCTTGAGGAGAGATTTAGGGCTACAAAACCCCAGGTGTGGGGGGAATTTGTCAGGGAAGAGCAGAGGCCACAGGACCAGGAGCTGGGGGTCTCAGCACACCAGGAATCCAGGGCAGGAGCCTCAGGCACGTGTGTGGTGGTGGCACAGGGCTGGGACCAAGATGTTCCATGAGGGACATCCACGGTGACAAGGCAGGACCAGCCCCAAGCTGGAAAAATCAGCCCTGGCTGGGTGGGAGTGGAGGTCCAGGCACAGCTGGGCAGGGCCCCCAGAGCTCCAGTCTGGGATGGGACCAGGATCATCCAGGGAATCTGCCCTTTTCCTGCCACCACTGGCCCCAGTGAGGGGAGGGAGGGTGTGGAGCCTCCTGTGCAGCTGGGGGACACATGGATGGAGGCAGCTCTGCCCACAGTGGCCATGAGTCACATCCCAGCTCCCTCATGGACAGTCTGGAGACCTCATCCACCCCAAAACTGTCTGGGATCTGGTTTATGCTGCATTTAAAGGAGGGTTGGCTGACTGGTGGCCTGGGAATGGGAGCCTTTTATCTGGAAAACAAGCCCAAACACTACTTCTATCACCCATGTTGGGTGTCAGCACAGTCAAACTTCTGACCCAAGGTGGAGTTGAGTTTCTCTGACAAAAAGCTCAAGAGCTCCAGTTTGTGCTTAGGTCAAAGGACACCTTTTCCTGCCTCTTACATATTACTGAAGCTGATTCTCTCCCCTAATTAGAAAGCAAACAACCTAAGAAATTCTAGAAACTGGCTCAAACTGAGTCTCTGTGACACTCAGAATTCAGCTCTGAGCTGGTGTTCAGTTTTCAGGCCCAGGGTGATGTCCTTGCCCCAGGGCACAGTGGCAGAACCTGTGAAGACAGGAGGTGACAGAAGCATCTCCCCTGTCCCATGGCAGTTCTGCAGCCACAAATGTGCACCTGGACCCTTCCCAAGTGCTGTCAGGAAATGCAGGGGGGGCTCCCAAGCCTGTGGAGAACAGGCAGCTTGGAAGTACCTTCCCCTTTCCCTCTCCTTCCCCCTGAACTACCCTGTGCCATGGGCCATCTGCCTCCCTGACTCATCACAGCTTGGGTGGCTTTTCTTCTTGTCAGCAGGAAATGCTTCCCAGCTCACTCAGCAGAGCTAAACCTCCCCTGCAAGCTGCTCCTGCTCCTGCTGGAGGATTCCTGTGATGTATCCACAGTGATTTATGGCACAGAGGAAAGCTCAGGACTTCATGGAGCTCCACACAGCCCTGGTGAGGGCAATGCTCATGGTACATCTTCTGGGCTGGGAAATACCTGCTGCTGCTGAAGATGGAATTAAGGGGCTCAGGAGAGTAATCCCATCACAACAGCACTTTCACTGGCATCCTTTCCCTTTTTTAACCTTTCTGATCACACTGGGAAGGAGACTTGGTGTGTAAATGTGACAGGGTTGTGCTGCAGATCCTGGTGGTTCCTTCCAAGGCTGCTGGGAAAACCAGGGATTATTGCAACCCCGCATTCACTGCCTCTGGCCCTTGTATAAAGTGGAGCCTGTCCTTCCCTAGTTCCTGGGAAGTGGATGCTGACAGCTTTGAACTGTCTGTAAGTTGTACCTCTCTTAACCTGGACAGTGTCAGCCCCACGAGGTTGGCTGATTTGTGACCTAATCAGAATTTTAGGAGAACAAAGTCCACTTCAAGCCCATGGCAACGAGGTGGGAAAAAAACCTGAACTTCTCCACTGCTGTAATTGCACTGTTGCTTTCCATCCCAGGGGAAATCCAACAGCCCATAATTATTAGATATCTCTCTAGAATTTAGGGCAATTTTATCTCCTTTACCTGTGGGGAAACCTTGTTACACTTGCATTCATCAGGTTCTGTAAAAAGATGGAAATGTTGTTTTCTGCCTTGTAGTGGTCTGGCAGATTCCTGTGCCTTTCAGTCTGGATGTGGTTTAGGGAGACTGATAAGGAGGAAGGAAGGAAAGAGGCAAACACCACACAGATTTGGGAGCTGACAGCATCTGTCTGCACACAAACAAGCAGTGCTTCCAGTCCAGGAGAGCTGGGCAAGCCACAATCCAAGTGTGCTCACTCCAGAGTGGTGAGGAGGAGGAGGAGGAGGAATCACAGGGGAGACTTGAGGCCCTGGAGCAAAATTCCAGCTCATGTCACTCAGGCTGTGCAAGGAAAGGGTTCAGGCTGGAGAGCTGGGCAGGGGGGTCTGACATCTCCCACCCCTGGCTGCCTCCCCCTGCTTCCCAAAGGGAGCTGGAAGCTTGTTCCCTGCCATGGATCATGCATTTCCCAGGCATGGCTGGGGAGGGATGGGATACAACACCCTCCAGGCAGTTCAGCTGTGCCCCTGCTGCAGAGCCTGGGCTTGGCAGGGAACAGGCAGAGCATCAGCTCCTCCTGTGCTGGGAGAAAGGCTCCTGGCAGGCAGGGAAGTGGGAAAATAGTACAGACAGTGGGTCAGACCGTAACATTTACTGCAGGGAAGTAATCTGGGATATTGAGGTGTTTTCAAAGTAAAAGTAAAAGTTTTCGCTCATTCAGGTTCTTGGGCACAAGGAATTTTTCAGGGGCTGGGATGTGCAAAGTGACACTGCAAAGGTGTCCAGGGGGACCTGGAGAACTAAATACCTCTGAGCCCCTGCACCTCTGCCCTGCCTGTGTCTGCCAAAGAGCCAATTCCCCCAAACTCTGTGCTTTTACAAGGACTGGAGGTAAAAGCTGATGCTTTTAGATTTGTAGCCCCACTGACAACTCCCAGAGTCACTCGGGAAAGGTGGGACATTTCTCTTTGGGAAAACGGGGAGGAGTCACAGTCATTTCCTCCTGCACAAACTGAAATTTTGAGTCTAGAATGCCTGAGACTGGGAATCCTTATCCCTTAGATATCTGAGAATCAGCCATGGAGCTGCTGTTGGAAAAGCTGAGTGCAGGGATCCAGCACCCACACACTGCCGTGGGTGTCAGGAGAGGGAAGTGACAGCCCCCTGCAGCAAAACGCTCCCTCCACAGAAGAAATACAGGCTCAGCATCCTGCCTGGAATGTGGCTGGAGGTGACAGGGCAGCCAGCAGGACCTGTGGCTGCTCCCAACATCTGCAGTGCAGGGAGGCCTCCAGAGGTCAGCACTGCATCGGCAGGAAACTCTCCAGCCGCTCTCAAATCACACGTTTCTGAACAGAACATCCTTGGAAGCCAATTTTCCAAGAGTTTCTAAGGCCATTTTCCCAAGGGCAGCAAGGAAAAGCAGCTTCCCAGCTCAGCAGTGGGATGGGACAGGAACACACTCTCTGGGCTCTGGGCAGAGCCCAAATCACACACAACCAGCTGGAGAAACTCATTCCTTGACCTCTTCCTCAGTGATCACCTCAGTCTGTCTGAGCCATCTGACCTTCCCTGTCCTCCTGCAAAGCCATTCCCAGTAAAGCAGCTGCCCATGTCAGGCACTCAACACAACCAGGAGCCCAAACCTCTGAATCCCATCACAGGGAGAGGCAGCCACTTCCAGGGGACAGCTCAGGAAGCCTGGGAACACAACTCCATGAACCCTCTCAGCCAGCACAGGTGAGCACTGCAGCCAGGAGTTCACTGGAGTCCTTTGGAGATGCTTTTAAGGGGCCCAAAATCCACCCAGTGCAGGCACAGAGCTGTGCCCTCTGTGATCCCCCAGGGATGGCAAAGCTGCTGGGAAAAGGTAAAAATGGACAGAAGGCCTGTGGCTGAGAGGACAAAAAAGGCAGAGGACACTGACTCCAGCTCTAACTCAACTCCTGTCATCTGTCCTCTAAGGTTGCTTTGATGTTTTTCCCTCCCTGTGCATTAAAGGGAAGGTGGGGATTCTTCAGAGCTCAGTGTGTTCATCTTCCACATTCAAGCAGCTTTAAGCTTGGATTTTGCTGAGTCTGAACCAGGACATCTCCAGGCTCCGTGCTGTAGCAATAAAACTATAGAACAACTGATTTTTTTGGGATATATTCCCTTCTTTTTAACTTATTCCAGTTGTACATACTGTCCTGGCCACATTCCTGGAGTGAGCACTGACAACTGAGATCCTCAGACGTGGATGAGCCAAGACACACACACACACACACACAAACAGGAGACACAGAGGCATAAAAATAACCCAGTTAATTGAACCGCTGTCGGAAAGGGCTGAGGATGCAGCAGTCATTCCAAAGCCATTTCCTGCACAGGGATTCACTCTGCTGTGCACCAAGGCAGGAGAGTGCTCTCCAAAGGCTGGGGGGAGGGAGGATTTAAGCACAATTCCCTGTGCATGCAGCTGGTGGTAGGAAAATGCTGGCTTGGAGAGCCCCTGAGTCACAGGAGTGGGGTGAGCAGGGTTTGGGGAGGGGGATCCCACATCAGCTGGGATGGGACAGCTCTGGGAAGGGTCCTTGGCTGGCTGAGGGAAGAGCAATCCCAGAAGTGCCACTGCTGGCACAGAGCAGGGGAAGCTGCCCAGCTGGAGCAGCAGAGCCTGCAGACACATTTCTGCATCCAGAGCTTTCTGGCTGGGATTGCTTCCTCAGGGCTGGGCTGCACACACTCAGGGCAGCTCTGATGGGATCCCTGGAGTCAAGGGGGAGCTTCTCAGGGCTTCAGATGCTCCTTGGCAGAAAGGCTTTAATGTTGAGTTTGAGCAGCATCAGAAAATCAGGGTTTGACTTTGTCTGCTTTGACACAAACACGCCTTTTCTCTGATGCTCCCACTGATTTATTCCCTCTCTCCTCATCAACAGCACTGCTTGTTCCCAAAAAATAACACTCCTGGGAGGGTTGCATGGGCACTACCTTTTCCCTGTCATTTTTTAACCAGGAAACAGTCTTTCCACCTGCTTCATGAAATAATTAAATGGACTTGATGCAGCTTCTCCTCCAGCTGCACGTGGTTTAACTTGCATCCCAAAAGCAAGAATTGTGCTTAATGTACTTTGACAGGACAAAAGTGGGTCAGTCCAGTGCTGACACCCTGAAGCTCCTTCACTTTGAAGCACTTGTGCTCTAAGCTCTTACAGAGTTATAGACTTTAAATTGCAGGTTTGGAGTGGAGCCACCCAGCAGGAAGCACCTTCCTCTTCCACGAGGTTTGGGATAGAGAAAGGGAAGTTTTTCACTGCTTGGGCTGTGTTAGTGGGATCCAGCTGGCTCAGAATAGCCATTGTCTGGGAATTTCCCTCCTTTGATCTCAGTGTAGCATTATGAAGTCCTGTGTGTTAAAATCCTGGACCACAGAGCTGCACAGACCCAGTTCTGCTCCCAGCATCACCTGAGAAGTGCAGTTTGTCTCTCAGTCTCACCCATTCACAGCCTCACTGGGGTCCTCATGCCACAAACTGGAACACCAGGCTTCAGACTCTGCAGCACCAAGGTTACNAGAGCTGCACAGACCCAGTTCTGCTCCCAGCATCACCTGAGAAGTGCAGTTTGTCTCTCAGTCTGACCCATTCACAGCCTTACTGGGGTCCTAATGCCACAAATTGGAACACCAGGCTTCAGAATCTGTTCCAAACCTGCAGCACCAAGGTTAAACATGCAGGCTGTTACAGCCAGAGCCCTCCTCAGGACCCTGTGCTGTCCAAAAAGAAGAACAAGGTGTCTGGAGTGAGGGACCTTGGTGAGTTCTCCTGTTCCTCTGAGGAAGGGGTTTGTAACCTCACTCTTCCAGGACCCCCTTCGTGCAGTGGCAGGTGAGACAAACACACAGTGAGTGCCTTGAGGGTGCCATGAGCACCCAAAGAGACAAGAAGCAGCAGCACCTTACCATGTGGTAGTTAATCATCTCCTGCAGGCTGTCACCAAATTTGTCGAGGCACTCCTGCAAAAAGAGGTGAAGAGAACTGGCAGTGAATAGAAGCAGCTGCCCTTCATTCCCAGGGGTTCAAGGGTTCAGGGAGACTCTCATTAAAGCCTCTGAAGAGCCACCCTGAGTGTGGCAAGGAGGCATTTCAGAGCAGGCTGATGCTGCAGCCATAGGCTGCCTGTCCCTTCCACTTTAGTGCTGAAGTCAACACGTCCCTTGTCGCTTGCTTGGGCTGGTTACCCACGTTTCCTGCACCACTGCTGCTCACTGACCTAGATTCCAACAACCTTGCCAGCACTGTGCCTTCTCCAAAGTCCACATCTGCCTGCCAACACTGAATAACCTCACCCTGACCTTTGCGTTATCAGACATCCCTCCAAAAAAACTGAAATCTCATATTAAATGGCTACTTCACCAGTGTAAAGCTCTTGGCTACATGATCTATTCACAGCAGCAGGAGGCTGAGCTCCCCCCAGCCCTCCCTGTGTCCCCAGCTCCATGCCAAGGGCTCACTTACCGAAATCATTTCATCCTTCTTGCACTGCTGCGACAGGTCCCGGACGCCGCTGACAAAGTGCTTGTTGGTGGTGATGTAGGCTTTGCCTGCTTCAATCATCCCACTGCAGAGCTTCACCAGCTGCACAGGGACAGGCAGCTCGTCACATCACATGGAATTACAACCCCAAAGCTTTGGGACAGACACCCTTCACATCCCTGGTGTGGCTGCACTGATACCCCCCTGCCCGGGGCAGAAGCAGGGGGGACAAATCTCCTCTCAGGGGATGTCCTGCTGGTCACACCTCACTGGTCACTATCTCCTCTCAGGGGATGTCCTGCTGGTCACACCTCACCTGGCACTATCTCCTCTCAGGGGATGTCCTGCTGGTCACACCCCACTTGTCACTATCTCCTCTCAGGGGATGTCCTGCTGGTCACACCTCACCTGTCACTGTCCTCTCAGGGGATGTCCTGCTGGTCACACCTCACTGGTCACTATCTCCTCTCAGGGGGTGTCCTGCTGGTCACACCTCACCTGTCACTATCTCCTCTCAGGGGATGTCCTGCTGGTCACACCCCACTTGTCACTGTCCTCTCAGGGGATGTCCTGCTGGTCACACCTCACTGGTCACTATCTCCTCTCAGGGGATGTCCTGCTGGTCACACCTCACTGGTCACTATCTCCTCTCAGGGGATGTCCTGCTGGTCACACCTCACTGGTCACTATCTCCTCTCAGGGGGTGTCCTGTGGTCACACCCCACTTGTCACTGAAGAACAGCAGTCCCAGGCTCTGCCCTGAGGACGTGAATCAGGGCAGCTCATGTTTTCCAGTGGGTTTCTCCTGCTCGTTGTATCCTGAGGCATCAGGAGTGCAATGAAAGGAACCTGATCACACAGATTGGTCAGGGGGGGATCAGGGATTGAGTCCCTGCTGTTTGCTGGAAGTGATGAACTGTCTAAAATCTCCCTGCTGGGTCTGTGCTGCTCTTTGGGATCATTGAGTCTCAGAGCCCAGCTGATTGTTCTGTGTACTGGTGTATTCTGGTGGAGATTGGTCTTGGAATGATGGGAAGCCAGGATTCAGCAGCCTGATGGTTCTCTATCATGTTTTCCTTAAACCAACTGACCAGGACTTCTTAAGCCCAGCCTGCTGTGGGCAGCCAGCATCTGTGTTCCCTCACATGCAGGTTAAACCACCAAGGTTGTAGATAACTCTGAATTATTCCCACAATTCTGCAGCCCCAGGAAACTTTGCTGGTGCCCTGGGAGGGGTCACAGCAGACCTTTGCACCACCTGTAACTTGGTACACACTTTCTGATGGACCTGGAAAGAGCCTTGTTACAGTGATGTTAGCAGTGAAGTTACCTGGAACTTGCAGCAAAACAGGGTGGCTTCCCACTTTGGAATTTGCTGCAGCACAGGGACACATCTCCAGACAGCCTTTATTAACTTTTGATAATTTAACAGCTGCAGGGAACATTCCCAGACTTCCAGAGCCACAGCAAACTGCCTCACATGCCTGAAACTGCTCCTAAAGCCTGGAGCTTTAGCCCAGCCAGAATTCCTGGCCATGAGCCTATCTCCTTTCAGCCAAAGCTCCTTGTAAAAGGGTATGTTAAACAACTTCAGATAAATCCATAGACCAAAGGCCCCAGAGATCTGCAGCAGTATGGGCTGGCCACTGAGCAAAACCTCCAAACCTTTTTGTTTGCTTGGTTTTTGTTTGTTTTACCCCATCACTCTTCTAGGCTTCTAAATTAAATGAAAAACTTTAGCTGCTGATAATGAACAACACCTGGAAAGCAAGTTTTCCATTCTCAAAATCCAGCAGCTTTTTAGGGATAATAATTTTACCAATGACAAAAAATGGCTTTAGGAATTTTTCCTTGTCAAGAAATGTACAGGCTGGGAATGAGGAGCTCTCAAAATTGCTTTCATGCCAAAGCCCCATGTGCTGTTTTGGGGATTGGTGCTTGTTTTATTTCTGCAGCCCCAAGGCTTTGGGGTCTATTCTACATGCAGAATTGCAGAACAAGCTTGGCTGCCTCTGCAGCTCTGTAAAACTACAGAAAAATAGATCTGAATGTATAAATATATATGTAGCCACACGTGCAGACACCATACACACAGTCCTCACCCTCACACCCTCTCCTGCCCCTGCAATCTCACATTGGCTGTGAGCACACTTGTATTTCCCATCCAAACCCAGAGAAGAAAAGCAAACAGCTGCAGTTCCTGCCACATCTGGAGCCCAGACCTACACCAGGGGTTTGGACAGATCCTCTGGAAAGGAAATCCAGCCCATTCTGCAACGTGGCAGTTCCAGAGTAACCCCAGAGTAACCTGGGCAAACAGTGGCCAAGGCTGTGGCACCAGGGCCAAGGGCAGCAGTGGAGATGGAGCACGGGCTAAAATCAAGGAAATCTCTTGGAAACAGCAATCAACCCCAAATCTCTGGATGAATCCTCCACACTGCCCTCCACCTCCATTGAAACAGGTGTTAAAGGCTAATAATTTATAAACTAAGTGCTCAGGGCCACAGCAAAGGGCAGAGAACCAGCCAGGCCCTGCCAGTTTGCTGCTCTGCCAGAACTAGTGCTGCCAACTGTCTGGGTACCACTGACCAACATTCCCACCCAGCCCTGGAAAAGCTGCCCTGGGCACCCACTCAGGAGGAGAGCTGGGCCATCCCAGGCTGATTATTGGGAAAGGGGGTGATTGAATCTGGTCCAAAGTGCAGCCTCACCTGCCCTGGATCCAGGCCTGACCCACTGCTGGCAGTGACTGAGCCAGCTCTTGGAATTCCATCCTTCTCCTCTCTCCAGGATGATCCTGGCACACCAACTTATCCCTACAGGGGCAGTGACAGCAGCAGTGCCAGACCCAGAGCAGTTTGCACCCCAGGCCGTGTCTGTAGAGCCTCAGTTTAGAGGGGAACAACCCAAATCCCTTTGCAGTTTCCCCAGTGACACCAGGCAGCTCATGCACACAACCACTTCCAGCAGCTTGATGAGTAAATAGGTTTTATAGGACACAGCCTTGCCTAGGGCTTGTGACTTCAACAAAGCCCATTTCTCCAGCAGACACAGGAGTTTTATCCCTTACTAGCTTTGGGGAATCTCACAGATAAAAAGAGAACAGCTCTTCTGGCTCTTCTTCTTCTCTCTGTTCTCATTTAGAAACAACTCAACTGATGTCTCTGCCATCAGGAGTGGGGGTGGAAAAGCCACCTTCCATCACAAACTTACATCCAAACTACCAACTGGATATAAAGAACCACCAGCATCAATGCAAAATGGCCAGACTGGTCCCTGAGAGGATATTTCCAGTGCCAGATTCCAGCTGCAGTCTGAATGGGGCAAGTGCCTCCTCACAGCCCTGAGCTGGCATTAAAAACCTCCTACCCCACACAGCTTAATATCACAAGCAAGGAGGTGGAGAGGGGAGCAAACAGCTCTGAAATAACTTGCCCCAGCAGTGTCAGGCCCCTGAGATCCAGGAGCAGAACAAGAAGCCCATCATTCACCATCAGGAGCCTGCCTGGTCCTCAACCCAACTCTGGCAGTCACAGAGGAGCCCTGCCAGTACCTGTCAGCAGAGGGAGACTTGGGCCTGGGGACAAGCCCTGTCTATTAAACATTAATTCCCTGACACCTGGAAACGGGCTCAGATTTTAGAGGAAACTGGAGGGGCCAAATTCCTGATCAGTCCCTCCTCAAAGCACTGCTCTGAGCTGCCCCACCTTACCTTGTCAAGCTTTGCCTCTATCTCCACCACATCTGTTTCCACTTCATCGATGGTTGCCCTGCAATGAAACAGCAGAAAGGAATAATTAACTGATGGGTTGTGATGATTGGGAAAGGAGCAGGAAGCCGTAGGTGAGTGTGGATCAGAGGGATGAGGTGTGTGGGCTGGAGGTGGGCAGGAGCAGGGACTCACTATTCCCACTTTGGAGTTTCCTGCAGCTACATAAACTTGGGACTGACTCAGGAGAAGGATCTCACTTCCTCAGGAATAAATTCCACAGGGCTGGAGAAAGAAATGGAGATTATTGTCTCTCCTGTCAGCACCATGGAGAAATTCAGGTGGGCTGTGGCAGCCACCCACAGCAAACTCATTTAGTGGCCTGCAGGCAATGCTGTTAATTAGTAGCAATGCTAATTGACACAGAAAAAAACACTGTTCCACCGCAGCCAACCATTCCCATCAGGCACAAATCCCTGTTCCAGTACCACCAAACTCCTTTTCCAGGCTGTAACTGTGCCTCAAGTGCAGCCACATGGCAAATGATGTCCCTGGAAGCCCAGGAACCATCACCCAGGCAGAAACACATCTTGGCCCTTTAGTCACTGAACACCACAAGACTTTCACACACGTGGGGCTTTGCTTGGATAGGGATAAATCTGTTCCATGATTATTGGAGCTGTTTTCTTTCCACGTCACTGGACAGATGTGACAGTGAGGCCATTAGGATCCAGCTGCAAAAGTCACCAAGTGAAGCATTAACATGACATCAGCCATTTGCAAGAGGCATTCCCAGACTGAGGCATGTGGTATGGAATGACTTTTTGGAGGCCAGAGTCCAGCAGTGATCCCTGTAAACCTGGGAGTGCTCCCTTGCAGAGCTGCTCCCTGACTCCTCCACTTGGGCAGATGTTTCTGTAGCCACACACCTGGAAATGTGGTCAAACCAAGGACATGCAATCCAAATTTTACTGCCAGGAGCTTCTTAGGATTGTGGCCTTGCAATTTAAAAGGCTGGTCCCTGAAATATTACACCCAGGCTTTAAAAAAAGCCCAGCAGTGAACATGTGGCAGCTGCAAGAACAGCAGGGGAGAGACAGGACTTAGAGCCACATGAATGGATCCTGCTCTCAGCTCAGGGACAGGACACCCCCAAACCAAAGGGAACAGCAAAACTCCTGAGGGAACAATGAGGAAATGTCCTCACTGTGCCTCTGAGGCTCTTGGTGTGTTCAGTGACAGCCCAGGAACATTCTCCAGCAGACTGAAAAAGCCCTGGGTCGTCCTTCCTTTGCTTCCCCCCATCCCTCCTTCCACTCTCTTCCCTCTGGGAGCAGCCTCCAGAATCCCAGCAGAAAGGGAAACTCCCTCACCATCATCCAGACTGGGAATGACATCCTGGTGCCTCACAATGGGAGCACAGCCTGCCTCGTGCCCAGGGCTCTGCCCACCATCGATCTGCCACCAGCTCTTTGAAAACCCAGCCAAAAAAAGCAGCTTCTTTCCCTCCACTAACGCTGTGCTCCAGCTTTCCTGCCTCACATATGGCTGCCCCACACAAACGGCAGCGTGGCTGTGCCGGGGGCAAAGCTTTTGAAAGAAAAGGAATAATTAAAGAGCTTCTTTCAGGCAATTTTTTTTTTTTTCCCTCTCTCTCTCTCGCAGCTATTTTTGTTCTCTGGGTTTGGAAGTCGTGTGTGCCTTCATGCATCGCACTCTTACTGCCAGATTCAATTTTTCCACTTGGTTTCTCCGTGCTTCTGATAGCTGGACATAAAAACCAGCTAAAAAAAAAAAAAAAAGAGAGAGCTGGGATTTCTGGGGATGCTTTTCTTTTCAGGAAAGCAGGAGCAGCCATTGTTTAATCTGCAGGGGCGAGTGTGCAAGGCGGTCTGGCAGCATATTTCCTGCCAGAAGGTGGAGAGAGTATAATTTACTCCCCATTTTTATCATAACACATGAAAAGGAGTTGATATATTTGGACTTTGTGGAGGAGGAAGACATTTTGGGTCTGGTATCTGCTAAGGGATGAATACAACTCACTATGGCTGGGAGAGCATGAAATGTGAACTTTATATTTGGTGTATGGACCTGATAGGAAAGGTTCCAAGTGTTTGATTTCAAGGACAGTGAGCTCAGAGACTTATTTGGTTCCAGGACTCTAATGGAGTTCCAGCTTCCTCACAGGAAGCAAAATTGAACATTTATCCATCCTTTGCAGATTCATGGTGCTTTTTATATCCCAATGAAGTCCTTGGGGAGATGAATTATGAGGCTGACATGTTGTTGGGAGCAGTGCAGCCACACATTCATTTTGGATAAGCTGTAAGTGGGAGACAAAAGGACCCCAGTCCTCAATCCCAACTCCTACCATGTGTCCTTTCCCATACACCTGGTCTTGTTGGCCAGGGATTTAAATTTCTGCAGCCTCATTAACACCTGATTTCCCATCCTTCAAGGATGCAAAAGTCCACCCCTGGCCTTTTGGGGTTCAAAATGTCCTTATCCTGGTCACTGATAGAGTTCCAGAGCCCTCGGCTCCTGCTTTCCCAGAGAAATAATAGATGCAGAGCTGGGCTAAAGCCTCTGCCAAATCCATTCCCAAATTTAAATCCTCCCACTGTTCCACCAGTGTGTCACAGATAAAAGGCAAAGCCCTTCCAGTTACACAAGCAAGCTGAGAACCTGGAATAACTCCCTAGGGATGAGTAATGCCACCTCAGCAGTGCTGAGCTCCACTGCTCCATCCCCAGGGAATGCAGCAGGAAAGGGAAGTGGCACAGATGATCCCTACCCAACCCACCAGCCCTGTCCACAGCTCTTGGGCCTTCTGCCACCAGCACAGGAGCCCAGGCAGAGGCAGCAGCTGCTCACAGGGATGCTCAGCACAGCTCTCTCCCAGCTGCAGGAATCTGGCTGGGAAACCGAGGGATTCTGACAAGAGGGAATTGAATCCCTTCATTCCCCCCCCAAAAAAAAAGCCAAGTTGCAATTGCTGGGCAGGGAAGAGCAGCTGGAGTCATGTCCTGGCTGGGTGCCCCTCGTGTTTCCTGGGGTGTGCTCTGCCAGCCCTGGGGTGATTTCCATCAGGAGGGGAGAGAAAACAATCCCTGACCTCAGCTGCTAAAGTGGAGCCTTTCCAACTAAAGAGATGAGGCTTGAGTTTCCTTGCCCAGAGAAATCAGCAATTCCCCACAGTCCAGAGGGCTTTGCATTGTGCTTTTTTATTTTGTCCTTTAAAGAAGCCACTCAGAAGCGTGAGTTTTACGTGACAAACATTTTATCAGAAGCATTTTGATCTCCCATGGGGATGGGAATAATGAGCTGTCAGAGGGCAGGGTCTGTGGGAAGAACATGTTTGCCTTGTCCTGTGATTTGTTCACCAGAATAATCACCTCCATCCAAAAATGATCCATGCAAAGTCCACTGGAAAACTGATGCAGAAATGAAGTTGTTGGCACCACGACAAGCTGGGGCTGAGTGTGTTAATGTGGGAGCCTAGAGCTGTGTAAGTTTATTTTCTGGTTTATTTTCTAAGCTGTGCTTGGAGTGCTGTTGGAAGGACAGAGCTGCCAGAGGAGGATGGAGAGAACAAAAAGGAAATGCCACCCTGACTGAGGGCACTGGCTGGGACAGCTCAGCCACGAGGTCTCTTTTTAACTGGGTTATCATTAGTCACCACTTGCCCCTGTAACACTAGAGATGGATGATGGCTGCAGCAATGGGAGTCATCTCTGAGCTTGGCTTCCCCATTGCTAAACTGATAAACACTGGCTTCCCAGTGAGATTGTGAGTATTCAGTGATAAATCCACACTTGGCAAGGGCTGGGGATCCTCAGGTGACAACTGACTACAGCAAAGCACAGTCATGTATTCAATTAATAAACCTCAGCATTAAATAATCTCATGTTACCACAGCTGAGGCACAAAGTGATCCACAGACATTGCTCAGAGAGGCCTGGCTGCATTTTTCCCATTGCCTTTTCTCCAGGCTGGAACAGTGGTCATGGTTTTCTTGGCATCTCTTTGTGACCTGAGTGTTTTTGACACCAACACATACGTGTGTTACATGAGGGCAGAAATCCCACACCAAGCTGGGTATTAAAAAGTAATAAAATGACTTAAAATTGCTTGGTTACCTCTGGCAACCACATGAAGAAGAGAAGCAAAAGCACACAAAGTGTAATTCTGAACTACTGGCTGCTATAACAGTGTCTACTTATCCTTGCAGCTGTCAAAGCTGCTCACAAAGCTCCTTAATTAACCATGCCCTTCTTTTTCCTTGGGAAATGCATTTGGCTTTCCTCCCTTTTCTGGCAGGGAAACTGAGGCACAACAACACAGAGACTAAGGGGTTTTTTTCCTAATATTGGTTCAGAAAAACCCGGGGCTGTTTTAGGTACTGAGTCACCAGATTATAGGTCGTTAAATCGGTCCAGAAGGGCTCCTTTATCCCTCAGGCACATTTATTCTCATTCACCACATACAAAACAGCCCCATCTTTGCAGTCCAGCCCCCGAAAAGCACCTTGGCTTTGCAAAGTGCCACCCAGTGCAGGAACACCCTGGGGCCACCCAGCTCTGCCCTGCACGAGCTGATCCCGCTGGGAGTGATACCAGCAGGATTTGTGGGATCCCAGCCAACCCTCCCGCAGTCAATGGGAAGATATCCCTCCAGCAGGAGCAGGAATGCTTCTGGAGAGCCTGTTTCCCTCCCTCTTCCTCCACTGGTGCCAACTCAGGCTGATTTGTGACTCTCACACATGTGATGCAGCTACTACATGGTGTTACCCCCTCCCTCACAAGGAGGAGCCCGTAGTTCTGTCCATAAAACCCTCCCCCAGTTGGAGAGGAGGGAAGCTGGAACCTCACCTGGGATCCAGCTGTTTCCAGCTGCTGCTCTGGGCACTCACAGGCTCCCTCCCATCCAAACCTCTCCTGCCTCCCATGGATTTCCCCCAAAACAGGAACATCACGTTCCAAGCGGTGTTTTCACACCTTGTGCTCTCCCTGATTAACGTGTGGGGTGGGGAATTCCTAAAAACCCACCTCGCAGCAGGAATCCCTGTGTAAAAAAATGAGCAAATAAATTCTTTTCTTTTTTTTTTGGCTTTCACATATAGGTCATAGCAATACTTCTGTTAGCTTATATAGATAAATGCTTCTTGTTAAGGTTTATGTTGTTTCTAAATATACCTCCTGTTATATACCTTATGTTATTAAGATACTTGAATATTTTTACATATACCTCATGTTACATATACCTCATGTTATTAAGGTGCTTGAATATTTTTCTTAAATATTTTTATATATACCTCATGTTATTAAGGTGCTAGAGTATTTTTACATATACCCTGTCATTAAGATACTTGAATATTTTCTTNGCTCTAACTCTGTCACACACCCGGCGCCGCTTTGCTTTGCTGACTTTGTCCCTGAATAAATTCCTTCAAAAGAAACAGAGGAGTGGACTCTGTTTTTCACACCTGCAAGCACCTTTAGGTGCATAAAGCCCTCTCTGCTGTCAGCAACAGGAATGTCAAATGCAGGGAAACAGCTAATCCCTGCCTGGCAGTGACACCTCCTCCACGGAAACCCCTTCTGTGGCCAGGAAAAGGGCTGCACATGAGCCTAATGTGTTTGGAAGTGAGNAAAGAAACTAGGCATGCTCTAAAAAGGCGTGGAAAATGGAAATGAGCTAATGAATATGTTAAAATCGTATGAATATGTATAACCTAAACTGTATAAAAACTGAAAAACCCCAAAGCAGGGGAGCTCTAACTCTGTCACACACCCGGCGCCGCTTTGCTTTGCTGACTTTGTCCCTGAATAAATTCCTTCAAAAGAAACAGAGGAGTGGACTCTGTTTTTCACACCTGCAAGCACCTTAAGGTGCATAAAGCCCCCTTTGCTGTCAGCAACAGGAATGGCTGTGAAATCCAGGGAAACAGCTAATCCCTGCCTGGCAGTGACACCTCCTCCACGGAACCCCCTTCTGTGGCCAGGAAAAGGGCTGCACATGAGCCTAATGTGTTTGGAAGTGAGTCCCTGGCACTTCAGAGCAGAGACATCATTTAACCACCCAGAGCATTCACATCTCTGGTTAACATTGCTCCAAATCAGGCTGCTCTGGGCCCTACAATACGTGGCACTGCAGGGATGTTCAGGGTCTCCCTCAGCTAATGCCGTGGGACAGGGTGAAATGTGGGATTTCCAGAGCTCAGGACAGGAAACAGGAACTCCTGGATCCTGTTCCTGAGAGCCACAGCATCCCTGAGAGGCTTCATCACAGTCTTTGTGCCCCATTGTTGCTGATAAAAGGCTGAGAAAAATTAATCCTTTCCACTCTCACAGGAGTGTTGGGAGGGTTTTTATAAATAATAGTGGCAAAATGCTCAGAGAGTTGGGAGCTGTAGGTGTGCAAGGCAGAGTAGTTTTTATTATGATGATGATGATTATTATTATTGTAATTATGATTATTATTATTAAATCTGACTGAATTCTATTTGAAATGGAGTGAAACCAGGTGAAATCTTGGTGAGATGAGCTCTGCCCTGAACTAAACAGGGACATTTGGCCCAGACACAAGTAATTTCCCACTCAATTCCTTCTCCCAGAACCATCAGCAGCCTGAAAAGGTCACTGACAGCTGTCAAACTACACCAGCTTTCTCTAGGAATTAAACTAAATGTGTTCCTTCAAGGAAAGGGGGCTCAATTTTGCATCTTAAGTTCCACCTTTATATCCTCATCTTCTGCAAGACGCTATTTCTGGAGCTAAACTGGGATGAGGCAAAAGCCAAGCTCATTATTAGTGGCCACCTCTTAGATTTTTAGATACTTCTGAGCAATTTATTTCTCATTAACCTCCCTAACTATCGATCTGGAAGCCTCTGTGCCCTGCAGTGTCCAGTGTTCTTCCCCCTTTCTCCCAAAGAATAAGTACACTTTGCATCTCTGTCAGTGTGAGCAGACAGCACCATGGCAACGGCTCCATGGTGACGGTATCCATGGCAACCACATCCTGCAACTGCCGTGGATTTTTGCATTTGCCCATGGAAATTGCACTGGACTGGTTTGGGAGACAGTGACGTGCAGCCAAAGGTCTCTGAGGGTGAGGAGCAGAGGAACAGGAGAGGTGGAGATGGGAGTTCTGAGGAGTAATGGAAGTGGGCAGGGACATCAAACACCAGCTCAGCATCCCCTCAGCTGGAAAGGGGATTTAAGAAGGGACTGAAGAGCTGCCCTGGATGAGAATTCCTTCTGTTAATGCCAGCCATTCCTGAAACAAAGCTCCCTGAAAACGTGGATGGAGCCGTGTGTGCTCATGTTTCACGTGTGTCTCAGCTTAGGGGGGAAATTAAGGCACAAAAAATGGGATTTATCTTGCTGACCTTCAAAAAGAAAATAAGCACAAAGTCCCCTGAGCTCTGGGCCCAGCCTTAAACTGGATTTCTGCTGGAAGGGTCAACCCAGAACTGGGAAGAAGGATAGTGAGGAGTGAAAACCAAGAGTCAGGAAGAATACATGGAAACCAGACTCATTAACAGGAAATCTTCCCATGCCCACCCTGGTGCTCTGTCAGCAAAGTGTGGCTCTCCCAGCCCCACCAACCCTGCCCTGCACACCAGACCTCCCCCAGTCATGCCCAGAGCTACAGAGCATTAATTTGGGATTAAGTTGCACCCGAGGCTTTAGTGGCTCCCTGGATGATGGTTGGGATGTTCCTGTTTCTCCTTTGCTTCTTCTCCACCTTTCCCAACCAGCCCTTCACCCCAACACAGGGGCCAAGCACAGCCCTGTCACCTCCTCCTTCACAAACCAGCAGCCACCACTTCCAAGCTCTGTGCCTGATAATTTCTAGTGAAAACACACTCTCCCAAAAGAGTCTTACCAATCCCACACATGCCAACCCTGAGCCCTTGCTCTTCCACACCCCCATTCATCCTCTTCAGAACCTGCCTCTCCACATGGGGGGGGAAAGCACATAAAATCCCCAGGGAACAGGCTGGATAACTGGAAATTCTGACTGCAGCTGAGGACAGTCAGATCCAAGGTATTCCCACTGGAGCCTGGGTGTAAGTTTGCTGAGGGAGCTGGTTTCAGAGGCTTGAGCCTGATGTGACAAATGAGTCACAGCACATGAAATCACTGTCCTCAGTTGTCTCTCACTGTCCCTCTTCCCTTCCACAGATGAAGCTGGTGCTGAATCCCCTGGGCCTTGGTGACTGTTGTTCCTTCATCAACACCAAGATCAGGACAAACTGGATCAAAACTCAGTTGGGCTAAAGACCAGGAACATCAGCAATGCTGAAATTCTGTTCCAGAGCAGCAAGTTCATGGAATTATAGAATATCCTGAGTTGGAAGGGACCCCCAAGGATCATCAAGTTCTCAAAGTCCAAGCTTGATTTCTCCTTCTGTGGATCAATGGGAAAACTCTGCATTTAGCACCACGAGGATGAAATCCTGTCCTTCCTATCCTTGGAAGGGTTCCTGGTTTTACTGACAGCAGTCTGGGTCAGGAGACAGTGATATCAGGGAAAATGGCCCCTCCATCAGCCCCTGAGTCAAGGGCTACCTGCTCTCATCCTCATCCTCCTCCAGCTCCTGAGCAGGTTCATTTGCTGCCTTCAGACTCTTGGGTCCCCTCGTTATTTATCCCCTTTTATCCCTCACTCTCCTGTCTGGCAGCAGTGGGGGAGGGAGTTCCTGCAGTCCCTGCTGGCTGCAGCACTTCCACAAAGGAAAAGTCAATGTTTATCTGCTTCTTTGGTATGTATATCACTGCTGTGCTTCCAGCTCAGCCCAGAACTCTTCCTGCAGCTGGAATAAATGCCTTGGAACACCATATTCCAAGGGTGGGTCTGACTAGGCTGGGGAGGGAGCTGTCTGGTGGCTCAGAGCAGGAGTCTGGGAGCCAGAGCTGTGTCCTTCCCTACCTCTGGCAACGACTCAGTCGTGTCATCAAAACTCACTCATCATTCCCTGCCTTGGCTTCCCTGTCTGTGAAACAGAGCCACTTCCACAGGGCTGTGCTGTGAACTCCACTTAATGACAACTGTGACACACTCCCAGACCTTCAGATGAAAGGCACTGCAAACAGATTACCCCGAATATTGCCAGAGATTTATTAACACACCCCCGGTGCTGACAAGTCAATAGCATAAACTCTCCACACACGGCAAACACTGACCTAGATTTTGAGTAGTTCTGCTGGAAACTGGCACATGTGATGCTCTTGCTCACTGGCTTTCAAGTCAGCAGCATTCACGTAAGCAGAGAAAATACAGCTACCCCCCAGAGCTGGCCCTTTCCTGCTGCCTCTCAGTGTTTCACAGTTTTAGCAAGACCAGACCACAGCTGATTTTTCTCTTTTTCCATCCCCAAACTGAGGGCTCTGCTGCTGGAGTGGAGGCAGAATATTTTCCAGGTGTAAAACACCCCCTGATTCTTCAGCTTCCACCCCGGACAGGGCAGTGCTGCTGGTAAATCCTTGGTACAGGGTGAGCCCAGGGACCACTGCACTGGGGGGCACAGACCAGCCTTGTGATGCCAACAGGGACCTGGTTGTGAGGGAAAGAGCTTCCCACAACAAACCAGTTCAACTGTCAGTGGAGAAGGGGACAGAGCTCCTTCCTGAGCCTCACAGGGAGTGGATGTTTCCTTTCTGTTTGAGTGCAGGGACACTCACACGTGATTAAGCATCTTGCTTAATCAGGATAAGGAGAAAAGCCCCAATTTACTAGAAAACAGGAGACACTCCTTGAGGAGGAAGTTTGCAGCAAAGGGCCAACAGCTCCTGCTCCACATGGGAAGAACAAGGCAGGGAGAACAAACCATCACATGTGCTTCCACAGCAAGGTGTGGGAATATATTCCCAGGGCTTATGCTCTGAAAGCAAAAATCCAGGCAGAAAGCCACCAAAGGTGTGTTAACATCCCAGTCATCACTGGCAAAGGTTGGGGGGAACAGTCCTGGAGCCAGGAATATGCAAAATCCCCCAGCAGATACTGGATTGTAAACCTTTCCCTCATCCCAAATCCAATGGGATCTCCCACATGTGCCCAGTGCTAAGCACATGCTTCACCCAAGCTGGAACTGGAACCAGAGGGAGGAAATGTCTCTGCAAAACCAGTTGCACTGGTCCAGCCAGTGGAATGAAGCAGATCCAGAGATATGCCCAGTAAGGAATAACTCAGGGGTGAATGTTACACACTGCCCTGGCTGCCAAGGCTGAGCTGGCAAACACAGATGCCTCTTGCTAAGCTGGGAATGGGAAGCAATCCTGGGTTTTTGTGGCCTTGCTCCACCTGCACTACTTGGCATTAAAGAGCACAAGAGGTGTGCACACTGATGAACTGGAGGGCCACAAAAATTCCAGACACAAACAAGTCCTGGTGGCTGAGCATCCCAGGCCAGCCCAGATAAACTGAGGAGAAGACTTGTCACCCCGAGCCTCTGGAGGTCAAACTGCAGCTTGCTAAATTTCTCTAAATAAATAAAAATATGTTCACTGTGCTTCTAAGCAAACATGAAAAGGGTAAATCCAGGCACAAAAAGAAGGAAGTATTTTGGAGGTCTGCATGAGCATTGTCCAGATGTCCCTGTCTGTGGAACTGCATTGTTCTGTGACTCCAGCAGACACTTTCAAACACATGGCATTTCTTAAAATAAGAAGCACAACATTCTTCTATTTTGCTGTGGGCTTTTCTCTGGAATCATTAAGTCTTTGATTTCTCCAGGTCCCATGTGATCACTCGTTAGCAGAAACTGCATCTTCAAAAAAAATCAAATATCACAGATTAATTATCAGCTCCTAATTTGGCCAACAAGTGAAAGCAGACAGGCTGGATCTTCTGGCATGAGACACTGAGCACACATCCCCCACTCCTGCCACAAATATCATCCTTAATACTAAACCAGAAGGGCAGGACATATGCAGAATCAGTGGATAGTGGCTGTATGTGGGTGAGGAATTGCAGAACTGACTGTTAAATGTCTATATATTACATGAAGGCATTAAATCACACCCTAAATGTTGCCCTGCACAAGTGATGAATTAGAACCCAATTAGTTGAAGGCTGCAGACCTTGTCATTGATCTACATCAAATTAGAGCAGGGATTAAACAGGTTTTAATTTGAAAACAAATGTGTTTTAAGCAAAATAGTGCAGCCTTGCACCTTGCAGGTAACAATGTGGGGTGGCAGGTAAACTCAGGGTTTATGACTCACTAGAATTCCACAGAAAAGTTGTTGGGGGGAAAAAAAAAAGCACTACTGGCAGATGTTATGTGGACTCTGCTATGCTGCAAAACCTTCTGCCTCCAACCAGAAAGAGCTGGACTGCAGATCTTGTTTAGTCTGTGATGGTCATTGCTGTGGAGAAAGCTTGGGTTTACTCCTAGATACTCATTCCCCCACACAGGCAGCACCACAGTGCACACACACACAATTTGGCAGGAGATGCAGAGCCTGTGAACCCCAGAGCTGGAATGCAAAGGGATTTCTGGGATCCATGGGAGCCAGGGAACAGTCAGGGGAACGACACGTTGGCAATAACAGGAGATGCTGCAAGTCAGGAGGGGGCCAGGAAAACAATGCTGAGGGGCAGGGGTGGGTTAGCAAAGGGAAGTGGAATAAAGCAAGGGAAAAGTGCTTTTGCTGCCTCTCCAGGGCAGAGTTTCAGCTCATACAAAGCTCACGAGAAGCTGCTGATTTACACCAGCTGGGAATCCAGCCTTCAGCTCCACTTCTGCATCCCTGCAGCCAAACTTGTGCATCCCTGCAGCCAAACTTCTGCATCCTTGCAGCCAAACTTCTGCATCCCTGCAGCCAAACTTCTGCATCCTTGTAGCCAAACTTCTACATCCCTGCAGCCAAACTTCTGCATCCTTGCAGCCAAACTTCTGCATCCTTGCAGCCAAACTTGTGCATCCTTGCAGCCAAACTTGTGCATCCTTGCAGCCAAACTTGTGCATCCTTGCAGCCAAAGAGAGCTTTGCCACGAGGCTCCACTAGAGCAGGCTTTGCTTCCTGTGCCACTTTGTGTTTCCAAACCATGGGCACCAATTCTGCACCTGGGCTGGCTCTGGGCCCTTCTCTGAGCAGCCAAGAGGGAGAGGAAGAGGGACTGTGGTGAGGAAGCCCATTCACAAAGGCACAGCAAGGCAAAAGCTCCCCTTGCCAGTGGCAGGTGTCCCTTTGCAGCGACAAATGTCACCCTGGCTCCCAACACAAACACTTCAGCTCTTGTTCCCATCAGCTCGGGAACAGGAGCCCATTCTGGAGAGAGGGATCATCTCACGCTGATTGCTGCCCATCCTCTGCCTCCCGGGTGGATTTGGAACTCATTAGCTGCTGGTGGCTCTGCACGTGGAGCCGGGGCAGGCCCGGGGACAGCGACAATGCCCTCCCTTGTGGCCGCAGCCACAGAACTCCTTTGTGTGCCCCCACACTGGGGCTGTGTTCCCTTGGCCGCCTCCCCGCCACTCTCCCTGCCCTGTGAGAATTCCCCACTCCCTGCCAATGCCGAGCCTTTTCACGCTGGGGTTTTGCTTCCCATTTCCCAGCACAGCACTGGTGTCCGTCCAGCTCCACTGGCAGGGCTCACATTCCCAGCTCTCCCAGCACCTGAGCCCGCAGCCCCCCCATTCTGCTGGAAGCACAGGGCCTCGACCCCCCCAGAACCCCCAGATTTCTCCCTTGTGGACCCCCAAAGGGATCTTATTTGCATGAGGAATGTGGTATTTGGCTCTGTGACACTCGTGACCAGCCTTTGGAAAGTGTTTTCCTGCTCACCACGCCGGGCCACTGGGAAAATCTACCTGCCAGAGGCTCAAGAGCCTTTGGCCCTGGTGCTCAAAGCCTCCCCTAAGTGCAGAAGTGCTGTGATACAGGTAAAACATGTGAAGAATGCTGCTGGGAGAAATATAATCATCACAATCAGTGTCAGAATGACATGGATAAAGCCAGACTTGCAGTCTGGAAGCAGCAGGGACAGTCAGGACTGTCCAGTCACACTTGCATCACCCAGAAACTTCCTACTGGTCACTCCAAGACCTGACTCTACTTTGCCAACATCTACCAATGTCCAGTGTTTCTCTGTTTCCAGACAGAAGGAATTCTTCTACCCCTGAGAGCAGCAATATCCAGAACTAAACTCCCTGGGAAAAACTCGGATGCCCTTTCCATGTGCACCCTGCCTTACCACTCTTTTAACATCTTCTTTTCCCAGCATCAAACCCAAACCTCCCCACACAGGGATCTCCATCCCAGCCACAGAAGGAGCTGTGTCCCATTATCTGAGGCAGAGAGAGCATCTACCACTTTCACTGGATAATCCCTTAATTAGTGTGGCCTCCAAAATAATCCTATTGAATGGTTTACACCAAGCACAGTTTAAAACAAGCCCTGCCACAGATCCCAAGGAAATGGCCAGTCTGTCACTCTTGGGTGTCACTGTATTAGCTGATTAGTTCCCTTTTATATCTGCTAAAACAGGTTTTGCCCAACCCTCCCAGTCTTTCCACAGCACTAATGGACCTTTGATTAATAAATCACAGCTTGCTGGACTCACAGGCCAAAAAATATTTCCCGGATCCCTTCCAAGCTGGCACCCAGGAACAGCTTGTAGGCAGCACCCTTTGCAAAGAAAATCATGTCCATGCCAGCAGCTCCATCCTCCCTGTGGAGCCTGGAGAAGCAGGATGGGAATTAAGCCATGATTAGCCTGGCCTGCTGCAGGAGAGTGGGAAGAAATGTTGTTACTGATTCATGAAGACAGATAAGGAAACAACTGCTCTGCTTATCATGTGTTTGGGAGTCAGGGATATGTGTGTGCCCTAAAGCATTAAGAAATGAGCTCTCATCATGTCCTGCATCAACACAGGAATCAGGGGCACTGCAGGAATTAAAGGAGGGGGTTTGATGCTTTAGGCAGTTAAAGCCCTGAGGAGCAGAAAGTGCTCCCTGAAATCAAACTCCCGGGGCTAAAAAAAATTCAAACAACCTGTCCTTTGGGGCACAATAACAGTTATTCTTTCTCCTTTCTCTCTCTTAATGCACGCACATAAATATGTGCAGTGCCCTTTTAACTGCAAATGCTGAGCAGTTCTCGGAGGACAATGTCTGGAAAGGTTTCCTCCCATTGCCAGAAGAAACAAATGTCTTGTATGAGAGATGCTGGCTGGGGGAGGGAGGGGGCTGGGTTTGGATTGGGCTCTGGACGCCTTTCCCCTCTTCCCACTCCCTGTTTCTTCTCTGATTCACAAGGAAACCACAAAGCAAACTCAGGACTGAATGAGACTTGGGTTTGTGAATGTTCTGGCTTTTTTTTTTTTTTTTTTTTCAGACATTCACTTCCTCCCCCTTCAGCCTAAATCTCCTCCATTTATACCAGACAAAAAAACTCTGCAAACTTCCCCCATTGTAAACTCAACCAAAATCTGGCCTCGTATTTAATTTCAACGGCAGAAGCCACTGGGGGTTGTAGTGATAGACAAAGGCAAATTTTAATGGTCTCGTTTGGTCCAATGCTATTTAATTTAAATTCTTTAAACACCTTTGTGTGAGGACAGACTTAGATGAGCAAAAGCCCAGAGTTACCCAGTGCTTTTAGCTGTGTAGTACATGAGGTGAATCTCTCTGTCTCTCCAGGTACCTGCTCTGAAAGGCACCTTCCAAGGCACCTTTGTGACCCTCCACCTCAGTATCTTCCCATCACCAAATCACCAGAAGGCTCTACTCTGCTTCAGTGCAAAATCCACCAGAACCAACCAAAATTACCTTTGTCATTGCTTTTATAACATGTTTTTATACTGCAGCCTGTGTCTACTCGATAATGGGATTTAAGGGATTTTTTAAAAAATTCACCAGCCACCCACGTATTTCCATAGGCCTTTAAAATCCAGCCTCAGATCATCAGCTCTGAAATGAGATTAATTCCCTATCTAACAAAGAAGTGAGGGAAGAACCCTGTTAATGCTTATTTACAAGGTCTGGATGATACAATGATGGACTAATCTGAGTGGAAAGGCTGAAAAAATCTTCAGCAAAGCACTGGATGGAACTGGTGTGTTTTAAGCAAAGTTTCCTTTTCCTGGGAAACAGGTTTTCCTGCTCAGGGCTGAGTAGGAGTGATCACACATCAAAGGCTTTGCTTCTGCAACCACAGGGCCAAGAGCAACTCAGCCTGGGATGGCACAGAATCCATGAGCTGTCACATCCCATGGACACCTGCCTGGGAATTTTCTGGAGGAAAAAGAAGTATTTTCTGCAAGAATGCTTTGGCATTGGGAAGTGCTGATTTGTCAGAGTGAAACGTTTCATGAGACAGGGTTGAGATGGGCAATATTCCATTCTGGAAGGAAAAGATGGGCCAGTATGTTGTGCTTCCATCACTCGGGAACTCTTTGACTTCTCAGTTTCATAATAAGATCTGAACTCAGCTGGAAATGGAGTGACAGTTTTCACATGAAAAAATACTTTGGAATTTCATAGAATCGTAGAATTATTAAAATTGGAAAAGACCTCTAAGGTCACCAAGTCCAACCTTCAAGCACCCACCACCATGTTCCCCACTAAACCATGTCCTCAAGTGCCACATCCACGGGTTTTTTGAGCACTTCCAGGGATGGCGATTCCACCACTTCCTTGGGCAGCCTGGTCCAATGCTTTACAACCCTTGCCATGAAAAAACATTCCCTAACATTTAATCTAACCCCCTCCTGACACAACTTGAGGCCATTTCCTCCCCTTGTTTTCACATCACACGACTTTCTTTGCCCAGTTTTTCAACCCCTTCCACTTCCGAAACAAAAACTGGGGGAAAAAAAAATTACAGTAATTCCTGCAAAGCTGCACTCCCAGCTCCAAGAAAGCCCATCCCTGCCCTGGGAACTGGCTGTGCAGTGCAGAGGAGCCTGTCACACCAAGGGCTGATGACTGATCTCTGTAACAGGAGCTGGCAAGCACAGGGAAGATTTCACACCCTTCCTCCCATGAATGGAAGAACCATTCAATTAGGAGCACTGCCTATTCCTCAATCATTTCCTTTGTGTGCATGGCTATTAATATCTTTCCCTGACTAGTCAAGCCACAGGCTAAGCTTTTCTCTCTTGGCTACTATTTAATGCTTACAAAATACACGCAGAAGTCACACCCACAGGAAAAGCAGGAAAGAAAGGGAGTAGTAACTGCATTCTCCAGAGGACTGAAAACATATATTTGAGATGTACAATGACACAGAAAGAGACCGGTGCCCCCCTCCAGTGAGTTTAAGTAGATAAGGCAGGTCAAGAGTGACAGAAATGGAGGCACAGGAGAGGAAATGTTATCCAAGGAAATCAAACACAAGGTCAACACTCAAAGCAAGATCCACCAGATCCCTCAGCCAGGACTGAGAACCACAGAATCACACAAGGTTTGGGCTGGAAAGGACCTTAAAACCATCTATTTACAACCCCTGCCATGGGCAGGGACATCTCCCACTATCCCAGGTTGCTGCAAAACCCATCCAACCTGGCCTGGGACAATTCCAGGGATGGGAAGTCACACATCACACTGCCAGTCACACAAATATAACTCCAATCCTCTGTCAAAAACTGGAAGGTAATCCCCAAAAGTAAGCTGGAAACAGCAAGTCTTGCAACAAGACTGGAAGTTGGGAAGAAAGCCAGGTGATCCCAAGCCTTCAGGTGGTCCAGGATGGACCCAGCACTGGCAGGCACACACAGTGTGGGAAATGGCTCAGGAAATGCTGAGGAGAAGCTCATTCCCTGTCCACCTCACACCCAGAACATCTGGATTTGGGCCTTTAAACATTCCCTATTAAGGAATAAAAAAGAACAGGAGAAAATGCTACATGGAGAGGCAGAGGGCAGAGTAATGGTATTTATATCAGCCACGATTTCCATCCATCATCTCCAGCCACTGGAATGGAGATCCAACTGCTTTTGATTTAATTAAGGAAGGCCTTGTTTGCCATGGGAAGCAGCAGCACTGCCTGGCAGTGCTTTGTTTTAAAGGACCTTTTCTTCCCCACAGGAGCATTTCTGTTCTGATAATCCCGGGACACACACAATATTAACACAGGGAATATTTAATATTAACAGGGAATATTTCAGAGGTGTACCTACAAGCTGGATAATCCACCCACAGTACCACTGTTCTGCCCATCCAACAGGGATCCATGGGATAACCACATTCCAGGCCAAGGATGCTGTTCAGACAGCTACTGCCTCACTTTTGGGCTGTACTTACTGGTGAGTGGTGGCAAGAGAAGATCATGGCTCTAAGAGCTGGCAAGGTTGTGTTTGCAGGCCCTGCTCATGGAAAAGTCTAGGAACATCCATTTTCCAGTCTCCTGCACAACCAACATCCTCTCCCAGCACAGGGGAGATGAGGATGCAGAGGGCTGATATGTCCTGCAAAGAAAGGGGCCAAGGAGATGGAGTTCATGAGGGGAGGAGTTGGGTTTGATTTGAGGCTGAGTCAAGGCCAAGCCCTGGATTCTCCATCACTGAGATCACACGAGCCTGACTCGGAAAAAACTGACAAAAACTCCTCACAAGTGGTGATTCTGACACACCAAAAAACCCCAAAGGCACCAAATTCAGCCTCCCCCCACCCAGAACCAAAGGGGCTTTGATGTGTTTGCACCCAGAACCATCTCATGGACTAATGGTCCCACAGGGCTTTGCCTCCATCCCAGACACAGGAATGATCCAACAGCACTAAAACCCCACCACATCCTCCTGGAGGAACAACACCCAGAATCCTGCTTTCTGTGCTCTTTATCCCCACATTTCTAAGGTTTTGTAAAGGCTCCCTGGGCAGGGACAGGTTTATTCTCAAACCTGCCAAACCTTAACCACGGCCTTCGCTCATTTTGGGGAGGGTTTCTGCACACTCAGGTGATCTAAAATAAAAATAATCTGGAATAGGAAGTAGCTGGATGCTCTCTCTATGTGATAGCACCCAAATCCATGATAATGCTAAAGAGAAAGAATGGCTGTGGTGGTTTGTGCCTGGTCTGTAGCTCAGGGTGCTTTCAGCACTTCATCCAGCCTGATCCTTGAGCTCTGAGCCTTCCCAAAGCTGTGCTATCAGCCTGCAAACATCCACAAAACCCCAGACCTGTTGCTCCTAATCTCTGTTTCCCTTTTCTGCTCACAAGTGACAAAGCACAACGCAGCTCCTGCCTCACATTCCTCCGAGCCCACAGGAAACCATAAATCAGAAGGAAAACATAACATCCAGAGAGAACTTGTTAAAAAAAACCCAAACACCAGGATGGGCTGAGGGGCTGGGGAAAGGGAACAGGGAACCAGCAAAACCAGCCATGAACTGGGCACTAACCCACACCTCCAGCTTGGCTGGGACAAGACATTCCAAAGAATGGAGGGGAATTGAGGGTCAGAGCAACTGAGAGTCTTCCTCTCTTTAAAGGGAATATCTACAGACATATATATCTATATTCTTGATTTCTTTCCACCACCCCATTGCCTGCTCTGCAATGTAATAATAATAATAATAATAATAATAATAAGACAGCAGCCATTGACCTTTAAGAACCAAACTTGTTTCTTGGCACCCCTGGGAGTTTGGACAACACTGGGTCAGTTTTTCTTTGCTGTTAAAGCTCTGCATCCTCAGTGTGACCATCCCAAGGGAAGTGAATCCCCTGGCAAATCTGTGTGACAGGCCCTGCTCCATCAACCCCAAGGATGGGGCTTTAGACTGAAGCACTTTGTGGCTGAATGCAGCCAGGATCTGCTTCATTTAGAGGTGACTTGTTCTGGTCAAAATGGCTGAGATTTGCTCTGGCCCAGATAAATCTATTTATAGTAAGTGTTATGCTAATTCCACACACAGATCTGATCTGCTGGCACTCCCTGCAGCATTAATTCCTCCTGCTACCTGTCCTTTTTAACCACTTCAGGGCAACCAGCAGCCATTTCATCCTCAGATCACCAGCACTAACAATAAGCTGGATGTGTTCTTCCCCTTTCTTCCCTTTCCAGACAACCACATTTCCTGCAGCCCTGCTGGTCTCCTCCCTGTGGAAATTGCTGCTTCAATAGTTTGGAATAAGTGGGAGAAACCTCGGTAAAAACAGGTTCTAGAAGTCATTTTAAAGCCACCCACATTTAAGTCACTTAAAGAAAAATAAAATTCATTGCTTTTATTACCTTACCCGAGGTCCATGTTAGGTTTTGGAAAGACTAATTCACTCTTGTGAACTAAGGAGTGTGGAGGGGATTTAACTCATCATTCAAATGTATCTGTCTTTGGGATAAACTGCACCAATTTCTTAATGGAGAAATGGCAATAGAAGAGCTGGTTTTAGTGGTTGGAGTCTCCTATTTTTTCCAGGATAATGGAATAAGCTGTATTTCTAATCTTGACTACAATCTCTCCAGATGGCTCTAAGCATGATGCAGATGTGGAAGGCTGTGCCCATGCTTTTTGATCCTGGGAGCAGGAGTTTTCTTCTGGAAAAAAGTGAGGTAGAACAGCAGAAGTTTGGATGATGTGACACTGCAATCATCTCTCTGCTCTTCAGCGTTTTATTCTCATTTGGTTTTTTTTAAAAGGCCTCTGAAAAATTACTTCTCCCTTTCTGAGCCCAGTGATTGCTCAAAAAACTTGAACTTGTCAACAAATCCATCATCTTCATCTTTTCTGCTACAGAGCTACAAGGAGCCACCTGACTCAACTCCTCACTTTATAAAGTCCCACTGGGCTTTATTTGGGCTTTATTTATTTATTTATTTATTTATTTATTTATTTGGGATTGCTGCCCTGTCCTGCTGCAAGGAGGGGTTTGGGTCATCAGTTTGATAAGAGCAAACCAGCACAATATACAATTAAAACACAGAAAGTCCATCAAGACACGAAAAAGGGATTGCCCAGATCTCTTTTTCATTGGTGAAATCACAGATACAGATATTTCCTGCTGGTTGGTGTTCTGTTTTTCCCCATTTTCCATGGAGGCCACATGCAGATATACAAGCTCCAAAACCATTCCCACTATGTTTTCTCAGAGGTGAAAAGATTCTGTGCCTCAACTCAGCCCTGGCTTTGGTAACAGTGCTCATAACATTTTGTACAGCCACACAAATACCCAAGTCTTTGTCTGGAACACGTTAAATGTCAGTTTACAGCAAGGCTGGAGGTGTGTGTTTAGACAAGGCTGTGAAGGAAGATGAGTAAGACTTCATAGTTTGGTTGCTTGGTGTGTTCCATTGACTTTAAATCTGTACATTAATATTTAGCAAAAACTGACACTGTCTTCAGGAGACATAAAATGACAGATATGGCTTTTATGCACTCTGTTATGCACACAAGTACAGCATTTCCCAGTATTGCTTCTCATTTAGGTTCAATTTATAAAAAAGCCCACTGGAATTTATTAAAGTATTTGAGTTTAGTTTACTTTGAATTTTCCATCACATAACCAGTCAGCTCCTGCAGCATCAAGGAGCTACTTGGACCTTCTTTGGGAAGGGCATTGGATTAGATGACCTCCAGAGGTCTCTTCCAACTTAAATTACTCTAGGATTTAATGGCTTAAAGATGAAATCCTTCCTTAGCTCTTCTAATACACTCCTTATGTAATGTATCTCATGATAACAGGTTTTCTCCAGCTTCTCTTTTGCAACTCACAGCCAAATATTCAAGGAGACCAGAGCAACTTGAGCATCTGGGCCTCTCATGTCCAGCCTTGGTTGATCCCTGAGTGTTCACAAAGCAGAGAGAAAAGGCTGTGCAGAAAAAAAAGTTTACTTTTCATCACCCATTACAGCCTAGAGGGGAAATTCTGACAGAAGTTGCAGCAAACTATTTCCTACTTGTGCCTGTAGCACTCGAGCAGCTTCCCAAATGTTGAGGGAAAAGGGAAGCAGCCCAGCAATGTCACAGCACTGCTAATTCTCCATCACTGGTGTTTCAGTGTGAGGGGAGGCCCATGAGAAGAGATTTGGTGAGGGGAGGAAAGAGCACTGGAGCAGTTTGGTTCCCTGGGGTTGTGGCTTCTCTCCACAGGGAACTTTGGGGGTTCAGACCAGCAGATGTTTGTGCAAACTCTGGTCAAACCAGTGAGGTCCCCTCGGGGTTCTGCAGTCTGACACAAAATCACCCAGTTGATTTTGGAAAGGCCCCATCCCGAGGGCAGAGGGGGTTCTCCACTTGCCACAGCACTCAGGACAACCCAGTTCTTGCTCAACGTTGCTCTCGTGCCTTTCAGTTCACCCCAACCCACTCCTCAGGCAGGAGGATGCTGAGCTGAGCACCCCAAAGTGGTGGGTTCCCCACAGGGACCATCTCACTGGGTGTGTTAATGCTGATGGATGAGCACAGAGCTGGCAGGGACCATCTGGGAACAGCACACACCTTTTCCACCTCTGCTGAGGGCCAGCAATTCCCTGCTTATCAGACCAGATGGATCTGCCTCCCTGGCTGCTCTGGATACTCATTTAGCACAAGAATGATGGAAGGATTCAAGCTCTGGTTCAACGAGCAGCAGATTTTAGCACCACATCTCTAATATGCTTTGAAAGAAGTTCCAGGGAGAAATACAGGTCTGGAACAACACAGACACTGCACTGCTGCACTTCAGGAATCTCCAGGCCTCTCTGAGCATCACCCTGGGCAGTTCAGTTCCTGGAATGTCACCCAAAGGATGCAAGAGAGGTGGAAATATGGAAATATGATCCAGAGACTCATCATGAGCAATCGAGGTGAGGCAGCAAACCCCTGCACACAGCTGTGAGGCCAGGGGTGCCTCCTGAACCCAATGTGACAATTCCAGGGAGCCTGGAAAACCTCTGGCACAGGTTATCCAGTGAGGTGGTGGCTGCCCAACCCCTGAAAACATTCAAGGCCAGGTTGGACAGGACTCTGGACAACCTGACCTAATTCAAAGTGTCAAGGATTGGACTAGGAGGCCTTGCAATGTCCCCTCCCAGACCATTCCATGATTCCATGGACACATGCCCAGAAACAGGCACACTAACCCAACATTCTCCATCCTCACAACTTCATCAGGTGGGAGGTTTGCACATCCCCAGGAGTGCTCCTTTTTCCTGATCCCTCTTGCTGAGTGACTTGAGAGCCCACATTACCCATCTGCTCATCCCCTGCCTGGGCTGCAAGGACTGAGTTTTGCACTGGAAATTGCACAGCAAGGACAGAACACAGGGAATATTCTTCCCTGAGCTGAAGAAAGAATCATTATGTGGTATAAGACCCCTTAGATGACATTTGTTTGCTTTTGTTTTTCCAAGCCAAATGGATTTATCACAAAATCTTGTATCCAAGAGTTCTATCTTCTCCCCAAGTGACCTTGGAGACATCCGTTTACCACCAGGGCTGGAGGAGTTCCAAAACCAGGCTTTGTTAAGACTTCCCCCAGTCCACAGCTGAGCTCAAGCCACCCTCCCCCAGCAGGGATGTCTTGCAGCACTAAATGCTCCTTGTTTCCTTTTTTTTCTCCCCCTCCCCTGGGCTTTGGCTCCGAGCTGGAGCTCCCCAACCTCTGTGCTCCTTTTGTCTCTGTCTGAAAGGCTTTTCCTGTGTCGTGTCCTGCCAAAGCCAGCAAAGGTCCTGCCCTCAGGGGCAGCAGAAATGCTCAAAGTGCTGCTGACCCCTGGGCAAGAAGGGAGGGTCCTGCCCCTTCCTCTGCCCTGGGACAGTTGGGTGTCACTTGTACCCTCCCAAAGGTGCCAAATGTTCTTTGCTGTGTCCCACAGCCATGAAACAATTGGGTTTTTTCCCTGGTGATCCCTGTAACACAACCCTTTCCTGAAGAGATGAGGGCTAGTGCTGCATTCCAGTTTGCTGGGGGATAAGTGCCCTAGACATTACCACCCCTTGCTTTTATTTATTCCTTTTAAGGGTTGGATATGGTTCCATTTTTCCAGCTCTGACTTCCCCTGACACCTCTCCAGAGGGAACAGAACAGTTGTGAAGTGGATTGGGGAATTCATTATCATGCAAAAAATTCATTTCCCAGACATCAAGCTTTGGGAAAGGACCCTTTGGAGAGCAGCTTGCAGGACTTTCACCAGCTATATATTGTTTATCTACTCTCTGTGGCCATGTCACATCCCTTTGAGCTCCTGAATTATCCTTGGAGGATGATTGTCCTGCTGCATTCCCAGGGCTGGCCTGGCCCCTGCTCTGGATGGTGGGGCTCAGCCAGAAGGAGGAAATTCCCAAGATCACACAAAAGTCAAACTGCTGAGGGCAGAGGGAATCACTGGGACCTCTGCAGTAAAATTACTACATCCTCTGTGCTGAGTGATGTGGCCCAGGCAGGGGAGAACAAAGTTGGCATTGTAGATACTGGGTCCCAGCAGAGGGAAAGAAGTGCAGCACAAAGTCCAGGGTCAGAACAACAGGGGTCAGCCCTGGATTCACACATATTCATCCTCCACGCTGGAGATTTAGCCAGAAACCTCCACTTCTTCTTGTTTTCTTGGCATCTCACACATCTCCACCCACACAGCTCAGAACTGCAGGTAACAGAAGCACAGAGAACTAAACTCTGACTAATTTGGGGGAACACAGGCAGAGATGAAAGTCCACGAGGCTGGAAGTGACAGCATTTTGACTTCTGAGAGAAGCCTTTTCCCATCCCATCAACACAAATATCAGCCTGGAGTTTTCCAGTGCCTCAGCCCTGTTTACTAGTTTGGCATCATCCCACAGTTTTATTGCTTTATCTCTGAATTCAGATGAGTCAGTGGCACATCAAGAGCTTGTGTTATCCCAAACTCCTCAACTCAATCTGCCAGGACTGGGTTTATTCCACTCTCAGAACACTTAAGGCAGGAATCTTTCTACAAATGTCACTTTGCTGCCTTCTCATCCTCCAACCTTCAGGTGGGCACATCTCTGCCAGCACCAGCTGGAGTGGCAGCAGGGAAGCTGGGAAGGGAAGGGAAGGGAAGGGAAGGGAAGGGAAGGGAAGGGACCTCCTGCTATATCAGTGCTGTCACAGTTTCTGTTTCCTACATCCTGGGGCGAGGTCACAGTATGGGGACAAATCCACACTTCCTGCCAAAAACTGGGTTTATCAGAGAACAAAGGGGTGACATTCTGCAAAGAGGCTGAACTGTGGGAACCAGGATTGTTTCCCTGAGCTAGAACAGAGCAGGAACAACAGACAGCCTTAAAAATCTGTTCTTCAGAATGGCCACAGAGATTTCTGCATTCCCCCAACACTGCCAGTGTGGCAGGACCTGATGGTATTTCAGTAAAGCCTGGCACAACTGCCTGGATGCTGGGACAGGACCACAGGCTCTATGTGTCTATGTCAGGACATACAGCTACAATTCATTCCCATAAAATATCCTTTTCCCTCATCACAGGCAGATGTACCCAAGCCTTGGAATCACGTATGTATTTACACACATGTTCACACATGCTGTTTCTATTAGTAGGAGCATTTCATGAAGAGAGTGGAAGTTATTAAGCCCTGCTGTAGTGTGATGAAGCAGGCTGGGTATGCAGAGAAGGGATTATCTCACTCTCTGATATTATATAATCTGTTTAGACGGTGCCACTTTATGCTTATTTAAGGAATGAATGAGCCCTTCACTCTGGGATGTGCCACCCATGAGTTCTGACATCATCCCTCTAATCCACTGTAATGACTCCACTGCTTTGCTTTTCAGCCATTCCCTCACTGCACCCAGTGGGATGATTACACTGATGTGTGTGAGTTATTCCACAGTGAGATCCCAGAATCACTGACATTGGAAAAGACCTCCAAGCCCAACCTGTCCAAGCCCAACCTGTGCCCTTGTCACCACTGAGTGCCATGTCCAGTCATTCCTTGGACACCTCCAGGAGTGGGAACTCCAAACCTCCCTGGGCAGCCCCTTCCAAGGCCTGACACCCTTTCCATGAGGAAATTCCTGCTGATGTCCAACCTGAGCCTCCCCTGGCACAGCTTGAGGCCTTTCCCCCTTCTCTTGTCCCTTGTTCCCTGGGAGCAGAGCTCCATCTCCTCAGCTCCCCCCTCCTGTCAGGAAGTTGGAGAGAATTCCAAGCCCTCCCTGAACCTCCTTTTCTCCAGGCAGGATAAGTGATGGTTAAGAATATCTGAGCAACAGAATGTTCTCCACCTCCCTCAAGAGACCTGACACGTAGGCAAAGTAAATTTCTGCAGATAAGGTGAAGCAAAACAAGAACCTGACGTGTGTGTGGCTCTGTAAATGTGCCACACTGCCTTTGTGTGGTTAACCTCACATTCAGTGGGTTGGTGTGGGCTGTTGGCAATACACTTTCAACCTTTGCATCCTTTTTTTTCTGGGCTTTCCTTCCTATGAAGCAAAACCTCTGGGCTGAAGTCCCTTCTTTACAAAATGAGAGGCCAGAGGAGACAGTGATGTGCAAAACTGGAACGACCTGTGGATGCACTGCTTTAACACAGACCCTCTCCAGAAAGCCAAACCATGCCCCCACCAAGGGGAAAGCATGGAAACCTCTGCCAAGAGGTTGTGTAGGGGCAATTATCTTGCCTCATTTGCTTCTTTTGGGAGCAGTGGCTCAGAGGAATAACTGGCTCCTGCAGCGACACGTGTGGTTTACTCAGTGCTCCCTTGACCTCTGTGGGCTCTGTGTCCCCTCCTTTGGCAGGACAGGTCCCTGCATGCCCAGGACTGGGGGTAAAACCAGTTCCTCAGCACCCAGAAAGTGCAGGAGGAAACACAGGAGGCTCCTTAAAACCTTCCAGAGGACTGGAGTCTCCAGAATACCCCATTCTCTTCCCTAATCTGTTGCAACTGAAGCAGAAAGCCTTTTCCCTTCCTCCCAGCAGCTCCCACACGAGCAGGCAGAGCATTAACCAGGCTGTTTGCCCTTGCTGGTACCCAGCCAGCCACGCTGGGTCTGTGACTGCTGCTGAGGGCAGCCCTGGGCTGAGGGCCAGGCTGGCTGCAGCTGGGCATGGATGCAGTGGAGCTGCAGGAAATCAGCCTCCACCCTCCTCCCAGTCCCCAGGAATAACTGTTCCTGATGCCAGTTGTGCTGCCTGTCCGTGGGGTCCTGCAGGGAGGAAGGCTGGCAGATATATTCTAGTGCTGGGTACTGGGGAGGAGAGACATGATTTACCTCCAGTTCACCTCCAGCAGTTCCAGTTCAACTCTGTGCAGCCTGGAAGAGCCACCCATCTCCCTGGGGATGCAGCTAAGCCATCCCTGTGGCCTGGGATTAAGGCACACAGCTTCCCAGTGCTCCATGCAGGGAATTCTGAACCTTAAATTCCTTGTCTTACCTGCTCCAAGATCTTAAGACTCTGCAGTGCCTTAAAGAAGTAAAGAAGGTAAAGCAGAAAACTACAGGTAGGTGAAACTCTCAGCTTTCCACACTGGCCGTGTTGCTGCTTCCCCTCTCCCTCCAAGTGTGGAATTGTTGGTCAAAGAGGGAACAAATCCTGTTCCCAGTTCCCCTTCCTTTCCCCACAGGAACACTTAGAGTGGCATCGTGTTACCACAGAGCACAATCTACTTTCTTATTTTTCCACTCCCTTTCCTCCACCCTTATTTTTGAAGCTTTACATTAGATAGGAACCACATTAACTGGGGAGAGTTAACAATCCACGTGGGGAACAAACACTTGGGAAACAGGAGTCAGGAGTGACTGTAAATGTCTGAAATCAGAACACAGCCCTGACAGAACTGCAAGCAAACAAGAAAGGAAGCACTTGGCTCCAGGGAAACATTCTGTCCTGTCCTCAAAATCCAACCAGACTTGGATTCCAGGTCTGTTTCAAGGGCTCTTTTCTTTATCCCAGATAACTGAATTCACACAACGAGCAGTAGCCTGGTTTTTTTTAAGCAAAGCCAGTGCTTAGGAAGCCAGAAAAACTCATGGTTCCACTGGCCTTCCTGCTGAAAGAAATTCATACTGTGGCTGAAATCTCACAGTGTTATGAAACCAGGTTTTAAAGGGGCCATCGCTGTTTCAGAAAAGCTTGGGATTCCAAAGCTCTTGTGCTTGATTTTCATTCCTCCCTCCCATCCCTGCTGTTCCACTGCCCCTTGAGAAGAGCAGTTTAGGATGTTTAGAGTGGAAACTTTGTGGAGTTTTCACTTTCAGGTCACTTTTAGGTGCAGAACTCAGACTGATTTCGCAATGGCTACAGGAAACTGTGGTGGGGAAAAGGGCCCTGGGTGTGAGCAGGGGGTGTGTGTCACCCTGACAGTGTGTGACAGCCCAGGGACAGCTGCAGCCAGCTCAGGGTCACTGCTGCAGCTCTGCTTGCAGCTCTCAGCCTTCCTGCTCTTCCCATTCCCAAATAATCCAGTGCACCCCCCGAGTCCAGCTGTCCCTGCTAAGCCCCAACACCAAACTGGGAGCCTTCAGCCCCTTCCCAATGACTCTGTGCCTCAAACGGGGTCTCTCAGCTGTGGGAAAACCCCAGGATGTGTGTCCCACAAACCAAAACCCACCGTTTAACTGCAGGAAGGGCCCTGCAGGAGCCCCCAGCGTGTGTTTAACCAACCCTGGAGCTGTAATGGAATTTACAGTGCCCTGATCCATCCATTAGCAGATGAGACAGTGCTTTATTCCTCATCCAGTGATTACAGGTCACACTGAACTGCCCTACTGACGGTGCAAAACTCTGCAAAGGCACCCAGATGAACAGGGGCTGTGTCACTGGATCACTGAGGACGTGCCACCAGCTCCCCTGTCACTGCAACACTGAGGACGTGCCACCAGCTCCCCTCTCACATTGCCTGGCACAGCAGAGCCCACATGGAAAAGCTGCCAGACACAGTCCAGGCTCCTCCAGGCAAAGGATGCTGCTGCATCCCTTGTCCCTGGCCTGCAGAGCAGCCTGGAGGATGCTGCTGAGGCCAAAAAAAGCCCAGCCTGACTCCAGGAGTCTGTGCTGCCTTCCTGTGTCTGGGAGGCACATTGGAATGAAGGTAAGCAGATGGCTCCTCTCACTCAGCCTGGGAAGGTCCCTGGGGTGTGCACAGCATCCCACTGCCCTCCTTCCCAGCCCTCCCCACCACTGCTGGAATGCCAGACTCTCCTTCCTAAAGGAAGCACCGGGAATGAATGATTAATCCATCAGTGCTGATGGCACCACGTTAGGAAGGTGCTCTGTCATCACAAACATGAATTATTTCACAGGCTCTTGACTCAGAAACTCGGTGTGCCCCATCCTCTACCTGAGCTAAGGCAAATGAAACAAAGGAGCTGCTGGAATGAAGAAAAGGAACTTTGATCAGTCACACTGAGTGCCAAAGCCCCTGCACTCCCCAGGCTCCACTCCAGCTACCAGAGAGCCTGGACCCCTTCAGATCCACACTCACTTCCCAGCACCACAAAACTGCCTTTGTGGCACCTTTCCAGCTTCCTGAGCTTCAGCAGTGAGTGACAACACACTCTGGACTTGTCCCCAGCAGGCAGAGCTCGCTGGCTTTGCAGGAACACACATTTCCACAGGGGCCTGGTGGAGGCCACTTGAATGAGGCTGAGGTCCTTCGAGGACCAGGGCTGGAATCCAGAGGCACTTCCTGGTACCAAGACAACCAGCAAAGCACAATTACCAAGGCAGGACTGGATGGCTCCCCCCCAGATAATTCAATAGCACAGATAAGCTGAAATCAGCAGCTCTGAGCCACATCACCTCTGGGGCCCACTGCCCTCTTCCACCACAGGGTTATTGCTATTTTGGGGTTTTTTTTCCTTTTAGCAAGCTTTGTCATCTGCCTGCCAACCCTTTTACAGTCTGTAATGCAGCTGGAAAAGTGGCCACTAGCAAAACCTGGAATCACAGAATGGTTTGGGATGGAAGGGGCCTTAAAAATCATCCAGTGCCACCCCTGCCATGGGCCGGGCCACCTCCCACTATTCCAGGTGGCTCCAACCTGGCCTTGGACCCTTCCAGGGATGGGGCAGCCACAGCTTCTCTGGGAAATCTGTGCCAGGGCCTCCCCACTCTCACAAGGAAGGATTTCTTCTGTATATTCTATTTTTCTATATTCTGTTTTTCAGTTTGAACCCAATGCTGCTTGTCCTGTCACTACAGCTCCTGATCTTGGCTTTTTCCATGGCTTTTGGACATCCTAAGGGTCAAGGCCTCTGGCTCCTTGTGGGAGGCTTTGGGGGAATGAAGAACAGACTCACACCCTCAAAAGGTGGCAGCCAGAGATTTACACTCTGCAAAACTTCTGCAAAATCATTCAGGTTGGACAACTTTCTCCTTACACTTATGGGAATCAGAGAAAGAAAGATTTCAAAAGACTATCACTGAAAAAAGTTGATTTTTATCTGTGCATGGCCAGCAGAGAGACAACAGAGAGGAGCAGCTACTGAAAAGGAAAGCAAGACTTAAAATAAAAAAAAAAGCTACTCAGAAGCTGCTCTGTTAAGACAACTAGAAGCATTTCAAAGTTTGCAGATATTCACACTATTACAAAGCAAGAGCTTTTTGCAGTAACAAAGTCAATCATCCAGTTACAAAACACCCAAATTTCCCTCCTTGGTGTGGTACACAAGGGAACTCCTGACCTGCAGCTCCCATGAGCAGCCTGAGAGATTGTACTTCAGAGTTTAATGTCATCATTTCAAACTGACATCTTTTAAGTCTGGGCAGTTTTATCTGAAGAGAAAAAAAAATAATTAAAAAATCCTTTTCTGATCTGGCAAGTTGGGATGGATCTGTGGGGTTTTACCTTCCAAACTTTGGCCCTTTGGAATACCCTGTTTACACAGTTCACAATTGGAAGTTATTAAGGAAACTGCTTGATAAAAATTTGGCACAAAATGCCGTTTTGCCAAGCCAGAGATTTCAAGTCAGAACTGTCAAGTCAGTTCTCTCATACCAGGGGATTTTCCCTGACTACACATGGAATAAAGACCTTCAGCTGTGCCCACAGCACTGCAGCTTTTCCTCCATAATTCAGGATTCCCACGGGAGTTTTAATGCCAGGGACCTTCAGATTTAAGGGATTTCTCCTTCCAGATATTCCTGTGCTACCACCCACGGAGGACAAACCCCTGTGCCTGGTGTGGGACCTGTGGGAACAGGATTCCCCTGACACAGGAGCAGCTGGAATGTCACACAGCCCTCTGGGAGCTGCTGGGAATGGCACAAATACACGTGTGGGGAGAGGAGAAAATCACACACATTTGGGACAGACAAAACCTGTCCCAGTACAGCCCCAGTAAAGGCCACATTTGGTTCTGTATTACTGACCTGGGGTGGCTTTAAAGCAAAGCTGGAAAAGGGAGGCTGGAAACCAGGAAAAGGGAACAAAGCCTGACTCCATGTGGGAATCTTCACATGGAGATATTCAGGGGCTGGATGAGCAGGATGGACAACTTCAACTGGGAGAGCATCTCATGGTCCTGTGAGAGGAAGTAACTCCACAGTGACATTCTTGCTTTGCCTTCTCCCTTTACACACCTCAGACTCTTTGACTTGAGAAGCACAATGATAAAGAGATAAGAAATAAATGCCTTGTGATGGCTATAATAATATCAACCTGTTTTCATGAGAATACCTTCTCTCTCGTGCAACTCCAGCAGCAAGTGCTGGCAACTGTGCTCATTAGTGGCTGATTCAAGAAGCAGCTCTGTGTGGGTGTCATGAGACTGTCACTGGGAGGGGGATCCTGCTTACATAAGCCTTGTGTAACAAAAACCAATTCCAAATCAATGCCTGTGCTCTTTTTGTTAAACTGATGAAGTTCCTTTGGCCCTTCTGGGTGTAATTTAAATTTGCTTTTAACTAACAGGCTAATGAGTTTGGCTCACCCCAAAGTGCACATCAGGGGTGTGCAGGGTCACCTGCCACACATCCCACAGAAGCCACTGCAGTTTTCTCTTCAGTGGAGGCCTTTGAACACACATTCACCCAGCCTGGATGCATTCAAACTGGTTATGCTGGCTTTAAACTTGTCTAATTCAATCTGTTATCAGACTTAGCAAGATCACTTTGATTAAGGGTTTTAATTCTTCCCATCCCATTTGAACCAAAATATTTGCTAAATGTACTCGTTTTTCCACTTTCCTTTCCTCTGGCAAGAGACTTCTGATTTTCTTGCCTCTTTCATGGAGCTTGAATTACATCCCTGCACCTTTCCCTGCCTAAGGAGTCACACCAAGGTGCAGACAGTGCCACAACAAACATCTCTGCCCACGTCCCTGGGTCACTGCCTGATGACAGCACTGCTCCACAAAGCCCTTTGAGTGTCTGAACCACCAGCTACAGCCAGACAAGAGGCTGCAAGGCATGAGGGAGGTGAAGCTGACACCCCTCATGGCCTTGGGAAACCTCAATTCCAGGTCTCCCATTCCTGCTGAGCAGCACGAGGGTCCCTCAGTGAGCTGGGGTTTGGATGCCCAGGGAGGGATGTGTCACCTGGCTGTTCCTGGAGGATGTGGTGGCTGTAAGGGCTCCCTGGGAGAACATTCCAGCATTTGAGTCACCGTGGTACAGCCAGGGCACAGCAGCTCTGGCTCATCCCAGTGCCACGGGGAACCCCAAGCTCACAACAAGCTGATTAACCAATTCATTAACAGCAACAACCACTGCAATAGAAATGTGAGTTATGGAAACAACCACCTATTTCCCACCCTTGTGGGAGTTACCACAGGGGCATTTGGGGTTTTTTTGGGCCCACAAAGGGCTACAGCCAGGCCCAGCCTCTGCAATTTGTTCCTCCTCTTCCCTTATCCTCCTGAGTGTTCCTGGAGTGCATTTGCACCCAGAAGGAGTAACGATGTCACAGCATCACACACTGGCTTGGGTTAAAAGGGACCTTAAAGGTCATCCAGTTCCACTAGACCAGGTTGCTCCAAGCCCTGTCCAGCCTGGTCCTGAACACTTCCAGGGATGGGGCAGCCACAGCTTCTTTGGACTTGATTTTTGCAAGAATGAATTACAGAATCACAGACTGGAGAGTTGGAACGGACCTAAAGATCATCTCATTCCAACCCCCAGATAAACCGAATTTACTCCTCTGGGCCCTGTTCCTTAAAGATCTGTTGTTGGGACAGCAATGTCCTGCTCTGCATCACTCCAGACCTCCAGCTTCCATGACTGAGTGCAACAAGCCAGAAACATGTTCCTAGATTTCCCCAACTCCTCCGAGTTAAACAGAAGGCTCTGCATGGCAGGGAGAGGAAAGCCACAAAATCTACTGGGGTTGCATTCAAATGTGCAAGAACAGGTCTTTCCAGGTAATTATCCTTGTTTACTGGAATTGAATACACAGGTCTCTACAAGATGCCTTGTGGAAATCAGGTTTATCTGCCAATCTGAAGATTGTACTTATTTAAGTAATGAAACATAAAAAAAAATACAAGTTTTCTTTGTAGCAACTGGTCCCTATAAAGTAGGAAGTGGATTCTGAGTATTGATTTGGAGCATTTTGATGTAATTGGATGTGATTGCTAAAGTAGACTAGTTTGGTGGCCTTATTATGGGATGTTCAACCCAGTGTTTGTTTATGGCTGTGTAATTTTTTTGGAGGTTTTTTCCCTCCCTGTGTTTGACAAACAGAAAATAATTTGGTTATCTCAAAGGCTCATGACTGAGGAGAATAAACCAGTTGTAAAATATGGCACAACTCTTTGCTGGGAAGGGCAGAGGGATTCTGTGGGTGCCAGCAGGAAAGGGAGGGTGATTCCTAGCTCAGGGACTGGTATGGGAAACCTGGATTAAACCTTCCAGATTAAATCTCCCACAATGTTTCTTATGGCAAGGAAATTCACCTATTCCTGTCTCAGCCTCTGTTGAGGAAGTGGATTATGTTCTACCTTCTCTCACCTCATTTTTATCTCTATTTTTATATTTTACTTTTTTACAGTTATAATATTTCAGGGACATGTTAACAGGCATCTCTGTCCCTTACACACATCCAAGGATTCTCTTGTATTACCAACAAATAATTGTAACAGAAGAACTAATTCAACAGTTGGGAGGAAGAAAAACACACGAGGAGGTAAAACCTGTACCTTTTGAGAAAGAATTCTTCAGACTATTTAAGTTTTTTTTTCCTTAGGCCTGCTAATGTCAGGACTTCTCACTCTTTGAGGTGTTTGTAGTTTAAAAATTCCCCTGTTACATATATTTCAGCCCTCTTGAAACACACAGGCTTATTTCTCCAGCCTAATCTCTTGTTCTCCCTCTAACAGGCAGACTGTGTCTGGCCATTTGGGAAATAGTTCATAATTCCATGCTTAAATAACTGGCTTTTGATAAAGGTCCAACACAGTGCTCTGAGAGCTGTTTTGTTTTTATGGATGGAGCAGACAGAGCAGAATGATGTTGCCTGCATACTAAGAAACTTGGCCCGGAGCCCACACACACACCAAAGGCAAAATAAATAAATAAACATATCAATCAATCTTGACGTCACCAGGAAAAGGGTCACTGCCATGTGGAACGAGACATCTGGACAGTGAAGTCACAGCTCTGGAAGGATGCCACTGAGCACTTCACATGCTCTGCAGCACAATGGGAGAAAATGACAGTCAAAGGAGGAAAAAAAGAGGGTGGATAAATTCTAATTGATGCTAAGTGAGCAGAGGATTAAAGCAGGAGCTTCCTACCTCCTGCCAACCTGGCCATGCACTTAACTTTTTCCTGATCACAAACTCCACTCATTCCCATGCCAACCAGAGTAAGACCAGCCTGTCATCTCACATGACACTGTCCATTACCTTTCAGAACCAGTTTGGGAACAAGAAAGAACAGGATCTTACCACACAATTAAAATTAAAACACGTGGAGGAGGACCCTTCCCACAGCCCTACATATTCCCACATCCAGGAATAAAGAAGGAGCACTTGTCCAGGTGTTTGTTACCTGCAGCTGTACCACAACCACACACAAAATGACAATTTGTCAGAGCAGCCACAGCCACAGACCACTGCAGCCTCTTGGACAAAGCCTGCATTCCAAGAAATTATTTTTAAACACACTCAAAGCAAAACGCAAACTGCTTTACTTAATAAACAAAGAGGTTTTGAGCAGCAGCAGCAGCAGCAACACGAAATGTCTGCAGGAAGCAGAGACCCCCTGACAACTCTTTCCCTGCACACACAGCCAGCCAACTTGCTCCTGCAGGCTATTGTCTGCATTTCCCTCGGTCCCCATCCAGACACAGCAGTGAAAGCAGCAGGAGGTTGTTCCCTGTGGAAGCTCCGAGCCTCCCTTTATAGCACCAGGACATCCGAGCCCATGCGGACACGCAGCCGGGATGCTCCCGGCACAATGGAGCATCTGCCCCCGGAGCGTGGCGGCTCCGCTCCAGCCCCGGGCATTTCGGAGGCGGCCTGATTTGAATGCAGCTCAGCCCAGCCGGAGTCTTTGTTGTCATAGCCCAGATTCCTTCAAGACCGCTAAAAAAATCCACCCTCCAAGAGATGGGAATGTGACTGCATGGAAAATGACTGTATTCCTGAGCCCCGGCTCCGCGGGCGGTTCCAAAGGGCTCTGTCCGGCTGATCCCCGCACGGGGGGATGCCCCTTCACCCTGTTCCCAACGGGATCCGGCTGCCGGACCCCGCAATTCCCAATTTNCCGTCCGCTTTTCCTCGGGGATCGCGGGATGGGTTGGGTTGGGAGGGAGCGCTGGGATCGTGGGATTGTGGAAGCGTCAAGGTTGGAAGGGGCTTTAGGATCGGCGAGTTAAACCGTCCGCCCAGCGCTGTCGCTGTAACCCTTAAACCACTAAACCACGTCTCCCAGTGTCAGACCCTCCTGGACACCTCCGGGAATGGGACTCCACCACCNGGGGCACCGCTGGGTCGCCCGCGGGACCCCCCTCCCGGCCGGGCTGCGGTGGGCGGGAGGCGTTTTTCCCGTCCGCTTTTCCTCGGGGATCGCGGGATGGGTTGGGTTGGGAGGGAGCGCTGGGATCGTGGGATTGTGGAAGCGTTAAGGTTGGAAGGGGCTTTAGGATCGGCGAGTTAAACCGTCCGCCCAGCGCTGTCGCTGTAACCCTTAAACCACTAAACCACGTCTCCCAGTGTCAGACCCTCCTGGACACCTCCGGGAATGGGACTCCACCACCTCCCCTGGGCAGCCCCTTCCAAGGCCTGACCACTGGGACAGTGAACAAATTTTCCCTCAATCTCCCCTGTCTCATTTTAAGGCTGTTTCCTCTAATCCTCTCACTTCAGGCTCGGCAGAACAGACCAGACCCCACCTCAACACAACCTCCTTTCAGGTTGGGTTCCTGAGGTCCCACCTGAGCCTCCCCAAGCCTAAATGAACCCATCTCCCTCAACTGTTCCTCATAAGACCCTTGACATGCTTTGTTTCCCTTCCCCTGGACACACTCCAGCTCCTCAAAGTCCTTTTTAAGTGAGACCCATGAGTCCAACCAATGCCCCAGCACCACCTTGGCAACTGAGTGTCACATTCAGTCTGTCCTTAAACACTTCCAGGGACAGCGACTCCACCACCTCCCCGGGCAGCCCATTCCAGCATCTAATCACCCTTTCTGTGCAGAAAGTTTTGCCTGTCTCTCCTCTCTATTTGGGTGAGAATGGGTGCTCAGAAGACACCCAGGACACAGGAAGTGTGTGGCTCAGAGCTGAGCTGGCTGTGACAGCGGCCACCACCTTGGACACCAGCCCATGTGAATTGCTGATGAGCTGGAAGGGCAGCCAGTCACATCAGGAAGGAATTTTTTACAATGAGGGTGTCAAAACACTGGCACAGGTTTGCCCAGGGAGGTGGTGGCTGCCCCATCCCTGGAAAAATCCAAGGTCAGGTTGGATGATGGTCTGAGCAACCTCATCCAGTGGAAGATGTCCCTGCCCATGGACAGGTTGGAATGATGACCTTTAAAAGTCCCTTCCAACTCAAACCATTCCATGCTTTGCAGGTGGGATTGCCACCAGGTTGTGTGAACTGCAGAAAAAAACCCAAACACACTGTGCAATTCTACAGCAGCAGCAGCAAAAGGATTGCCATCAATCCTGTTACTACTTAATCTAGTTTTTAATTTTCTAGACACAGTGGATTTGCTGCTGCCCTCAGCCATGTGATAAATCTGCAGTGTCTCCTCTGGAGCCAACGGGATCACCCGAGGAAAGGAGACATCTGGGCTTGTGGTCCAGCTGTACAGATCACATTTGCCACAGGACAAGTAATGTAATGTGGTGTGGATAAATGAGGCTAATTACCATGGGCTCAGTCCTGAGCCTCCACCCACCCAGCACCACAGACAGAACAGTATCAGCCATGTCATTCACTGCAAGTTTTATATGAGCTTATATATGAACTTTTATATGAGCTGAGAAAAGAGCCTGAAGTGTAAATCTCCATGTTCTAAGAAAATCCTGTGTAATATGGACTTAAACTAAACCACAAGTCAAACATGAGGCCAGGGGTGTCTGAATCCATGACACGAGGAGGCCTTGCCTCAGCCATGGACAGAACTGTGATGAAATGAGATGAAATCAGATGTTTAATGCCATTTCTGTACACAAATACAGCCAAGATTCTCTAGACCCATTTCCATGTCAGTTCCCAGACCTGCTTGGTTTGTCAGCCACAGCCAAGAGTATCTTTGTGTGAGCTGGTCTGACTTATTTAACATAGTTATCACATGCTGGAGACTTCTGAGGAATTCAGCAACAGGAATTAGCCCTGCCAAACACCTCAGTCCAGGAGAAGGGGCAAGGTGACCTCTTGTGGTCTCTGTTTTATGTGGTTTCATAAAGGTCAAACCAATTCAATTATTATTTTCTTTGGTGCTTCCAGCAGAGATGAAAGCGTGCTGCTGTTCCAGCCTGTGTGTGTGTGCACAGGCTCAGGGATTAGAAATTACCGTCCTCTTTAAAGCTGAGATTCATCAGTTTCATTATAATAGAGTCTGGATGCCATTGTGTGGGTTGAAAGCTGGTTGGATTTTTCCATTCAAAGCAGATCTCAGATTTGTATGAGGGGCCAGGGATTTTTCTATTGCTCTCCCTGCTTTTCTAATGAGTTGGGCTCTTGTTTGTACTGGTTTGAGGCCACTGCACATACAGATATTGCAGTTCAGTATTTTAGAGAGAGGAAGATTTTTAAATACAGATCATAGTCATTGAGAACATCTGCAGCCTTTGTGTATTCTCATTCTCTTTGCCTATTTTTGTCCCTGTAGCTGTTATTTACCCTCAGCCAGTGGTTGCCTGCACACATCTTTCCACAGGCCAGGCTGAAATAAATGGGTGTGGGACTGCCTGAAATTCCTGTGCTGGTGGGGTTTGGGATGGAAGGCACCTTAAAAATCATCCAGTCCCACCCCCTGCCACGGGCAGGGACACCTCCCACTATCCCAAGTTGCTCCAAGCCCCGTCCAACCTGGCCTTGGACACTTCCAGGGATGGGGCAGCCACAGCTTCTCTGGGCAACCTGTGCCAGAGCCTCCCTCACAGGGAGGAATTTCTCCCCAGTATCCCATCTATCCCTGCCTGCAGGGAGAGCCGAACACCTCGTGTCAGGAGAAGGGGCAAGGTGACCTCTTGTGGTCTCTGTTTTATGTGGTTTCATAAAGGTCAAATAAATACAGTAGTATTATTTTCAGTCCCACTAAGTTGTGGACAGCACAGTTGCAGAGCTGAGGAGCAGCCAAGGTGAATCCCAGCGTTCCACAGGGGTTTGCTGCCTGTGGTCACCGGGCGGGTCACTGGCAGAAGGAAAACCCCGTGAGGATGGGGTGTCCTGGGCACTGGGGAACGGCGGTGGGAGCCCGGGGCTGCTCTCCCTGTGCTGGGCCAGCCCGTGGGCAGGAGCACAGCCGCCTTTTGGGGCTCTGAGGAGCAGAGCCCAGCCCCGGTCAGCACATCCCGGCCCCCATCGGCACATCCCTGCTCCCCACGGGCACATCCTCAGCCTCCATCAGCACATCCCGGCCCCCATCGGCACATCCCTGCTCCCCACGGGCACATCCTCAGCCCTCATCAGCACATCCCGGCCTCCATCGGCACATCCCTGCTCCCCACGGGCACATCCTCAGCCCTCATCAGCACATCCCCGCTCCCTGTCAACACATCCCTGGTCCCCAGCAGCCCATTCCCACTCTCCATCAGCCCATTCCTGCTCTCCATTAGCCCA
>WEIV01025122.1:315666-328637 GCA_013390005.1 Calyptomena viridis | reverse complement strand
GTTTGGGGAGAGCAGAGTTTGAGAACAGCAGGGTTTGGGGACAGAAGAGTTTGGGGAGGGCAGAATTTGAGAAGAGCAGGGTTTGGGGACGGGAGTTTGGGGACAGAAGAGTTTGGGGAGTGATGGGTGAGAACAGTTTCAGGTAAGGGATGGTGGGTGAGAGCAGAGTTTGATGAGGGCAGAGTGGGAGAAGGGATGAGTGAGAGCATTGTTCAGGTGAGGATGGGTCAGGGCAGAGTTTGGGGAGGGATGGATGAGAACAGTGTTTGGTGAGGATGGGTCAGGGCAGAGTTTGGGGAGGGCAGTGTCCTGGGGAGGGATGATCCCTTGCTGAGCAGGTGAGAGCACACAAGGAGCTGGACTCTGCTTCCTACTGTCCACGGAAGTGTGAGGGAGGGAATGGTTCAGGCAGGAAACACATTAAATTAGCCACGAGAAAAGGTCAAAGGACAGGGGAAGAAGGGAAACTTAGGCTGGGCAGGGGAGGACCAGTTGCTGTATTTCCCACAGTGGTGCCTGATTGTGGGCAGTTCTCAGTGTTCAGGTACCTGTGCTGCCCCAGAGGTGCAGGGGAGGTGATCTGTGGGCTGTGATCCCTGCAGGAGGATGGCTGAGCTTGGCTTTCCCCAGGCCTTAAACATCCCACATGTACACTTGTGCTTGTTCACTCCTAAAAGTGTGTGGGAGAACTTCTGCAGCTCCAGCTCATGGACTTGTGCCTCTCTGCTTGAGGATGTTACAGAATAATACCATCCTGTGCCAAACTCCACAGGTTTTTGGTCTGTGTCACTGTGGCTTCTCTCCCAAATTACTCTGTAGTTGCAGGTAAGAAGGGTTTAGCCTTGGGATGTCTCTCTCAGCTCTTCAGTGTGAATGGCAGTGACTTGTGCAGCAGAGATGGGAGCTCATCACAAACTCCTCATGCTCTTTTAGTCCCTTTATGGCATTTACAGGCCCTGCAAGAGAGGGACCTGCAGCTCCTGCCCCTGGAATAGTTTTATCTGCAAACTGATGTGATTTGTCTGCCTTATCTTCCAGTCAGCCTCTATCTGAAGGGCCAGTCCAGAAAGTAACATTTGAAGGATGATTTTATTTCCAGCCTCCTTTCTTGCATAAACCACTGCATCAGTTCTCCTGCCCATTCATCAGTGTTTGATCCCTGCAGGTTCTGTGGAAAGATGCAGGTGGTTCAATAGCAAACAATCCTCATTAACTCCTGGGTGTGTCAAGTCCCTGAATCTTGTCACATACCAATAACTGTTGTATTTGTTTTGCTCTGCAGTGGGGTTGTGGAGACTAAGAGTGATCAGGCACTGGTTGGAGTCCAGAATTATTTGGAGGTAGGTCCTTGCTAATCATACTGTCATTAAAATGAAGCTTCTGGGGTCACACTGCTCAGCTAGAGAGATTATCAAGGATAAATATCATTTTGAGGTTGACAATAACACACAGTGCTAAACACTATAAAGCTCAAAACAGTCAAAGTGCTTTAGAATTGATGTCACTTCAGAGACTCTGATGCTGAAAAGGAGCTGAACCCTTCCATGAGACTTAAAATTGGGGCATCTGAGTCCACAGTGATGATTCTGAGAGCTCCTGTCAGGTGCTGGGGCACCTGAAGGTACTTAAGCACATGAGGCTTTGTTAGGATTTGTGGCTTTGCCTCCTCTCCTCCCTAAAACTGCCTCAGTTCCTGACAAAATCCTGTATGGATTTAAAAACTAGATGCTGTGTGCTCCTGGGAGAGGATGTCTCTAGTAGATGTTTTCAGAACAAAGCACAGCAGGATGTCCATTGTTCCTTGCTGTTTGCATTCTTTTGGAGTTCTAATATGCCAGGGGAAAAAAAAATCATGATCTTATTATCAGTGTAGTTCCTGCACTGCTCCCAGAGATTCTCCAGAATTTAGGAGTGGCTTTCAGGACCTGAGTGCTGTTGGGGCTTGGAGTGAGTGTGTAAGAGGAGTGCAAAAAACCCATGAGTAGAAAATGGGTGACTTGCACAGGGTAAAAGCTCAGCACACCTGAGCACTGTAATCCAACTGTATTTAATTACAAGCTGCTGGTGAATCCCATGTTCTGGTGCAGGGCAGGAATCAAAAGGAAGCTGCATTATTTGTCCTGGAAGCATCATGTCATTCAAAATGAAGCTTGTGCTTGCTTAGAAGGTAAGAGGTGGTTGAGGAGGATGGAGCTGGTTGCTGTGGCTCAGTTCACCTTTGTGTTACTGGTTTTTGGTCAGTCTGTCCAGCCCAAAGTGACAAACTCAGCAGTGTGAAGTTGCTCAGCAGCCTGCAGGAACGACTGGGATGAATTATGGTTGGAATGAGGGTTCTCAGGGTGTATTTGTATGGCTTCTTGCCTGAGCCCAGTGCAGAGAAAGTGGATAAATATCGTGCAGATCTTGAAAGAAGAGCCCAGAGGACTTTCTATCTCATTTATCTCCTCCTCTGAGCCATGCAGTGCTCAGCCCCAGGCACCCAGCAGTTGTTTTGCATTATCCAAGTAACTGTGTTTGAACAGGCAGATGAGTAGGATGGGTGATTAGGGGAGAAAAGAAGAAGGAAAAAAGAAAAACATGAGCTTATTTGGTGTTGTCTTTTCACAGTATCAGCACTTTGCAGGCCAGTTCTGGGCTATGTGCTTTGCTTTCATGTGGTGGTATTGATGCTGGGCACTGCTGAGCAGGGCTGTGTCTATTAGAACCACATGGGAAGTCTTAAAGCACTTTAATAGAAAACTTCTGGGGCCTGTAGGAATTTATCTTCCTTCCTCCTTTTCTCTGCAGCCTTGAACTTCACTGCTTTCCAAAGCCAGGAAGGCAATTGAAGGGAAGGGCAAAATTAAACCTGTGCTGAGATCCTTATTGTATCCTAAAGATATTCAGGCATTTGTTTGCAGTTACAGGCAAGCAAATAATGTGTGAGGTGCAGACTTTGTGTTTCATCAACTGTCTACTTCAAAGTGCAGTGGGCTGCTTGGTTTGTGAGTGTGTGCTGGGGTAAAATTGCTGAGCAGAAAGGCTGTCTGGAACCCTGTGTCACCAAAAAATGCTGTATCATACAGGGCACAGAAGCTTTTGCAGCCTGTAGCAAGTCTCTAACAGAGTTCTGGGACTGTCCAGAGGAAATGGAGACAGCTCTGGGACAGATGGAGATACTTGATGGAGCTTTTAATACCTCTTTGAGGGGTGTGAGCTTTGCAGACAACACTTCATTTCTTTCTTAGAGACATTTTTGTCTTGAAGCACTTGGAAGCCCAGCTTGGTAGTGATGGGTCCAAACCAAATTCCAGACCTTGTTTCCCTGTGACTTGGCTCCCTCCAGTTCTTTGTGGAAACTTGTAAGATGCAGGACTTTGAGTCTCAGCTCTTACAAATGTCCCTGCTGTGAAGGAAGATCCCTTGTGTAGCACCTTTTTCTTTGTGCTGCCAAAGAGAGTTACCTTCCCTCCCATGTGTGCTTGGAACCATCTCCTGAGAGATGCTTTTTCCCCTTGTGCTGCCCAAAGCTAATCTTCCCCACACAGAGCCCTGGTTTTGGCCAGCAGCCTTGTGCTAAGGCCAGATATTATTCCTCATGAAAGGAAAAGGGAGTAGGGGAGGAGAGAGAGAACATAACACCAACTCCTTACTATGCAAGGCAGCTTTGCTACAACCTTCTGCCCCCCCTTCTTCCCCACATCCTTAAAAAAGAGAGGAAGAAAGGAAGGAAAACAGAGAGAACTGTCATCTTCAACCTCTGTTTTGATAATAATTTCAGTGATGTAGGAGATTGCTTTGGAAACCTTTTTTTTCCCCTAACAGAATCCACATTCTCAGCTTGTCCTTCCTGGCTTTCACTTCAACTTTTATCTCTTCCCCTAAAAAATGAGTTAGATTTTTAATTAGTTTCAGTTGACATAGCACCCATGGAGTCAGTGAGGCTGTGATGACTTGCAACCAGAAGCCTGCATGTTATTATTTATTAGACCATAATAATAATAATTATAATTAAGGGTAATTTATAAACCCTGCAGCCTCCCTGGCAGGGCCTTTGCACATGATGGAACTATCAGCAATGCTGTGAGACAGAAGGGGACACTTCTTTTTCCATAACATTCCTAATGCCTGTAGAGGCTGATGATTGAGTATCCTGAGGATTTTTTTTATTTAGACTTCAGGGAGAGGACTGGATGAACTTTTGCTTCCCCTCCATAGGTGGTGTGCATTAGTGGGCCTGTTCTTCATCTGGTCTCTCCAGGATTTGTGCAGAGTGAGAAGCAACTGAGCTGGGGGTCCTAAGAGCACTTTGGAATGTGGATCCATATCGTTCTGGCACACAGCAGTGGAAATTTCAGCACAATTCAAACTATGGAAGTGCTTAATGAATGAAACCTGTTAGCACAACAGACCTACTAAGTGCAAGTAATACTTTTCCTCTGCATCACTGGCACGTTGGAGGTGTAAACTTGCACCCTGGGATCTTGTTGGGGCTCCAGGAATGTGGTTGTCTGGAAAGATTTGGGAAGTAAAGGCCAAATGGGTGAGATCTGGTTCAGGGAGAGGCCTCCAGCAGGTGCCAAGCCAAGATTTGGGTATTTAGCAGGTGCTGCAAAGAGGATATTTGCATGTTTTGTGGCTTGAAGAAGGGAGCAGAGAGCTGTGAACCCTGAGCACCCCAGGACAACCCAGCCCCTTTATTCCTCTGCCTTCTCTAGTGCTTTTCAGCTGGGTGCCCATGGGTGAAGTGCTTAATTTCTGCTTCAGTTCCTCCCCAGGAATCCCCAGCTGATATCAGACAGGATGGGGGGCTGGGTTAGGAACAGTAAAGCCTTTGAGTTCCTCAGCTGCTTCTTTTAGGGGCTTGTTTGTACTGAAAGGGCAGGAAAAACTGGTTGCTGTCCAAGCAACTGCTCCATGTAAATAATGCACCTTTTTTGAAATTCAAGGGGGGGATAATAACAGATTAAAGGACCCAGGAACCAGAGGAGGAAACTTTCAGCTGCCTGTGGGCTCAAAGGACTTTGGAAGGAACAGGTAGGAGACATTTGCATAGGTGAGGGGTCACTTCTGAGTTGCCTGCAAAGGGGTTCAGCAGTTCAGAAATCCTCTGTTTAATGAGATCATATCCCATCCTAACGAAATGAAATATTAAAGTTGGAAGTGGAGGCAGCAGTTGACAGTGTATTTCCAGCTGTGGATTCCACAAGCAAAGGTTTCAGCTGCACCAACTGAGATTTGCCGTTGCTGGTGGTCACAGTTCTTGGATTCCCAGCACATTCATCCTTCAGAGAGGTGGAGAAGGTGGTGCTGGAGAAGGGCAGCTGTGAAAATACCGTGTTTTCAATGTGTTATTTAGTCCTGCACCTCTGTGGATTTGCTGGCTGACCTGAGCAGGGGAGAGAGACCCACATTTGCCTTGGAATCTGCAATCCCTTCTCCAGCCTGGTTTCCAGTAGTGCTCAGCTCCTGGTGGCAGAGGAGAGATCCAAACTCTCCTAATTATCCAGCTTGGTCCAGGCTGAGATGGGATGCAGTGTGGGATCCCAAGCAGTGCTGCATCCAAGCCTGTAGCAAAAAAAAAGGATGTTTCCCATGTTCTCTCCTGTTCTCTCTCAGCTCTGTTTCCACTGGCTGGTTTTTGTCTGATGAGAAAGGAGGGGGAGAAGAGGGTGGAGGAAGGAGGAGCCTGTGAAACCCAAACATCTCAGAAACTTTGCTCTTAAAATCAGCTTCTGCTTTAAGACAAATTCCTGAGGCACAAGCCAAGGTCTGCTGCAGAGTGTAGCTTCATTTCTGTCTGCTTCTCTCTGCTTGGGGGTGATAAATAAAGATTTTTCCTTGTTAATTGTAACCACATGTGAACTCCAAATAGAAGGATTAGGAAAGGAAAAGTCAGTTTTTTCTGTTTCCCAGCCTCCCCCTGCAGCTTGGTTGCATTTTTCCCTGCCTTCCTCTGCATTTTAACTGTACATTTCTGGGAGCCCAGAATCCTGACTGCTCAAATTGGAGCCTGGAAGGTATTTGTGACTCAGCAGCTCAAACTTTATTGACTCTTGTACCAAATTAAAATCTAATCAAGACCACCACTGTGTTCACTACTCGGGAGTTGGAGATGGGAAAGAGAAGGAAATTTCAAGTCATTCATCTGGTTTTCTCCCTTCTTTTGTGGTTTTTCAGTCTTTCAAATGTCTTGGTTATTCCCTGTAACTATTTTCATTGGATTTTCTGTCTAAGGGCCTCCCCTCACAAAGAAGGACTGTGTTAGCATCTCTTCTGCTCACTCTTGAGTGTTTATCTTGATTAAAATACACCTTATTAATGACTCATTTAGCAGAGGTTTATTTACTTTCCCAGCAGGAGTCTTTAGTAATTCCCCCAGTTGCTTTTCCAGCACTTTGTAAGTGAGCAAAATGAAAATAAAATGGGATAAAAATATAGATAAATGTAGATAATAACTGTAGATAAAAATATAGCAGAATAAAAGGGGAGAAAAGCCAGCTGTGTGGAGAGGAACAGTTGGGAAAGGGAAACAACAATCCGAGCCACAAGTGGTCCTCAAGGAAATTCATGCCAAAATCCATATACAAGACCTAGAGGATCTTATTGCAGTAGGGTTTGCTGACTAATTTTTAAAGGACAACTCAGCTGCAGTGTAATTTTGGGGGGTTTTGGCTCTAATAAGCTTGAACTCACTTATGGTGTAATTAAATTTGTTGTTTTCTGCTTTAGTCCTGCTGTGCCAGAGGTGAGTGAGGCATCACCTGAATCTCAAGGCAGCTCTGGCTCCTGAAGGAAACAGTCCTGCATTGATGCAACTGAGGAATATGTAGGGGAAAATAAATGTAAATCCCACCCTGTGGTGTTTGTGCTGTGCTTGGTGGTCCCTGCTTGGCTCAGGGGCAGCTGCTGAGTTTTCAGAGCTGTGTCTTGATTCTTAGCTCTGTTTATTTTGATATTTCTCAGTGGGACCCATAAATGCATTACCTCAGTCCTCTGGTCCCCTGGCTCCTCTGCTCTCCACAGATCCTGGAAGTGTGTTGCTCCCTGTGTCCCTGCTCCCGTTGTGGATGGAAAAGAACTGCTGCCTGCAGCAATAACCACAGGATTTTACACCATCCTCACCCTGGGAGCAAAGGCTGCAGCCTGAGCTCCTTCACACACCTTGGCTGGTGTCATTCAAACACCCCCGTGCTGTTTCCATCCCTCAGCAATAAGTGCAGGGATGGTGTCTGGGTTTAGGTGGTTAATATTCTGTCTTATACAAAGCAAAAGACAGGGAGATGAATATCTTTATTTTCTACACACAAGTAAGCTCACGTGGCATTTGGGATGTTCTGTTTGAGGTGATTTCAGGCCAGAAGGTGAAAACCTACTGGTGCTACAAGTCCCCCAACCAGACTCCTGTCCATCCCTCCCTTTGCCCACAGTCACTCCGAATTTCCTCTCTGTGTGAGCAGTAAAACACAGTCAGCAAGCAGCAGGGTGGGTGTTTCCCAGCTGGCCTGAAGTGGGTGCAGTGTTGCTGAATCCCTGTGGTGCTGATTTCAGAAGGCAGCCCAGAAGCTCCGGCCCAGTGTTCCCATCAAGTTCCACATCTCCAGCCGCACGGACACTGGTGTCCACGCCCTCGGCAACTCCGCTCACCTCGACGTCCACAGGGCCCCAGGGAGGCCACACCTCAGTGAGGAACAGCTCACCAGGGCTCTCAACTACCACCTCAGCCCTGAGCCCATCTGGTGAGTCGGTGCCAAGTCAAAACCCTTGTATTTTGCCTTTGTTGGAGAAATGCAGTAGTGATTCTGCCCTTCACACGCTGTTCTGTGTTGGGAAATCACTGCCTTGCACGAGTGTTTCTGCTGCTGCCAGACCCCTGACATGTTAAAGTCTTGTTCCACCACTGTTGTTAAGAGATCATGTGTGCTGGCACCTCTGAAACAGGAGTTTTGCCCTGTAAGTGTTGAATCCCCTGGGCTGATTCCAGTTTCACACATCAGAACAAAGTGTGTCAGCTCTGAGTTGTTAGTTCGTGCAGAATTTCAGAGTTACTCTGCATGAGACCTAGGAAATGATCATGGAACCAACAGTTCCTGTTAGAAATGGGCACTAATTACAGGAGTAATTACTACATCCTGCGAATTTTTCAAAAGGTGGATTTAATTTCATGCTCTTTGTTTTTTTTTCCCCGAGTTGTTTTGAATTCTCTGTCAGTTGTCACTTTCTGGTTCTTCCCCAGACACAGGTGCACTTTTATGCTTAAAGTAAATAAATTGAATGAAACACTGGGATTTTTAGCCTAAAAGCCATATCTTTGCTGTCATAGCATCAATGTGCCATTTGCCAGCAGCTGCTTTGCTCTGCTCTGTTCTTTTCTGTGTTACTTTGTCTTATTTGCATAAACTAAGAACTCTTGGAGGCACAGGTAGAGAGTGTCAAAGCACTTCAGAGTGTTGTGCAAGAAGGTGGGTTTGTGCAAGTTTATGGGAGATATTGAGGTGAGCAAAAGAATTTTGGTGCAGAGCCCCAGGTTCCCCATTTCACTTCACTGTCATCTTTCTGATGTCTGGTGACATGAACATAGAGGAAGGTTGTGGAGGCAAATTCCCTATGGCAGAGCAAGGGCCCGAGACATAAAAGCACATCCCTGCCCACCCCATGAAGGGATTGTTGTAAGAATAGCAACATGACTGTGAATTCCACTCCCCCTTCCTGCTTCACCCAGTCTGCTTTATTTTCTAATCTCTTCTTTGTGAAACAAGGCCTGGCCCAAATGCTGACAGAGCAAGGCCTGGGATTTGAGGCCTGACATCAACATTCCCTCTGTTCTTGGTTTTGCAAAGGAGGATTCCAGTTCTCCAGGGCTTGGGGAACCCTGAATCCATCTCCAAACATGAGGGTGCTCACATAGTTTGGGGCCTGAGGGAGAGAGAAGGGAATGATGGTGTCACTCTTTTCCCAGGAGGGTTTTCCTGGTTTCCAGGGCTGTGGTTTTCAGCAGTCCCTGCCACAACTTGCTCCACACTTAGGGTTGAATCAGAGATGGGCTGCAGGGATCAGCTTCTGGGCCAGTGGCCATTCCCTGCACCCTGTGCTGGGTGATGCCAGGAGCAGGATTAGGTGCAGGGACTCTGCTGTGGTGTGTCCAGAGGGCACAGTGACTCCAGGGAACAAATTCCAGCCTGTGCTGATGGTCATGAGCGTGTGTGAGACACTGGTGGTTTGGCATTTTATGCTGTTAGAAGGGATGTTGTGACTGGGATCCTACTTTTGTACCTTCTGTAGGTCTGTGCCAAAGAAGTGTTTGGTGCCTGTAGCTCTCATGGCCTCAGGATTGGGTTTTCCAGGGTTTTCCTGCAGCATTTCTGGAGCTGAGTGTCAGTATTGCTTTGCATTTATTTAACTACAGTGGGACCTTTTCTCTTTGGGACCTCAGCTGGAGCAGAAGCTGCAGCAGCTGTCCCATCCAGCTGCATTCTGTCACCTCTGAAGGAGCACCAGGGGAGCCATCAGAGGGGGAAGGGGAAGAGGAAGTGAAATCCTTGGCACTGGAACTCAGGAAAGAGGGCAGGAAGGCCCTGTGAGAGCACATAGTTCCTGTTAGTGGCTGTTCACGATGTTGTTTTATCTGACCTTTTTTCCTGATATTTACAGTTCCTTTGACAGTCCCCAGACAGTTTTGGGAGCTGCCTGAGGCCACCCTGCCTCTTCCCTTAAATCCTAAGTCTCCTCACTGTCCATGTTAGGTTGGTGGCCCTCTGTGGGACCCTCTGGTGCTGTGTGTGAGCAGGTGAGCTCAGCCTAAGGGCACTGTGAGGTGGCTCTTAGGCTGCTCTTAGAAATCCAGGAGTGTCAGCCCCCAGAAATCCAGAAGGGAATTTTCCCTTATTTGCAAAAATGTGCTTTGGCAGTTTGCAGGTTTGGTTGAGTCTTAAAGGTTTCACAGTGGGCAACTGAAAGAAGAGCAAATTCAGATTTCGCTGCTCTTACTGCACAGCCCAGGGCCAGCCATCCAGAAACAAGTCAGGTCATGCATCCCAAACCTGAGGTGGAATATTAGCATGTCAGCAAAGGATTGACAGTTCTGCACTTACAAATCCAGTTCCTTCATTGGCCTCAATTCCTCAGCAGTGAGAGGCCACAAAGCAAATCTCTCTCAAGCTGACTGGGAGTTCCTGTCCCTTGACAGCTTTCACCTTCCTTGACATATGTGCAAAGAGTCTAAAGCAGCTGCTCTGGGGTGGGGCTGCAGATGATTCCTTTCCAGAATTAAAAATAATATTCTGAAATAGAATTTGACTTGTGTAGGGCTTGGGTTGTTAATTTTGCTCACACTGAAAACTGGGTCAGAATCTGTACAGCCTGGAAGTCAAACCCTTTCTGGATGTTTCAGCAGTAACAGGGAACATGAAGTAGGTCATAGTTTTGGTTTCCTTAAGATTAAAACAGTTTGGGAGCAAAACTGCCTGATTTTGCAGAGGGTGGCACTGCAATGATCAGCTTGTTCTGTGTGTCACCAACCACTGAAGTGTCTCCTCCCTGAATTTGGGCCTGTGTTGTCAAGTTTTAATGGAATAAATTGTCCTAGAGAGCTCCAAGTGCTGCTGCACTCAATGCTGGGGGTCACACAGATCCATAAATATAATTAGGTTTGTCCTGGGAGCAAACAGGATTGCTGCTGGAGAAAGGGCTGAGCTAGAGACCCTCTCCAAGAGGAAGCAGTGGGATCTCACAGAGGGAAAAGTTTTGTCTCACCCCGAGATGTGACAGGTTGCAGGAGGTGATGCCTTGTGATACAATGCAGCCCTGCTCAATTAGTCTGAGTTTATCAGGATACAGCCAGCTTTTCCTTCTCCCTGGGGCTGAACCTTCCAAAAATCTGCTTCCCATTAAGGAGCCCAGTGACAGGCATGAGCCCTCGTGTGCTCAGGAACCAGCCCCTCCCTCTGCAAATAGCACTTTGCCAAGAAGAATTCTCTCCTAATGCCCAAGAGAAAACTCCAAACTTTGATGTGGTTGCAAGCAGGGGGTGATGGAGAGAGGGATCTTTGTGAGAACACATTGTTGTTGATGGGGCTTGGAAGGGAAACAAGATTCCAAGCTGGCTGACTGTACCAGGAGCCACAATAACCCCCTTTGTGGCCTGGTAGGTCCCTTCTATCAACTGATCTCTCTTAAACTTGCAAAACACATGTGGAAGGATCTTGTCCTCAAACATCAGAGTGTGTTTCATAGATGGGGTAATTTTAGGAGGACTTTGCTGTGCCTTAAATAGGGGTGGCAGTGCAGTAGAATCACACCTCCTCTTTCTGGTGTGGTTTTGTAAGGACACAGTAAAAGTTGTCTGAGTGACAAGACAGAGCTGGGATTCCTCCCACCTCCCCCAAACTGGCATTTGGTTTCTGCTGTCAGTGGAAGGAGCAGGAGGTACTTCTGGAAGGACATCTTTACCTCATGCATTGCCATTTCTACTTACATGTCTTTGGGATTTTTTTCCCTTTGGCCTCCTCTGAAATTCAGGCTCTGTTGGAAAGATAAAGGGTGCCACGAGTCTTTATTTACCATCATTTATTCATTTTGAAAAAATGGGATCCTAACAAGGCCTGAAATGTAGAATAAATGCTGGGAAGACATTGCTAGCTAGAAGGAATCTCTGGTAGCAATTGTATCTGGTAGGGGAGTCAGGAAAGGATGTCTGCCTTAAAGAATTACTTGAGCATAACAAGGCTCCTCTGAAAGAATCACCCTAAAAGGATGGTTATTTAATAAAAATCACAGAAGTGTTAACAAGAGAAGCTCAGGATGGATGATATGCTTGTGGAGGCATGTAGACAGAGGAAAATAAATGTAATAATTTTATTATTGTGTTTAGAAGAGGCTGGAGCTCCTGGGTTCAAACTCCACTGCAGGCCTGGAGGATGTAGTTTGCATTTCTCCTGATAGTTTATAGCAGGGAAGGAATCTCCTGGGCTTGTTATTGCAAATCTTTGTGGAGGCCTGTGGCTCAGCTTTAATTTCTTCTTCTGTGGTCTGAGCCTTTGCAGTCAAGGGATGGGAGCCAGAAGCACTTGAGCTGCCAAAAATCCCCAAAGCACCAACCTTTTTAAAGTAAATAAATAGATTTGACTATTACGTGGGCCCTTGTGGTATCCTGGGTTTTTACCCTATCTGGGTCCCTTCTCCTCACTGTGCCAAATTCCAGAGGCAGAAAGGCAAACAGCAGGAGAAAAACCACCTTCTAAGGAGAGGTGTCACCTGCAGGGAGGCTGTGCTGTGTGACAGGGACTCCTGGCTCCCTGTTCCCTGCTCTGGGATGAGGGAGGGTCAAACCCAGTAAAAGCTGCTGTGAGAACACTGAGGGAGCTGCAGAAACACAGGGAAGCTCTGTTTCCTCCCCTGCCTGAGAGAAGGTGTTTGACACCTCTGTACCCTCCCTGTGCCTCCCAGGCTGGGTGTGATGGCAGTGGTGGCATTGGCTTGGAGAAACAGCAATTTCTCCCTGTTGCTCAGAGGAGAAAACAGGGAAGTTCAGCTGCCTGGAAAGCTCCTTCTTGAGGGAACTGCCTGGAGTCAGTGGAAGATGAGTAGACAGTGCAGAAAATGGCTTTGGGGGTGTTCATGTGCAGTAGGAGGGTTCCCAGGAGCTCTGTGTGCTGCATTCTGCTGCTTTCAGTCAGGTTGGACCTCAGTGATGGTGGGAATCACCTTTGGATGGGCTGGGAGAGATGGTTGGGTTCACTGAGCAGAAAGCACACACTGTTAGCTGCCACTTCTCAGCTGGTTGGGGGGGATTGGTGCTGGCCATCACCTCTTGTGGTGCTGTCAGTGTCCCCAAAACGTGTTTGTAGGTGGCCCAAGGTCAGATTTACTCTGTGTTTGGTGACTGAAGGCTCTTCTGCCTTGTTTTCAGGGGATTTTGTCAGGAACTGTAGCGACAGGACAAGGGGGAGTGGGGTCAAAGTGACAGAGAGCAGGTTTAGGTTGGGGTCAAAGTG
>WEIV01025122.1:257351-315497 GCA_013390005.1 Calyptomena viridis | reverse complement strand
GTCCAAGGCCAGGTTGGAGCACCCTGGGATAGTGGGAGGTGTCCCTGCCCATGGCAGGGGTGGCACTGGATGATCTCCAAGGTCCCCTCCAACCCAACCATTCCCCGATTCCGTGATATTTAATTGTAAGTGCATTTTCTCCAAGAATCCATTGCACATTCAGTTCCCAGCAGAAGCTTTGGAATGTGTGTGTGGCATTTTCCATCTCACTGCTTGTCCTGTGTCCCCACAGCATCCTGAGTGCCCATCGAGTGGCCAACACCTTCCATGCACGATTCCATGCCCTGTCCAGGACCTACAGCTACCGCCTGTTGTTGGGCTGTGCCCACCATTCCCAAGTGCCAGTGTTTGAGAGGGATCTGTGCTGGGCTCCTGCAGGAGGGTGAGTGGTCCCTGCTCAATATCCCTGGGGAGTGACCTTGTTAACACTCTGGAGGGAAGGTTTGGGANCATGGAAAGGGTGTCAGGCCTTGGAAGGGGCTGCCCAGGGAGGTTTGGAGTTCCCACTCCTGGAAGTGTCCAAGGAATGACTGGATGTGACACTCAGTGCTCTGGGGAACAAGGTGATGATTGGGCACAGCTTGGACTGGATGGTCTTGGACATCTTTTCCAAGCTCAGTGATTGTGGAAGGGCTTGGCTTTGGGGGGAGGTGGTGGGCTGGGTAATTTCCACCCATGAGACCTCATTCCCTGTTTGTCCTGACAAGCTTTCAAGGAGGAAATGCCCCAAGTTGTGTTCCCTGGCACTCCCAGCTCTCTCTGGTTGTGCTCTCAGTTGTCCCTGAGCTGAAACACTCCCTGACTCCATCCAAGTCCAGCAGGGATTCCGTGTGTCCCTCCCCAGGGAAGGGCTGAGCTTTTCCTCAGCTGACCTTCCCAGTTTATCCAGCAAACCCCTGGAACAGCTGCCTGGAGGAGCAGGGCTCTCATCAATGCAGAGTGGCACAAATACAACACCCACCAGATCCCAGTTTGAGGTGTGACTTTACCTGCAGGGAGAAATGAGGGCTGAGAATTCTTTTATTATTTCTTTTATTATTTATTTTCCTGTTTCTCTAAATCTCTCCCCTGCCCTGAGTGTTTCTGTGTTTGAATAGTGAGAGCCAGTGACTGAGCAACCCTACAATAATAAATCAGGGTATCGAGCTCAGTATTCACTTGTGTTCTTGGAGTAACCACCGAGTCATAACAAATCAGTGCTTGTATATGCAAGGGAAAAAAAACAAATTCAGTGCCATTAAAAAAGAATAAAATCTCTGGGCATGATAAACAGTGGGTGAGATAAAAAAGCAAACAAACGCCAGAAGATAATTTGTGATTGTTCTTTTAGTTTATGTTGTGCTGAGATAAACACACATTCAAGAAACCCGGAGTTTTCTAGGCATTGTGGAAAAGCAGGTTTGTAGCCAGTTGTGGTAATTTCATCTCCACTATTGGGATAACAGTTGTGGATAATGGGGAAAAAATGTAATTTCAGCTGTCTTTGGAGAGGGATGAAGATGACATTGCCCTGACATTAAACTGCTGACTTTCTATTTTGTGGGCTGTGGAAGGGAAAAATAAATATGAAATTGCAGAATTAGATGTTATGTGCACAACGTGCCTTAATCTCAGGCTTTTTGAGACAGCATTTAATGGAGTCCAGACACTGCAGTTAATTTTCTCACCACTAAAGGAAAGACTGAGCACATCAGGAATTCTGAATGGAAGTTCTTACCAAAAGGTGGGATGTTTGGGCTGCCAGCAGTGTGTGTGCACTGCTGAGCACATCTGGTGTGTAAAACACAGAACACACACTGAACTTCTGGAGCTTTAGGAGTCCTCAGTGCTTCTTGCTGGGAGCAGGATTCTGTAAGTGCAGTGAAAAAAAAAATTAATGATGTTGGAAAATCTCATCTTGATTTTTCTGTTTTCTTCAGAAAGATTCTGACTTGTGGTAAGATCTGAAAAACCTAAGCCATGGCTCAGGCTTTTCTTAGGAGAAACTTTACAAAAATACAATAAAAATAAGCATCTGCTCAGTGAATACTTCAGTAAATCTGTCTAAATTCCTTTGCTTGAGACTATTCTGAACAGATCTAAAATAGTTCAAGTAAAGAAATCTGAATGACACTTGAGTCTTGGTCTTCTCTTCTGCATCCCCACCTTGGTTTCACCTCTGCCCCTTTGCTCCCTCATTCAATTTCTGTAACTTCCTAATTTCATCCTCTGGCTGTTGTAAATTCAAGGTTTAGAAAACCATCATAATTTTTGACATGGCAACATCTTTAACAGGATTTATAAGCTGCAGATACTGCAGAGGATTTTGGTTCTGTCTCCAGCAGTTTGGAGTTATTTCAGTTGAGCTGTTTTAAGAAGGTTTGGGTAAAAGCCTGTCCCTGCCAAGCCTGGGGCTTTGAATCCCTTCAGCCCTCAGGTCACTTGGCTTTTTGGTTGGTGGTTTGGGCTGTTCCAAGGCACATTCCATTAAAATGTGTTCCCACAGGAAATTCATGTGCCAGGTTGAAGCCTCTCATCCCTCACTGGGCTTTGACCCCTCCAACACACTGGTCCCAGCTGATTCTCCTGCCCTTGGCTCTGTGTGTTTGATTCCAGCCCCCTGAACATCCCTGCCATGCAGGAAGCAGCACAATTCCTGCTGGGAACCCACGACTTCAGCACCTTCTGCTCCTCCAACAAGGAAACACCTCCCAGGTCTCCAGTGAGGACCATCTTCCAGGTGGACATCCAACCTTCTCCTGGCTTTCTGTCCCACCACTGTGAGCACAGGTGAGAGCCCAGGGACCCAGCCAAGGTTGTGCTTCCAGCCAGGGTTCTGCTTCCAGCAGTTTTGGGGGTTGATGCCATGTTTGCTTTGCCCCCGTGTGAATTCCCGTGCTGGGAACAGCAGGGCTCTGCTCAGTGACAGCTTGGAAAGGACATTTCCTTCCCTCTCCTCCCCAGTGTCCTCAGGGAGAAAGAGGAGCAGGAATGAGGGCAGAGAAGCTGCTCAGGTTGTTTGTACATGGGATGTTTTCAGCTGGTGGCTGGAATGTGGCACAAAGCAATTCCTGTGAGGTGTCCCAGCATTTACACTCCTTTTGGTTGTTACAAACCAGCTCTGCCAGGGGATTGGCTTTGGGTTCTGTGCCCTGCTGTGTCCTGGCTTTGCCTAAAGACTGGAATTAAAGGAAAAACCCACCCAGCACCTGGGTCAGTGCTGGAGTTATGCAGATCCTCTCAGTTCACCCCACTAACTCCTACTGTCTTCCCAGGGAATGCTGATGAAATCCCATATTCCTCAGTCATTGCATAAACAAAAGAGAGTTGAGTGTCAAGTTCTTTCAGCACCAGGTCTTGCAAGTATTGAAATGAAGTGGCTGAATGTATTCTCTCTCCAGCACAAACTGAGGGGTTTTTCCCAGAAAGGTCATGGATATTTATCATCTCAACATGACTTTTGCTCTCCTGCTGGTTTCTCCCACTGCTGTGTTTCAGCCTGAAAGCAAACCTGCCTGTTATCTGTCTCAAATCCCATTTTTGTGCTTTCTGATCAGGAAAAAAACCTCCTTTTTTTGTCTTTTCCCCAGGGACCCTCCATGAGATTTGAATCCTTGTGAGCTGTAGCAGCAAGTGCCACACTCCAAACCCCACTGGAGCATTGCTACAGTTGGCAAACAGCCCCCTGTGCCCTTCCCCTGTGTCTGTTTTGCCATTTTCAGACAAAAAACTCAAAGGGAGCTGCAAAACCAGAGACCTCCTGGTGTTTCACTCCCTCCCAGCTCCTTCCATCTGCTCCAATTCCTGCTTTTCCTGCCCTGTGTTGGTGCCTGTCAATACTCAGACAGGGAATTAAGAGCCACCCAGTTGGGTTTGGCCACATGGAAGTGTTTCCCTCCTCCTGGGAGCTGAGGAACATCATCCCCATGGGAAAAGGAGGCTGGAGAGGAGGATGGATGCAGCCCTGCTGTCTGTTGTTGGGTTGGCATTGCTGAGGGGGGAGCTTGGCCTCCCTCTGCCAGGTTTTTTGGGTGGTTTGGGACACAGATAACAGTGGCAGAGTCCTGAGCTCACCTCAAAATAACCATTAACAGCCTCATCAAGATCAGCTTTGTGACCAGGTTACCTTCCAACCCAGCCCTGCTGTTGTCAGTTGACTGACTCTGTGATTTAATACATATTTTATGTCTTCAATTCTAATGCAAAGCAGGGAAGTTGCCATTCTTTGCATGACTGCAGAAAACCCATCCCACATGAGGGCAGAAACAGCTCAGGAGAGAGAAAACAAACCTAAAAACTGCACTGAAAAGCATCAAACCAGTTGCTGCTGGAATATTTTGGGGTTTGGTGACACATGGAGCCAAACTTGTGTTTTAGAGTGAGTTGTTTTTGTAATGTGGCAATATTAATTGATTTAATGAAGGTTTAGGCTGAAGGGGATGGCTTGGAGGAGCAAAATGGCATTTCACTCTCTTAAAACCCTTTGTTAGTAACAACCACAACCAGGAGTTTTCTGATTCAGAGACAAAAGTTGTGGGGTTTGGGTCTTTGTGACAGATTTAAGTGTTGTTGGGCTGGTTTTGTTGCTGTTTGTTTGTTCAGGGTTTTTTAATTACAGCTACTTTTAACCTGTAAAAGTCTCCCTGTGAGAACATTTGCAGTCATGGAGCTCAGTGTTTGTTTGTCCATCCTGCAAAGAAAGCAGCAAATATGACTCAAGTACATGGATTTGTCCACTGCAGTGGGAGAATAAACTGCTCCTGCAATGGGAGAGTGGTAAAAGCTTATAAATAGAGTTTCTAACATTTTTTTTAGCCTAATCTAAGGAGGTTTATTTTATCCTTCAAAGGGAGGAATCACAATGATAAACCACAGTTTCTTAGTCATATAATGCAGCTTTTCTTCCTCATTCTTCCCTTCCTTTCTGAACTCAACCCAACCCTCTGAATTGGCCACTTGTCTGTCTAAAAAGCCAACTGTTCAAATGATTCCTCCCATCAAACCCAGTTGCTCAGCAACAGTGGAAGTGGTGTCCCATCCCTCCAAAATGCCTTGGAATGCTCAGGATGTGTTCAGAGACTCAGCCCCTTCCCTCACACCCACAACATTTATTATTCACTGCAGGGTGCTGGATTCTGCTGCCAGGTGGGAAAAGGCAGCTGGAATTTTTTTGCTGGTAAAAGAAATTATCCCTGAGGTTGACAAGGAAAATGAAGTTTCCCACTTAAAGAAAAATACCTTGTTCTCTTTCAAAGTCTACAAGATGTTTTTTTGTCATTATTTTGACCCTTCTTTTGTAGTTTAATAGGTTTTGTCAAGGCTGCAGGGACAGGAGGATGCTGCCTGAGGGGGTGGGATGCAGATTGAGAGGGGGGATTTGTCCTTTTTACTCCAGGAATGCAGTGGGATATAAGGAACACTTAAATCAGTGAAATAATTTTTTTTATGCTGTTATTTTATTATTATTTTATTAAAGTAATAAAAGCTTGCCTGGTAGTGTGGAAATCTGGGGATGAAAGTGAAAACCTGCTCACTTTTATGCTCTTTTGACATATCTGCTGTGTGATACCTGTATGTGGGTGTGGTTTTGTATTTATCTAATGTGCATATCAGGGTTTTCTGATTTCTAAGAAGGAAAAGTGCACACAGGCTCTTCCCAGCAGGAATGTTTCTTAGAATGGAGTTGCTTAGAGTTAGAGCAGGTACTGGAGCATCAGCAAAAATACAAATACAGTTGGAAAGCAGCTTGTAAAGGTTTAGCAGGTGCCAGTGAAGTGTTGGATTAGTTCTCTAAGGAGAGTTCTTAGAGGAAATATTGGTTACTACCCTAAAACATTATGGGAAGTGGTTTCCATGTGAAGATTTGGGGAAAGGAAAGGATGTCTTCTTGCATAATAGTCCCCATCCATCCCCAAATATCCCCATTCCTGCTCTGCTCCAGCCAGATTCCTCAGGCACATCTCCCTCCTGACCTTTCCAGGGGCACATGGATGCACAGAGGGCATTGCTGAGGGTTCAAATCCATCCTGCAATTCCTGGAATCCATCCTGAATTCCTGTGATTCCCTCAAGCCACTTCCAAAGGAGTGGTGGTTTCTTCCTTTCTCCAGGGAATATCAGGCTGAATTTCTCAGAGCAGCAGCACCTTGGTTTGTGTTGCCCTTTCCCTTTTATTTGAGTGGTTATACTTAGGAATAAGGCAGCAGGAAGGCCCTAAAACCAGGAATTGTTTCAGCCCAGACAAGAGCTGTGTGTGAGCAGCAAAGGAACCCACACAGTGGGGACAGTGCAGCTCCTTGGCTCTGCTCACACTCACCTGGGACTTGCACATCACTGCTGGATAAAAGAACCATCTGAAATGTGATTTTAAATGCCTTTTTTTTTTGCTCTTTTTAGGGGCCTGGAGTTCTGGGAGGTGAAGTTCAGGGGCAGATCATTCCTTTACCGCCAGGTACGTTTGGTGTGGGTCTGGTTTTGTATTTATCTTCCCCTCCCAGAGCCACTGCAAATCCTGATTTATTTAGCAATCTTGCACCCCCATGCCTTGCAGAGCTGCTGACACACACAGGGACCTGGCATCAGGGAGCTGAGGGGCTGTATACTCTGATTAATTAACTAGACCCAGAATCTCTTAGTTTGTGCCTAAAACAAATCTCCAACCTCACCAACTCGTGTGGGAGGATGGAAAGTTTTGTTTTCCACCCTCTTTGTCCTTGCAGTGGAGTGGTAAAACCCAACAGACATGTGTTCTTGCTCTGCTGGATGGCACTGGGCCCAGCAAAGGCTGCCTGGAATTTTACTTTCTGGCTTTGGAACATGGAGTGATTCCCAGTGGGAAGGCCTGATTCAGCCCTGCAGGATCTCTGCCTCTGCCCTCGAGGTGTCTGTGGGCTTTGCTTTGAAATAACTCCACTGGGGGCTGCTGTTCTCCTCAGGGGAGACTCCCCCTTCCCAAATTCAGGGATGAGGGAAGAGCTGGCTGCTCTGAGTGCCCCCCCTGGCCTTGGTCACACTCAGAGAACAGGCCTGTTTTCCTGCAGGAGAGGGGGTGTGTTGTGGGAACAGCAAGCTGCTATTTTTTATCCTGTTTTGACAACCCAAATTTGGGTTTTATCCCGTGCCAAGCAATGCTCTGGGAGCTCTGACAGAGGGTGTCTGGGTGGGAGCAAGGCAAGAACAACAAGGTGGTGGCAAGGGGTTGATAACACAGCAAGGATTTGCTCTGGGGACAAGGACAAAATGCTGGGAAATGAGGAGGGAAATTCAGCTTAGTGACACTGCAGGTACCTCTGCCACTGAGCTCAGGCCTCTCCCAGCAGCTGCCCATGGAGAACAGGCAGGAATGGGCTGTAAACCTGGCCTTGGACACTTCAGGTGTCTTCAGGGCCAGGTTGGATGGAGCCCTGAGCAACCTGAGGTAGTGAGTGACATCCCTGCCATGGCAGGGGCTTGGAACTGGATGGTCCTTGATGTCCCTTCCACCCCAAACCATTCTGTGATCTGAGCATCTGCTTTTCCCCTCCATCATAAAGAGGAGACAAGACTTGGTGAGCTCTGATCTCACTCACAGAGGTGCTCTAAGTATTGACATCTGGATGTTTTTGTGATAAAAAAGGGTTAAACCACCCCAGAAGCTGCTTTTTGCTGAATATCCTGCAGAAGTGGGGGGCACCAAGCACGGGGCAGTTTGGGATGTGCTTCATGAACCTGTTTTTTTTTTTTTCCTACCTGACTCTGAGACATCAAAGCTGAAGTCATGGCATGCAATGACCTCTAGTGAGGGTGGATAAAATCACAGATGTGGAGGAGCTGTGCTGCTCTGTGCCCTCTGCTTGGAGGCAGGATCAGAGGACAGGCAGAGAGGCAGCACTTGCCTTTGGATAAATATATCTTGGCTTGTTGGACCTCTCTCATTGCAGTGATAAACAGGACCTTAGTGCATTTTGGTTTATTCTTTTGTAAATGTCAGTGGATCAGGAGCTCAGGCCAATGGTTATTACAGCACTGCAGTGAAGATTTTGGAGAGCTTGGAAAGGTCATTAATAGAATGTTTAATTAGCCCAAGTGATTGGTGTGGGCAGCAACCACACAGAGAGAACTAGGGATGGAAAAGCAGGGCTGGAAAAGCAGCATTTGGTGTGCAGGTGGCACTGGCAGCTCCAAGGCTTGGCCCTCTGGGCTCCTGGGGATACAGGAGGAATATTTGAGGCAGGAGGATGCTGAGGTGTGAGAGGGGTTTGTGCAGGAGGTGTGAAATCCATGCTCACCCACCAGCTCTGGAATGGCTGGTGTGGAGGGAGGGAAGGGAAGCTGTGCCATGCAGAGGTGTGGGATGCTGGGATGAGGGTTTTTTGCCTCTTTTTTGGCTTTCTGAGAGAGAAGCAAGTCCCTACACAGTCCCCAACCTGAAAACAGTGTTGTTTGTGTGTGGAGGACCTGTGAGCTCAGCTCCCCAGGAGCCATGTGGGTTTCCTGCCACACACCATGTGTGGGTGCTGCTGTTGTTTCTGAAACTGAAACACCCCAGCTCAGCTTCCTTCCCACGTGAGATGGGAGCAAACCCTGCTCCAAGGGGTCCTCGTGCTACAGGGCTTGGGAATTGTTAGCTGTGGGGAAGGAAAACTTCAAGGGAATGGGGGAATTCTGCTGCTTCTTTTCCCTTCCCTACCACCAGCTTTGGGTCCCACTACAGGCTGAGCAAAACCAAGGCAGTCCCTGATAAAGGGGGGAAAGAACAGCTTTTCTTGCAGATTTTGGGGTGAGTGTGGCTTTTGAGGGGTGATGATCTTTCTGAAGAAATAGAACCTGTTGGGAGAAGTTTCTTTTACCAGAGGGTGGTTGGGCACTGAACAGGCTCCCCAGGGTTTGGTCACATTCCCAAGGAATGCCAGAGCTCCAGGAGGGTTTCATGGTCCTCTCAGGGACAGGGTGGGATTGTTGGGGTGTCCTGGGCAGGAGTTGGACTCTGATCCTTGTGGTCCCTCCTATCTCAGAATATTCAGTGATTCCATGAACTTGGTGGGTGGGTCTGGGCTGTCACTTGTGGGACTTGAGTGGCACCTAAAACAAGGTTCAGGGTGTTCTTTGCTGACACCACGAGTGCAGGACTCTGGGCAGAACTTCCTCATCTCTTGAAGTTTTCCCAGGGCAGCTCCCAGACCGTGTTCCCTGTGTTCCCAGGTCCGAAGGATGGTTGGGGCTCTGGTTGCAGTTGGCCAGGGGAAGTTGGCACCTCATCACATCAAGGAGTTGCTGGAGATAAAAGATGCTCTGGCTTTCCCACCAAATTCCATGGCCCCACCCTCGGGGCTCTTCCTGAAATCCGTGGAATATGACAAAGCAGGTGGGTGGATGCTGGGAATGGGTTTGTTTTTGTCACCCACACAGTGACAGTGACACCCACACACAGCCACAGTTTGGGCTGGAAGGGACCTTAGAGATCACAGTGAATGTGTCACACACAGAGCTGTTTACAGCAGCTGCTGTGGAAAAACTGGGTATTTTTCCATAGTAGATTTTCCCCTCTTTCCTTGCAGGTGAGTGAGAGAGAAGTTCTGTTGGCAATGACTTTGAATGGTGCTTTAAATTCTCATAAACTCCTTTTCTGTCTCAGACCATGTATAAAGAGCAAATCTGTGGATCCAGTTCAGTTCAGTCACTTTTCCCTTGGTATTTAGGACAGAGCAGATCATCCTTTTGTTTGCATGATGGCTCCTAATTTAACAGCATCTGATCTGGAGGTGTCCAAGGCCAGGGCTTGGAGCAACCTGGGATACAGGGAGATGTCCCTGCCCATGGCAGGAGGTGGGATGAGATGAGCTTTAAGGTCCCTTATCACCCAAACCATCCCATGGTTCTATGAGAAACTATTTGAGGTTTTTTAGCTTAAAAAAGGAGCAGGGCAGGATTTTCAGAAATAGCAAATGGGTGGCATGGGAGTTTGAAATCCCTGCCAGGAGGAGCAGGTATTTAAACCTCAAGGACTGAGCTGTCTGTGATTAATCCAGTGCCCATGAAATGTGGATTCAAAGGACTTTTACCACGCTCAGACCTTCTCTGGGCTCAGCAGATCCCAGCCCTGGTTCAGGTGGGCTGAAGGGAGTCCAAAGGGAAAGGGAAGCAACAAAGAGCAATTCAGGGGGCTGGAATGAGCTCTGAGCACTTGGCCTGGCCCTGAGGAGGCAGCTGCTGGTTTTGTCCCTCTCCTTTCCCTCCCAGAGCTGCCTGTGCCCAGGGGGAAAGGAAGGTTTTAAGTGCTTTCAGGTGTTTCAGGGCCATCTTCTTCCCTAAATCAATGTTTTCTTTTTTCTCTCCCCTCTCAGATTTGGACACAACTGTCCCAGAAGAATAGGAGCTCTGTGGGATGAGCCATGGCTGAAAGGACTCTTGTGGCTGTGGGATGGAGCTTGGCCAAGTGACACAGTCTTGTCTCAATAAAAACCATTGACTGTGGCTGGAGGCATCTTCCTATCATTTGTCCTTGCCCTCTGAGGCTGCCAAGGGAGAAGGAAGAACAACTCCATGCTCAGATAACTGCTTGTTCTTGTTGCCTTTCTCTGGGATTCTGGCTCAGGAGGAGGAAGGAGTGGGCTTTGGGGTTTTTGTTTGTGGGGTGTTTTTCCCTCTGTGGTGTGTGTGGGAGGAAGGCAGAGGAGAATTTAGCATTTTTTCTGCTCTCCAACCCTGCCTGTGCAGAGCACAGTGCAAGGGACAACTGGTACTTGGTGAAGGACTTAAAGTGCTGCTGTTTCCTCTCCCCATCCCCTCTCACTGCTCTGCTGAACTGCAGCAGCTTTTACTTTATCCCCTGGTACAAAGCCACCTCTGCTGGTTGCACTTAGGATGTGGCATGGACAGAGCCAAGTTCCTCTGAGGTCACTTAAAACTCTTTTAATGGTCCCAGCACAGGAACAGCTCGAGTGACCTGAAAGCTCTGAGGTGGCTCGTGCTGGGCTTTGATGTGCTCCTGTCACCTCTTTGCTCCTCTCTTTGGTGCTGCAGAGCATTCAGGGATCTCAGAGATCTCAGGGCATGGGAAACAGAGTGCAGAGAGCTCAGTTTTATTTTCTTTGGGTTTTTTTTTTAACCACTCTGACCTCAGGTTCTGCCTGGGCAAGCAGGCAGATAATAAATACCAGTTAAATACTCACTGGGGTGACCTGTGGGGGTTTTTCCTCGTGAGTGGCACCAGAATCTCTGTGTGTTTTGGTTGTAAAGTGACTGTTAGAATGGCAGGTTACAGCCAAGAGGAAAATACTGACTTCTGAACTTCACAGAAGAAACAATACCTGGATTAAACCTTCCTGCAGTGTAAGGAATGAGCAGCTGAGATGCCTGGAACCACCACAACCATTTCCCCTTTCCCACCCTGTCCCAGTTTTGCTTTTGGCAGCATGGGAAGGAAAGGTGAGATACCTCTGGCTGCCCTCTCCCTTCCCCTGGGGCTCTTCCTTCCCTCAGGGACTAATTCCCAAAGTCTCCACGGGCCTCTGCCATGGGAGGGAAGAGCTGAAGCTGCTCTGGTTCTCCTGTGCTCCCTGTTTGTGCTTCCTGGTCCAGGAGAAGGACAGGGAAGTTGGGATGCTCGGGAGGCTGCAAGGAATTTCCAGCACAAGCACTGGGGCTCATGCAGCTCTGCCAAACCTGGAGGTGTTTTTAGCCCCAAGGGAATGGCAACATTCCCTTGCTTTCCCTGCCTTTGAGGGGAAGTGGGAGTGCAGCTCCAGGCCCATTTGGGAGCAGTGGTTCCAGAGGGGTTGGGATGGGAGGGAGTGGGACAGGAGGGGAGCAGGGTGGGGGGTTTGTGCCTCCCTCGTGCAGGGGATGTTTTCGTGAGTCTCAGCCACCCCCTGGTGCTCCCTGCCACCTCTGGGGACACTCCAGTGGCAGAGCACGGGCTCTGGGCTGGATCTGAGTGACAGATTTTGGCTTCCTGTGGTTTCTGGTTGCAGAGCAACGTGACAGAACTCAGCACTTGGTGTTGAAGTGCACCCAGAGGAGCTGAGCAGTGACCTGGGAGCTGCTGGAGAGGCTGCTGAGCTCACCTGGAACTGCTCTGAGCTCTGGTAAGTTCCATTTCCAACTACATTTATTACTTGTCTTCACAGGGCATCAAAATCCCAAACACTGGCCCTGTTTGGGTGTTGATCAGACCAAATGCTGCTGCAGGCTCAGGTGGCACCACTTGGAACTCCACAGTGCCAAACCCCCTGTTGCTGAGGGTTCTGCAGGTGTTTCCCCACTTCTGGTTGTAATAAAACCCTTGTTATGACTGAACAGCCCAGGGTCAGTTTAGGAGAAAATTAACTGGCAAACTGTGCACTTAGAACAAGAACTATTGAGGGCTTTTGCTTTGTTTTACATCCAAGAGCAGCTGTTAAAAATAAAGACATAGAATTAAAGGAGATGCTCTTTTAGCATCACAAAATGTACCTCGAGTAGAGAATTTCTGTACAAGCTTCCAGTGTAAATAGGTTTTATGTCCATCATTAATCCTTATTAGGGGTATTTTCCTATTTTCTATTCTTTTTTATTGTAGCATTACTGGTTCTTTCCAATTGATTCAGTCTGGGGAGATCTGTGTGTCTGATGGTGTGACAGTGATGCTTTAAAACCAGAAAAACCTCACAACTGACCAGAATTCAGAGACTCAACCTTGGGTTTATATGAAAACATTTCTAATAATTTCATGAACTCAAAATCCGGGGGGAACTTTGACTTGTGCTTTTCTGGGTGTTTGTAAATCAAATAACTTTGTACAGAAACAGAAGTTCAGTGGTGCTTTTTGTTTGTCTGCAAGAAATAACAGCCCCAAAAATCCCACTCAAACCAAACCAAACAATTGTGGGGGAGCAAAACTGAAATGGGAATTTGATCAGACTCCATAGTTTTTAAAAGGATTTCAGAGGCCTGTGCCTTTCCCAGCTGTAGCCCAACACTTGGAACCTCCAGGAGGTGGCTGTTCAGTGGCTCTTGCTCTGCCAAACTCTGAGATAACTCTGAGATAAAGGTCATTTCCAGTCCCAAAGTGGCTCAGCCATGTCTGGGTTGGTATTAATTTTCCTCTGTGTTTACAAGCCCTTTGCTATGAGGTGCAAGACCTGTGTAAACAGCTCCAGGTACTTTCCTGTTTGAAGTGAAACCACTTTTTTATTTTTTCCTTTCTCATATTCCACTTACCTCGAGTGGTTTTGACTTGACTACATAAACAACTGTGGGGAGGAAATGTGAATTCAGAGTTTCCTTTGGAAAGTACCCACCAACCTTTGTAGCTTTGTGCCTTCAGTGCCTCAGCTTTGGGAACGTGGGTCACATCATGGCTCAGTTTAGTTTCTCAGGGCCTTTTTCCAGGTGTGTGTTTGGTTTATTTGCTCAGATTTCTTTGCCATTGGAGGGAAGCTGCACTGCTGGAGTGCAGGTTGTTGCCCAAGTGACCTGGATGAGGAGTCCTGCCAGTGCAGAGGCTCCTTCCCATGTTTCAAACTCAAACCAGTCCTTGAGGCTGCCTTTGTAACAGCTGAATGGTGGTAAATGCTGTAAATTCACCCCTGCAGCCTCCCCCCTTGCATGTGTTTTTGCCACCCTGGGATGATTTTAATGCCAATAAATACTGTCTAGTGTGTGACCTCAACTGCTTGTGTTTAAAATAATGTATTTTTTCCCTTCTAGTGGCACTGCTTTGCATCTAAACACCCCAAGCCTGTGAAGCACAGCTGAACACCCATGGTGGGTCAGTGAGAGGAGACCAAACTCCTGAGGGATGGTTGAAGGCACCTCCTCCATCCCATGCTGGGTGTCCCCCTCTCCAGCAGAGCCCATGGCAGGTATTTCCTGGCCTGGGGGGGTCTCCAATGACACAGCTGCCAGTTCAGAGCTGGGCTTGGAAGCAGAATTCCAGTATTCCCTGTTCCCTGTCACCTACAGCGTGGTGTTTGTGCTGGGGCTGCTGGGCAATGCCCTGGCTCTGTACCTGCTGTGCTGCAGGGTGGAGCACGTGTCCCACTCCTACATCTACCTGGGCAACCTGGCCCTGCTGGACACCTTGGTGCTGTGTGTGCTGCCCCTGAAAATCCACTCCCTCCTCAACCACAACCACTGGATCTTCGGGGACGTCGCCTGCAGGGTGACTGGGACTCTGTTCTACCTCACCATCTACCTGAGCACTGGCTTTCTCAGCTGCCTGTGTGTGGATTGTTACGTGGCAGTGCTGCAGCCCTTCACCTACATCCAGCTCAGAGCCAGACACTACGTGGTGGTGGCCACGGCCCTGTGGGTGGTGGCTCTGGGTGTCACCGTCCCCCTTGTCCTCGGAGGGGCCCTGCACACCAGGGCTCTCAGGAACATCACCACGTGCTTTGAGAACTTCCCCACGAGCAGCTGGAGCCAGCACAGGGCACCTTCCAACAGCCTGGCCTTAGTTTTGGGCTTTGGGATCCCCTTTTCCATCGTCCTGGTGGGTTATCCCCTCATGGCCAGGAGCATCTCCCGGATCAGGAGAGTTTCCAAGAGGAAGGCCCTGAGGACCATCTACCTCATCCTGGGCATCTGTGCTCTGTGTTTTCTCCCCTTTCATCTCACTCAGCTGCTGCAGTTCCTGGTGAGGCTGCAGCTCCTGCAGGACTCCTTCACCAGCCTCATCTCCAGGATGAGGAAGGTCACCCTGGTCCTCGTGAGCCTCAGCTGCTGCCTCAACCCCTTCTTGTGCTACTTCACCTTGTCCACCAAGCAGTGGCACTGCAGCCTGAGGCTCAGACTCAGGTCTAAAAAGGTCTTCACCATCTGTGACAGGAATTGTGAGGAGTCCTCTCAGGATTATAAACTGCAGCAGAGACGTGGAAGTAAAAACCACAGAGATGGAATCAGCTGGTCCAATCCAAGTATGTAGTGTTGCTCTTTCCATTTCTTTAAAAGCAAACCTGTAAAATCCATTTTTTCCTGGCATGGTTGTTAAATCACTGGAGGGAAGTGCCCCCTGTGTGTATTTTGATCCTTGGAAGAGCTGTGTCCTTAAACCTGCTGTGTTCATGTCCAGGGATGTTTTAGGCTCCTGTTTAATTCTGGGGTTGGCACAACCCAGGGCTCTTTTCTGGGAAGCAGCACAGCCCAGGAAAGGGTCACTTGAAGGAAATCAGCCTCCTCATTGATACTGGTGGGTTCAGGCAGCCCTGCTTGGCTTTTCCCTGGTTTGGGAATGTGGGGTGTTTTCCCTGGACATGCTGCAGCCAGAAGGGGTCACAGGCTGCCCACATTCCACAGCCAGACAGGGGCTGCTCATCCTCAACTGGTTTCCTGGGAAGTATCAGCACAGGGTTCCCAGCACTGAGTGCCTGTGGGTTCAAGCTGGACATGGATTAATGCAAGTTTAGAAGGGAACAGATCCCAGGAACACACCCCTGATTTATCAGTCAGGGGTAAACAAGTTCCTGCACTCTGTGCAAACCTCTTCAAATGTCAAAGCTGTCTTTTTTTTTCAGTCCCATTTCGTGATACAAACACAGTATCTGACCTTTTTCACCCTGTTTCTTGTATTAACAGAACCACGTGGCTTCTGAGAACTGCTGAGTTTTCCACCCTGTGAAACGTGAGACTCTGGAGAGACTTTTTCATCTGTGGGTGATCAGAGGCACCAGGAAACCACAGCCCTGGCTGACAAACCAAGTTCACTTCAGAGGATGTGGGTGTTTTTTTGGTTTAACAGATGCACAGACTCCCTGCTCTGCCCCTTCCCACCCCAAAACTTCACCCAGGTCTGTGGCCACCAGGGCCTGGGAGCAGTGACAGCAGCAGGGATGTGCTCAGGGGCAATGTGCTAAATTAGTATTTTAATTAAAAAATGCAGCCTGAAATTCAGAGTGACCTGGCACAACTGAGGGATGGATTCCTGGGATGTGGAACAAGATGGAGCTGGAGGGAGCAGGATTGTTGTGGCAGAATGGTTTAGGGATCAGTGGTTGTGTTTCTCTCTCTGGTTTATGAACTTCCCTTTGCACAGCAATGGGATGGTGCAGCTTTTGCCCATTTTTGGTGGGGTAGGGACAGGAGGGAAGAGGTGGGAAATGATCTGGGATCCATTAAATCCAGTCACTAACCCACCCCAGCAGAGCTGGAATTACTGTACTAGACCTAAAGTTGGATTTTGGGGTGCACTGTTGTTTGTTGGGGTGAGCCTGTTTGTCACCTCTGGCCTCTCCCTTCTTGCATTTTGCTTTTAGGAGAAAATCTGCTCAAACTTTTCTAAAATATGGAACCACTGAGTCCTGAGTGGGCCAAGTGCAAACCCTGGCCCTGTGCAGGCAGGGAGAGGCTCAGGAGGAGCTTTAGCACAAATGAATCCTTTACCTTTCAGGAGAGATTGCTATTTTTATCCCATTTATAGACTGTGGAAAATCCTCCCAGCACTGCAGGGGGACTGTTCTTATCAACTAAGCACAATCTTTATGCTCTGGAGAAAGGAAGAAAAATGTTATTAGAAACTCCAGCTTTCCTGGAGGCTTCTCAGCTGTTCCTGAGGGAAGGAGGGAGAATTAAGGAAGTTTTGCTGCTTGGTAATCAGCACAGTCATGGCTTTATACTTTTACCTCCATTATACTTTGCATTTTAATTGTTTCAGTCAGCACTGCTGAGAGTTTAAGGGAAATGAGCTGTGGGAGGGAAGAACACTGAGGAACTTTTCTTTTCCTGTGTAAGCAACTCAAAGCTTGTTCCTCAGGACTTTAAAAACAGGTTGTACCAACTCCCTGGACAGGTTTCCAAGGGGGAAGAGCACAGTGCTGCTGCCAGGGGGGCACTGGCACTGCAGTACTTGGACAAACATTGTAATTCCTTTATTAAACCAGAAAAAAAGCATTGACAATATAACCAAAATAAAACCTAACTCTCTGTAACCCCCTGGGCTCTGCTCTGTTCTCAGGCTGTGCTTTGGGGAAGGCCTTTCTTCAGGAGGGATGTGAGATAACTGCCCAGCTCTTCATCCTACACAGGGAAAGAGAAAGGGGATGAAAGCAAAACCTCCTTGACTGTCCCATTTGGGGCAGTAAATTCAACTCTGGTACCTGGAAAGAGACTGAAATAATTCTTGGACCCTCCAAGATCAAATGTTAGCTGTGTTCAAAAATGGAATCAGAGCCACCAATGCATTTCTGGGTGTTCTTTCAAAATACTGCTGTAAAACCTGAACCTGAGGAGTCTCTTTTGAGGAAAAGCACCAGTTTTATTGAAAGCAAAGAATAAAGAACCACTGATTTTTTGCTGCTTTGCTCTCTAAAGACATTTCCTTGCTGTAAAGAAAGCATTTAAAAATACAGCCATAGAAAGTGTGTTTTTGAAAGGAAGAAAATGTAATATCTAATAAAACAGTGGTAAGATTAGACATAGCTTTCTACTTGTTTCAAGTTTTACACCTAAGAAATACATGTAAAATACCTCCCCACTCTGCATGGCAGTAGTGATACAGCTCAGACAGAGTTGTAATTAACTGTAATTAATTACTGTAATTACTCCACAAATTGACTCAAGTTCAGTGGTCCCAGAGAGCTCCTGTAAAACCATTTGTACTAAACCCAAAATGGTCCAGAAAATGGCAGCAAATCACCTTATCTTCCAGTCAAACTCCTTCAAAACCAGAGTGAGAAAGAATCACCCCTTACAGCCACCTCCAGTGCAGGACAGGGAATGAAAGGAGCCAAAAGCAGGAATTCCTTGAGTGTTCCTACCTGGTAAGTCCAGGACACGAGCAGGACTTTGGTTCCCTGATCCTCTGAGTGTGCTGTGGCCTGGATAAGGATGGACTCCACTGTTATAGAGCCATCAGGGAGATGCTGCACAGAATAATCCTTCAGGACCCTGGGAAGAGAGAAGAAAGATGATTTATTTGGGATGGAAATGCACCCAGGTGAAGGCTGGGTCACCCCTGGATCTTTATCCCAAAAAAACTCCTTTTTGCTGCGTGTCTGAGCCAACACCTCCCTCCCCAAGGACTCTCCCATGCCCAAAGGAAATAGAACAGGGCTCATCCATACCCAGCTTATCCTGGTGCTTATATGAACCACACAGGCTTTCCTAAAGAATTTATTTCTGGCTTTCACAACAATTCCACCTCCACGTGCTGGAAAGCAAAGCCCTGCACCCAGGACCCACCAGCTGCTCTGTGCTTCCCACCTTAAAGCAAGGGCCACCTGTGCTACCTGGATTAGGAATGCTGAGCTCAACTGCAGCCCTAGAGGGAAGCACAGCCCTGAGGGCAGCAGGGCCTCACCCCTTGAGGTGGTTGTAGACCCTCAGCACCGTCTCGTGCTCCTTGCGCGGGTCCTGGATGTGAACGCGGCACGTGAAGCGCAGCTGGTGCTCTGCCAGGCCCAGCTCCTTCAGGGCCTGCTCGGGGCACACCAGCCTGAAACTCTGCAGGGCACAAGGAAAAAGACATTAAAAGCCACTTCTTTGGAGCTTTCTGGAGTTGTATGGCTGCTGTGGGGGCAGCTGCTCACGGGGGGGGTGGGCAGGTGAGACCTTGGGCAGAGAGGATGGGCAGCAAAGGGAGGGACAGGTAGGACTGGGTGAAATGTCCATTAAATAATCCCAGCAAAGGGACAGGTAGGACTGGGCAAAGTGTCCATTTAAATAATCCCAGCAAAGGGACAGGTAGGACTGGGCAAAGTGTCCATTAAATAATCCCAGCAAAGGGACAGGTAGGACTGGGTGAAATGTCCATTAAATAATCCCAGCAAAGGGACAGGTAGGACTGGGTGAAATGTCCATTAAATAATCCCAGCAAAGGGACAGGTAGGACTGGGCAAAGTGTCCCATCTAAATAATCCCAGTCCTTAATAAAATTAATTTTATCTCTGGAAGTTGGTTTAACCTCCTTTTATCAGGGGAATGATGTTTGAATCCAAACATGAAGTTGCAGGGTATGAACTGCTTCCCTGGCACTTTTCTAAGAAAGCAGAACTGCTTATCTTGATTTTGGGTCCTTGTGCACCCAGAAGTCCTGTGTGAATGGCAACACACTCAGGACAAAAGGCAGGCAGAAGATTGTTACTCACATTGTCCTTCATGAGTAATGTGCCATGCATTAGCTTTGGCTTCTTGGCATCTGGAACAGGACCTAAACCAAGGAAAGGGAACACTGTTAACAATGAGGTGCTGACTTTTCCCACAAAACAGCTGCTCTGGGACTTAACAGATGGATCTCTGAGGCCCTGCTGATGTTCAGACACTAAAACCTTACCCCTTTCTTCTAAGTGCATTCATGGTGCTTAACCATTATCAGGACTCCTGACACACAGGAAACCACGTCCAGTTTATAGCACAGAACAACTGCCTCTCTTCCCAGAGCACATCCTGATTTGAAAGGTTTTAGATTATCTTTTTAAACTGAACTTATAAAAATATTCCCAGTTTTCCCAAATTTAGCTGGTAAAAGCACACAAGAGTTTTGGTACCATAGTGAATGAGCCAACGAGTGGCAAACAAGGCAGTGTGTGTGTGTGCCTTTGTTTTTAAACTTTACTGAGCACACATTTGCAGCTTTCTACCTCACAGCAGCAGGGCCTGAAAGAGGGAATTCTTGGTTGGGAGGGTCACCTATTGCAGTTTCTCTCTTGAGGAGGCCCAGGGAGATGTCCACAGGGATGCAGGGGTTGGTGAGGATGGTGGTGGTCTCTCCATTGGCAGGCATGTAGCAGCTGACATCTGCAGTGGGAACACATCCTGGCAGGGCTGTGGCACCAGGGAATGCTGCACCACAGCAAAACTACCCCAAAGGCTCACTGCACTTAACTGGGCTTAATGAACATGTTCATTAAGATGTCCCAGCCACCAGTTTCTTGAGGGTATCTGCTGCCACTCCCCCTCAGTGCCAACAGCCAGGGATACCTACGGAATTCCTGTTCTATTTTCTGCTTCAGGAACTCCATTTTCTTGGCTTCCCCGTGGACCAGGAGCACATTCCGTGGCTCAGCCTGGCGGATGAGCTGCATTATCCCCTTGGCATCTGCGTGGGCACTGAAGGACATGTACTCCACCTGCATCTTCACTTCCAGCTGTGGAGGAGCAGAGCACAGGCTTTGGCAACTGGGATTTGCTTGGGATCACTACAGCTTGTATAAAACACACACAGAGACTCAGTGTCCTCTCTATTTGTTTTAAAGGAGGAAGGAGAACTCTTAAACTGCCTTAAAGAAAAGCTTTCAGTGACTTACAGGATCAGCTTCTCAATTGTGACAAGAGAATACTTGTCACACACTTGCCAGAACAAATCTGGTATTGTAGTATCCACATCTGCTTAAAAATGTATAGTTTTTACCTATTTCACTAACAGGGCCCTGATATTAACAATTATAAATATGCCCCAAAAGTTTTATGGTCAAAACCAACACACTTTCCAAGGCAAAGAGGAAAAAAACAAGGCCAAAAAAACAATTACTTCTAGGTATTTTCAGTGTTGAATGCAATACATTCCCATTACCAACACATGGTGTATAAATACCAACTAAAGTCCTGAGGAATTCCCCCCAAATGATCTTCCTGCTTGAAAACAAAGTGAAAAACTCACTATTTGTCTTCCCTCCATCTCCAGCTTGCGCTGCCCACTGAGGATCTTGTGGCCCACAGTTCCCTGCACACAGTATCCAGGCATGATCACCTGGGAAAGAAACCAGGAAAATCAACCAAGTGCCCTTGGACTCGTGTCATTTAATCCCAGATGCTCAGGAAAAGCTTTCCTGCCCTTCCAACTGTACCAGTCCCAAGAAAACACCACTCCAGAGAACCATTTCTTACCATATTCTTTTCATTCCCTGCCCATTTCCTGAAGATTTGAAGGGACTGTCCTGCATGCAGCATTCCAGGGGTTGCAAACACCACCTGGAATTCAAAGATGTGCCACAAATCACTACAGGAAACAGTTTTTCCATTACTTATATATAAATATCCTAGATTTGTGCATTACTAACAAAATGGGGATATTTTTACTATTCTATTTTTTTCCCACCTTGTCTGATTTTCACAAGAGCTGAACTACTGGTTTAGAGAATGTTTGTCAGCATCCAAAGTGTCTGATGAAAACTCTGAATGGTTTTACAACAGTACCTAATAAACCAGTCAGAAACAAACCCAGCAATGAAAGATTGTGCTGTAAAGGATCTGCCACCTGACCTTAACTTCAAAGAATATGCTGTGAAAATGATGGTCTAGATGTATAGATTATGTAAACTTTTTTTTTTTTTTATTTTCTCAGGGAATTTTATCTTTACTGCAATAAAACCAGAAAGATCTTTAGTAGTTACACGGATGGCCTGGCCACAAAAGGGTTTTAGGTGGGATTGGTGGGGGAGAGGATGCTTAGGCTGCCTGTTCATCCCAGACTGGTAAAATCCAGCTCCCTGAGCCCCCTGTTCCCTCCAAACCCCCCTACCATGGGCCCTGGGTTGTCTGCAAAGGCTCGATCGAAGGCTTTGATGTGTTTGAACTCAAACATGTTCCTCTGCACAAAGGTTTTCCGGATTTTCTGGTTAGTCCAGGTGATGAAGAGCTTGTAATAATGATTGGCCTTCTCTGTCAGTCCCGTGGAGAAGTAAATTGGAGCCTTCAGGTTCATTCTTTCCCTGTGGAAAGAAGTGTCCCAGACACCTGTGAGGGCCAAAGGAGGATCCTGCCTATCCATGCTGCAAGTCCAGAAACCCAAGTCTCCCAGGATTTTTTGGTGTGCATTCCCTACTCTCATGAGCTCTAAGCAGTGTTATGACAATGCCACATCTCTCTGCATTAATTTACTACCAAAGGGGCTTCAGTCCAGTTCTTCCCACCCACTCCAGACAATTTCCTGCCTTTACAAATGTCACCAGACACAGAAGGATCACAGAAACCTGCCAGGAGCACAAAAAGGAACATGCACAGAGGGACTGCACTCACCAGAAAGTTTCCAATAAAATGCAAAGTTCCTGGGCACGTCCAAGGGCAAAAACTGGGATAAGAACCTGCAATTGAGGTGGGAATCATAGAATATGCTGAGTTGGAAGGGACCCATCAGGATCACTGAGTCCAACTCCTGGCCCTGCACTGGACATCCCAAAAATCACACTATGTGCCTGAGAGATTCATTGTGTAATATGTAAGTAAACCTTAATGACTGAAGAAGATTCAGTATAAATCTGAGAGACCAAAGAGCTGGGACACTGGTTGTGCAGTTTCAAAGGATAATTCTGTTTTAAAATGGAAATTTTAAAACATTGATACAGACTAGATTTTAATAGACAATATATAATAGATATATACTAGATACAGACTAGATTTTGCCATCAGTATTGCAGTATGCTCTCCCAATATTCCTGTACTGCAGCCCATCACTGAAAGAAAAATTGATGTTGAGGCTAAAAACAACACACACAGGTAGACACAGAAACTCACACTTGCCTTCTCTGACAGCATCACTTCCAAAGCACAAACCAAACAAAGTAAAGACTGAGCAAACAATAAGGAGGGGAAAAAAATCTAAACCAATGTCTGTGAAACCCAAAATTTCTGAACAAGTGCCTCAAGTTCCCTGTCACTTCCTGATGTTCTTTTCACTCCCCAGGAGGGTGTTGTGCAGTTTGGGATGAAAGGCACTGACACCTGACCTCGGTGCACACACTGAGGGCAGCTCAGCTTCCCTCCTGGATAATCAGCTGCTGAGAGCAACAAAGGTGGCATTAGCATGGAAATGCACACCATACCTTCCCTCCTCTTTCCACAGTCTCATGGACTTTCTTCAGGAAGTCCCTCTCCCTGCAGCGTTTGGAGTCTCTGATGGTGGTGGCGTAGGTGGATTCCGTTATCAGCAAATCCGGGCGGCACTTGTCCACCCAGGCAGCTCTGGCAGGGAATTGGGAACAAAAGTCCATCAGGAGATGCTATTTCTGACCTGCAGGCTCACAGGGAATGTCACTGGCTCCACTGGCACAGAGGAAACAGGAACACAGGTGAGCCCTGAGTTGCCCAAAGCCACCTGGAGCTGCTGTGGCAGCATCAGGACCCCTCTGTGCCGCTCCTTTAAGTTAATCCATCTCAAAAGAGACCCTACAGACATTAAAAAGCAATAGTTTTCTAGTTTATTAGCTGGTTTAAATGCAGTAAAATATTAATCTAAATAGTATGACTACTATAAATCTCTCTTACGTGCCAGTAAAAATTAGAGTTACAAGTTTGTGACTGATATTGTCTCAGAAAGCAAAAACATTGAGAAGACACCATGAAAAACATTCAAATATTGAAATCTAATTATTACACAGCCTTAAAAACAGATTAATATGAGTATACAGAAAGAGATTACATAAAGGTCTGTTTGGCAGAATCAATGTAATTCTCTTCACTCTGACAACTCAAAATTGCATTTATTGTTCCAGCAAAGACATCATTAAATACTCCACTCTCCTAAAAAATAATCAAAGCTGATAAGCCCCTCCTTAGCACACATTTTACCAATGTGTGCTAAAATCTTCCTGTCAGAAATATTTACAACCCGTAGAAACTTTCTACTTACCCCAAGTGTCTGTCTGGTGTCATGTTATAATCTCCCTGATGGAAGAAAAGAAATCCATTAATATTCTCAAGGCAACAGGACAAGCCAAAGGTGATGTGGGGATTTATAACTATTGTTGTGCACATACATATATATAAATATCTGTATTTAAAGGCTGTATAAGAGGCAAACATGTATAAATCTGTGCATACTCACAGTGTACACAACTGACTCACATCCAACCTTGATCTGGAACATGGCAGCTCCAAGCACATGGCCTGCATAGTATGCCTTGATCTCCAGCTCCTCATCCACCTGCCCAAACATTCCAACATTTACTTAGTGCCAACATTTCCAAATAAACCTGCTTGTTGCCTTCTTGGTGTGATCCAAGAGTGCACAGAAATGACCCTTTACCTGCACTGTCTGGTGAAGGTGCACAGCCACCACCTTTTTCATACAGTCTTTAATCATCTGGGAAGTGAAGAAGTTGGTTTCTCCTTTCTTATCCACAGTTATTTTCCTGTAGTCCTCCAGGAGGATGGGGCAGATGGCCTTGGTGGGGTGAGTCATGTAAATGGGCCCATCATAACCCACCATCTCACTGAAATAGGGCAACGCTCCACAATGGTCCAGATGGAAGTGGCTGCAAAAAACCACAAGTACAGGAGATGCTGCATGGAATTTACCTGCCTGGTTCTCAGACCTTGCTTCACATTTGAAAGCTCTGCATGACATGGAAGAACTAAATAAAATATGAGTGGTAGACTTAGAATGTGTTTGGGTTACTGGGACAGCACACAAAGTATTCCCACTTCCCTCTGGAGCTCTGACAGGGAAAGGAGCTGCCTCACCTGATGATCACACAGTCCAGAAAGTCAGTCAGCCTTCCATTCTGGGTGATGTAGGAAAAGTCAGGGAAGCGTCTCTGCAGGCATGGAAAAACACACAATCCATCAGGAAACAAAGCCAGGCAATGCTGCACCACTGATCCTGCAAAAGTGGGAGGGACTGAAACACTGGGAATGTCTGATCCATCTGGAGGCAGGTGAGGGCTGCAGGAAACACCATCAGCATTTGTGTGCAGGAAGAGTCAGAGGGAAAGGAGGGGGAGCTGCCAGGGGACAGGCAGGAACTGGCCTGGAATAACCTTCCCCCAGAGGGTGGTTGGGCACTGAACAGGCTCCTCATCATTTGGTCACATTCCCAAGGCTGCCAGAGCTCCAGGAGTGTTTGGAAAACACTCTCAGGGACAGGGTGGGATTGTTGGGGTGTCTGTGCAGGGCCAGGAGCTGGACTGGACGATCCTTGTGGATTTCTTCCAGCTCAGGATATCCCAAGATGAGCCAGGCTATGTTCAAATAAAAGGGAGCAGGGTGGACCAAGGGGTCCTGCTGGGAAAGCACATTCCCCCAACATTCCTGCTTCCCACAGCACTCACATCATCATTGTAGCCCATGTGCATCCCACAGTCCAGCATCACGTTCTTCCCAGCAATGGACACGAGGATACAGCTGCGCCCCACATCCTGCCCAGCTCCTGGACACAAGGAAAAGGCACTTAAACACCCCTGGGAACACCTACAATCCTTCCAAAGGAGCAGCAGTGAAAGGTCTCTACAAACTTCCTGCCACTGCAGCTACAGTTTCCAGTAAAACCAAAATATTCCTTTATGGAAAGGATGAACGTGGACCTCAGGTTCCTCTGCATCTCCCTGGAAGCTTCACTAAGCTCTAGTTAAGTCCACACCAAGCCCAAAATTATCCAACAGGATAAGGCAGTTCTCCTTGGCACATGCCTTGTCCTCTCAGTACAAAAACAGTTCCTGTGCAACCCGTAATAAATTGATTAAATAAATAAATAAATAAATGATAAAGATTTGCTTCCTGTGGCTCTTTAGCACAGTAAATGAACTAATGCTCTACCTACACTGTACAATCCTTTACCAGTTCACATTAATTAAAACTCTAAGCAAAAGAATTATGACTTTTGCTTGAAAGACAGTTAGATGCTGCCAAAACTCAGGGGACTGTCCCCAGCACTGTGGCATCACCACGGCCAGTGGCTGTGGCCAGAATTACCCTGAATTCTAAATTCCACAAGTTTTCAGTGTTTGTATTTCAGGATGTATTTCACTTACCCAGGGGAGTGACCTTGATTTCGGGCATTTTACCCAATTCCAGACCTCAAACCGCACAGCAAGTTACTCCAGAAGTCGATTAACGGGGGGCACAAAAGCAGGAGATTTCGCCGTTTTTACAGGCGCCATTTCAACTGTTTTTTCGGTATCTGGTGGAAGGCTCGAGCGGAGGCCAAACTTCGTCCTGGAGGAGGGGAAAAAGGGGTAAAAAACACGAGTCAGGCGAAAAACAACAACTTATGGAAACTCGGCCCTGATATCCAACACCCCCGCTGCCAGCCGGGAAAAACACACACGGAAACACACAAACCCAAACACAAACACACCCAAACCCACATAAAATCCCACAAAAACACATAAAAAACACAAAAAGCGCGGCCGGCAGCGGCCCCGGCCCTCAGCCCTCACCGGACCCGCTCCACTGCGCCTGCGCCGCGCCCGCCCCGGCAGGACCTGCCCCTGAGCCGCACTCAGCGCGGATTGGCCGAGCCGCGGTGACGCACCCGAAGCGGATTGGCCCGCTGTCAGGGCAGTGGTGACACACCCGAAGGGGATTGGTCCGATGGTCGGTCCGGGTGGCGGACCCGAAGCGGATTGGTCGCTCCGGGCTGCGGGAGGCGAGGGCGGCGCGGGGCCATGGCGGCCACGGGCGCGTTCAGCCTGAGGGAGGTTCTGGACGCCTTCCAGAGGTGCGTGACGGAGCGGCAGGAGGTGCTGCTCGAGCCCTACCTGAACGGCTGGTGGGGGCTCATCCGGTGAGTGCCCCGCTGCGGCTGCCGCGGGCAGGGACAGCGGAGGGGGCATCAGTTCCGTGGCAGCTGCCCCCTGAGGCAGATGGGAATGTCAGAAAATTAAAATGTAAAGCCAGGGATTTTTTCCCACGGGAAAATATGGTTTGTGGGGATGTGTGTCTGTGTCCAGCCTATGCTATAAAGTGGACATGGAGCTGCTGGGGCGAGTCAAGAGGAGGCACCAAGATGCTCCAAGGGCTGAAGTTCTTTTGCTCTGGGACAGGCTGGGAGAGCTGGGAATGTTCACCTGGAGAAAAGAAGGATCTTGGGAGACTTTAGAGCCCCTTCCAGAGCCTAAAGGGGCTCCAGGAAAGCTGGAGAGGGACTTGGGACAAGGGATGGAGAGACAGGACACAGGGAATGGCTTCCCACTGCCAGAGAACAGGGAAAGATGGGATATTGGGGAGAAATTCTTCCCTGCGAGGGTGGGGAGGTCCTGGCACAGGGTGCCCAGAGAAGCTGTGGCTGCTCCATCCCTAGAAGCGTCCAAGGCCAGGTCGGAGCAACCTGGGATAGCGGGAGGTGTCCCTGCCCATGGCAGGGAGTGGGACTGGACGAGTTTTAAGGTCCTTCCATCCCAAACCAGTCCGCGATTCCACGACTCCCCCCACGCAGGTTCCTGCAGCGCCTCGGCGCCGTGTTCGCCTTCATCTCCAAGGACGCGGTGGCCAAGGTGGAGCTGATGGAGGGGCTGTGCCGGGGGTCGCAGCGGGAGCACTACGTGTCCCTGCAGGCCATGGTGCAGTTCGAGCTGTGCCGGGGGCCGGGGGAGCTCCGGGGCCGGCCCGGCTCCGGCTGCCGCACCGTGCTGCGGCTGCACCGCGCCCTGCTCTGGCTCCAGCTCTTCCTGGAGGGGCTGCGCACTTCCAGCCGCAATTCCCGCACCTCCGTCATCTGCACCGACGCCTACAACGCCTCGCTGGCCGCCCACCACCCCTGGGTGGTCCGCAAGGCCGCCACCGTGGCCTTCTGTGCCCTGCCGTGCCGGGACACGTTCCTGGAGATCATGAACGTGGGCCCCGCCGAGGAGGCCGTGGCCATGCTGGGAGAGGCCATTCCCTACATCCAGAGCGTCTATGGAATCACCCAGGAGCTCTTTGCCCAGCACAAGCTGCTCGACCTGCCCTGACATCCCAACAGAACTGGGAGGAACTGGGGGAAAATCGGGTGTTCGCACAGAAGCACAAGGGTCTGGTTCTCTGCCTGTGGTCACTTTACTTCCCTTTCCAGTATGGAGCTGCCAGTATCCCAGTTGGGCAGGATGAAGCTGGGCAGGCTGCCTCACTTTGTAAGAGAACAATAAGTATCAGGTTTTTTATATCTCTCTGTTATACATCTGTACATACATGGATGATGGGTATTTTATATCTGTGTCAGTCTGTGCGTAGAGCTCGACACCAAGGAGAAAACCTGCCAGTATGAGCTGCTTAAGGGATTTCTTTTTTGTTCCTGGAGTCACCTCCAACTCTCCAGCAAGGCTGGGAGGGGGGTGGTTTCTTCTTTAAGCCAAACTCTGCAACTTCAGCAGCTTCTGTGCATTTACACTCAATAATTCTGGCCTTGTGTAACAAGAGGTGGTGTCAGAACACATTTACACTTCAGGTGAGCTCACCTGGCCACTCTTCTTTCTAAGCTGTTCCCTTGAATACATCTGAGGGGCTTTGCCCCTTTGTTGTGCTTTAACCTTGAGAATATAATCCTGAGTAAAGCATGTGGGAAAGGAAACTCCTCTCCTTGTGGTCACAGAGCCATCTGAGCACTGCTGCTAATTCTGTGTCCCCGTGAGCTGAAGGAGGTGGGGTTGGATGTCATGGATCCATCCAGCAGCACCTCCTGTGTCCCTTCCTCTGCCCATTAAATCCATGCTTTTTGCACTTGGGATGTGGGCCAGTTTTTAATCTGTGCTGCACCATCCCATAGATCCTGCCAAGGCTGCAGACTGTGCCTGAGCTGTTTTCCAGTCGTGCTTCTAAATTGTGTTCTCATGTGGTTGGTTGGTTTTTTTTTGTTTAATGAATGTGTCACAAATGGTTTCTCTGTCTGGGGAGAAATCCAGACTTGTATTGTAAGTCACTGCTTTGTGAGGCTTATGGCCTCTGTTGCAAATCACTGTAATAGCCAAAGGATGTCAAATGGAATTAATGAGCTTGTTGGAAGCTCAAAAAGCACTATGTGGTTAATCCAGGGTGCCATGAAGATTTGGGGGAGGACTGGGAATCCCACAAGCTGTAACATGTTGTGATTGTATTTTTGGGGCACCACGTAAGAGTGTGTGTTCAGGAAATCACTGTTACCTCATGGAGACTGGACTAACTGCACATTAAATCATGTGAATAACGTGTTTCTGAGAGTGTCCTTGATGGGAACACATTCTGGGTTGGTGGGAACATGATTTACAGTGTTAATCACTCAGTTCTCCCTTCACTGGCAGAGTCTGTTCCATCTACCTGGAGATCAGGTGTGAAACCACCTGTCAGATCCAAACCCAGTCAGATGCTGAATATTCACACCTATCAACATTATCTTCTGCCTGAAGACAGGAAGTGGATGTTCCTTGAGCATCCTAAATGGAGGTTTAGTTGTGCTGTGGAAGCACAAATATCATTTCCTTTTTGCTAAGACCACCTTAAAACGATTACACAGTTCCATGGGATGTGTATTAAATGCCTTAAATTATGTCAAATAATTTTGTCAAGGGCAAAAATGGTTTAGATCTCTTGAGGTTTAATGCAGAAATGGTGGAATGACCACAAGGAAAGTTACTTTTTCTGCCTTGTCACATTCATTCTCCACTCTTGCTCTTAGGACAGAAGCATTAATGTTCAAGATGCACTTTGGGCAAGTTCAGGATTGTATTCAGAACTTTTTAAAAGAAGTTATATAGTCAAAGCTAACACTTAAATATTCCATTAAAGGGAAAGTATCCTTAAAAAGGTGTCATATAAACAAACCTATACAACACAGCTCCAACTGTTGCTTGCCTGAAGCACTCATGTATATGGCCATGAGCCAACCTAAATTATAATTCTGTGAACTTGTACTTAAACCAAAGATTTTCAACTGAAATTAATAAGGAAAAAATTAGATCAGCCAATAAAAACTTCCTAAAAAATAACAGTCACCAACATTGTGACTTAGAATTGACCTTCTCCAGGGAAATTCCTGGAAGCCCTGAGGAAGATTTGATTATCTCCATGATGGAGTGACCTCGAATCTAAAAAATATATGTACAGAAATTACTGCTGTTCAAGTCTCTTACTACTATTAGAGGGGGGCACCTTAGTTTACCACCTATCCCAGAGGAATCCCAATTCCCAGAGCTGTGACAGGGAATTTGGTAGTTCCCTGAGTAAAGGCCACTCACTGAGCAAAGGAAACAGGATAAGGCCAGTGGTTTCTAACCCAGAGCACTCAGAGGGTATTGCTGCATATTTGACTATTGCCCACTAAGCACAGAGTTAAATTAAACCATTTTACTAAACAAATCCTTCCCCATTATTTTCATCTCCAAGTTCTATTTAAAGAGACTGATGAGACTGGATCCCTTGCCCTCTTGCACATTCACCTGGAATGTGAATTTCTTTCCCCCCAAGAGCCCAACCATGGTCTCTGTGCTGCTGTGCCTGACTCTGGGTTGTGCAGCAGCCCTCAACCCCCCGTGCCTGTCAGCTCAGTTCCAAAGGCCCGGGGATTATATCCTGGGAGGGCTGTTCCCCTTTGGGAAGGACACCCTGAACCTGACAGCACGGCTGGAGCCCACCCTGCTGGTGTGTGAGAGGTAAGAGGAGTGTTGGTTTCAGCAGGGCTGGGGGGAGAAGGGAAAGGAAAGTGGTTCTGCTGGTGGAGTCCCAGCCAACACTGAGGGTGGGATGGAGCAAAGATGAGCTCTGAGGGGCTGGAGTACAGGAATATCAGCTTCTGATCCAAAATGGAAAGTGTTTTTGTGTTTTCTTGATGCTGCTCTGCTGTCTTCAGACACAACCAACCCTATTTTGATGGAAGCTTTCAGCAGCACTTAGTGCTTGAATTTTACAAAGGTGTAAATGTTGCTTTTGCTCCAAGCACTGCTCTCCACTTGCAGGTTGTGCATTGCCTTTTCTGAAGTAAAAGGACACTCAGCACAGGGCAAAAGGTAAAGCAGGAAAGCAAATCCCCTGGCTTGCACATCTGGGGTGTGGTCAGTGTTTCCTACTCACTCACACCAAGGTGGTTCACAAACTCTTGGTGAGGAGAATGAAAAGCCACACTGGTGTCCTGCCTCCTGCAGGGGCCCAAATCCTTCCATCTTCACAGGCCCTGGGCCAGGGAATATCCAGGTATTGAGACAGACAGTGGAGGAAGATCCCAGGAAGATTCAGGACATCTCTCCTGAATTAGCACTTTGGGAATTGCTGCCTTCACAGGTGAAGTAACAAAGCTGGGAGCAGATCATCCAAGTCTTGGCCCTCCCAGCTAAACACACTTGTCTCTATATTCTGTTCCTTCTCCTGTGAAGCTCCAAGGATGTATTTGCTGTCAGATCAGATCAATTAGACTTGGAAGGTGCTCAGACTCTACTCACAGTACAAAATTTACAAATGGGTGCAGGGATGCTCTGCTGACCCATGAATGTCTTGCTTGGCCACAGCCAGGATGCAAAATGTCAAAAAACGTGGAATAAGCTGGTCCCTGTTGGAACAACCCACGTCATTCCCGACTCCTCTTCCTGCAGGTTATTTATAGAGGGGCTGATCTGGGCTCTGGGGATGAAGTTTGCCATTGAGGAGATCAACAATTCCACCTCCCTCCTCCCAGGAGTGACACTGGGCTATGACATGTATGACACCTGCATTGAGCCCCTGCTGGCCCTGCAGCCCAGTTTGCTGTTCCTGACCCGGAATGGCACCACTGGCATTGGAATTCTGAGCAACTACACCGACTACCAGGCCCGTGTGACTGCTGTGATCGGGCCCCATAACTCAGGGCTCTGCCTGGTAACAGCCAAACTGTTCAGCTCCTTCTTGATTCCACAGGTAAAGAACCTCTCTGGAGAAGCAGGAATTCTGGTGGGGAAGGGTTTGGATCAACAGCGCTGTCCGTGCTCTGGGAACATGGATTGTTAAAGCATAGTTCCAGTCTTTCCTGTGCCACAGATTTCCTGAGTGATCTTGGGTAGGGACATTCAATTCCTCTCGTGGACACACTCCAGTGTTTAACTTCCCTGAGAGAGCAGAGACAACTCAGACCACTGTGATCCGTGTGAAATGGGAATAAGGAATAACAGAGCTGCCAGTGTAAACTGGGAGGGTCCCATTAAGTACTGACTAAAATACTGACACACTAGAAAACATGACTAAATACTCTGTGATCACGACTGAGCCCCAAGTTAAAATATTACTGAATTCTAGGTGTGTCACTGCATATGGAAAGTAGCTAATTATCACTGCCATTAATGAGAAGGGCTGGTGCTGTGATGATGGAGACAAGTGGCAGTGGAAGGAGACAACCATGTTTATGGCCCTCTTGGTAAATGCAGCCAAGATGGACCTCTCCCTTTGGATGAGTTCTTCCCACTATCCTGACCAGCACTTCTGAAACTGTACTAACACTAAGCAGAGAAGGTGGAGAGTGACCTGGACAGTGACCACTTGCCTCTTTGCCTCACTTTCTCTCTTCCCAACCCACAGGTCAGCTATGCAGCCAGCAGTGAGAAGCTCAGCAACACAGAGCTGTATCCATCCTTCTACCGCACCGTTCCCAGTGACAAGAACCTGGTGGAGGCTGTGGTCCTGCTGCTGAACAGGTTTGGCTGGAACTGGATTGCCACCATTGCAAGTGATGATGAGTATGGCCAAGGAGCCCAGGCACTCTTCTTAAGCATAGCTGCAAATAACAACATCTGCATTGCTTTCGAGGGGGTAATTCCCACAGACCTGTCTGAGCCCAATGTCCAAACCCAACTGGAAGACACCGTTAATTTAATTAAGAAGACCAAAGTCAACACTGTTGTCCTTTTTTCCCTGGGTATGCCAGCTAAGGCCCTGCTGGAACAGAGCATCAGGATGAGACTGAGCAAGAAAGTTTGGATTGGCACCGAAGCCTGGATGCTGTCTGACACAGCTGACTCCATCCCAAATATTCAGAGCATTGGGACAGTCTTAGGATTTATTATGAAAACAGGCACAGTCCCTGGCTTCCAGAAGTACGTTGCTGACCTCTTTGCCTCTGTTCAGCAGGATGAATTTTGCCAGGAGTCCAGAGAACTGAGCCGCCTCATGAACGCCGACGTGCTGGACACGCACTGCAGGCAGTGTGACCACATCTCCCTGGGGGACATCTCACCCATGCTGAGCCTCTTTGAGGTGCAGCCCGTGTACGTGGCTGTGTACAGTGTGGCTCATGCACTGCACAGAGCCCTGGGCTGCACCTCCAGAGCATGTCCCAAAGCATCCATCAGAGCCTGGCAGGTGAGGGAAGGTCAGGGGGATAAACAGCCATTTCTTGTTGTAGCACAGCCAGACAGTCACAATCTGAGCCCATGTTAAAGGATTAGCTTGCAGCATTATCATCCTCCAAATAAGAACATCAGCTGTACCAATATGGATTTTTGTTTTCTCCTCAGCTGCTGCATTTCATGGACACGTTCCCGTTCGAGGTGAACGGCCAAAGCTTCAGGTTTGATCAGTCCCACAGCACAAACACTGGCTACATCCTGATATTCTGGTCCTGGAAGAATGGCACCCCCACATACCTGCCTGTAGGTGACTATGAACAGTCCTTGTACATCAATGAGTCCCAGATTCAGTTTCACACTGCAGATCACAAGGTAAAGATGGCACAGCCAATTCCTTCTGATTTGTTTGGTGATAAACATCCTCCTGGAAGTTCCTGGCTGATGTTCACTCCTCCCTTTGCCAGGAGCCCACATCAGAGTGCTTCACACACTGCAAACCAGGCCAATTCAGACGGATAAAAGGATACCACCTCTGCTGCTATGACTGTACAGACTGTCCAGAAAACACCTTCTGGAGCAGTGCAGGTGAGGTCTGAGAAATTCCAAGGATTTAACTGTACAATGTCTATCTGCTGGTTGAGGTAAGGACCAGTGGTGAGCTCTTCCCCCACAAAGCACTGCCAGGGCAGGGTATTTGCCTCCCTGTTCTGCTGTGCATTGCTCAGTCTTGCCCTACACACCTTCACTGGGAACCTGCCTCTGCTGAGCCCAGAGGGAATGCACAAGGACAATGTGTAGGTGTTTCATCTCAAGAGGTAGGAGAGAGGGGAATGATGAAATTCTGGGGTCATGGGTAGAAGGGAGGCATATGATTAAATTCTGGTGTCTTTTGGAAGCTTCCTGGGGAAGAGAAATAGAGCCAAGAAATACATGGATCCCTTGGGAAGGAGGGTGGAAAAACAGAGCGCGAACTACCACAAGCTTTGGGGGTCCACTACACTTTGGAGGGAGGCAAACAAGCAAAGCACCACCCAAACCAGCCAGCTCATCCATGGCTGTGACCCATCCCCAAGGGTGCTCAGCAGGCCCTCCCTGCTCCTTCCCAGACAGCTCCAGCTGCACTCCCTGCCCCGAGCACCAGTGGGCCCCTGCCCGGAGCACGCGGTGCCACGAGCGCAGCCAGAGGTTCCTCTTCTGGGACGAGCCCCTCACCATTGCCCTGCTGACACTCATGTCCCTCACCGTCCTCCTGACGTGCCTGGCAGGGCTGCTCTTTGTGAAGAACCTCAAGACCCCCCTGGTTGAGGCTGCTGGGGGCGAGCGGGCCCTCTTTGCCCTGCTGTCCCTCCTGCTGCTGAGCCTCAGCTGCTGCCTCTACGTAGGGAAGCCCAGCGAGCAGCTCTGCGTGATGCAGGGGGCTGTCTATGCCCTGTGCCTCAACGGCTGCTTCTCCACCTTCCTCATCAAGTCCCTCGAGATCACCCTGGTGACAGAGTTCCCCCGCTGTGCCCCCACCCTGCTGGGATGGGTGACCCACAGGAGGTCCTGGCTCCTCGTCGCCTTGTGCCTCCTCACCGAGTGCTCGCTCTGCTTCTGCCACCTCCACCTGGGCCCCGACTACCTGGTGGCCGACTACAAATCCCTGCCCACCGAGGTCCTGCTGGTGTGTGCCACCAAGTCCTGGGTGGCCTTTGCCTTCCTGCATGGCTACAATGGCTGCCTGGCCCTCATGTGCCTCCTGTGCACCTTCATGGTGCAAACGTCGGGCAAGAAGTACAACATCGCCAGGGGCATCACGTTTGCCACCCTCGTCTACTTCATCATCTGGATCTTCTTTATTGCCCTCTTTGCCACGCTGAGGACAGTCCTCAGGGCTGTAACTCAGATTGGCACCGTCCTGGCCACCAGCCTGGGTATCCTGGGGAGTTACTTTATCCCCAAATGCTACATCATCTTGTTTAAGCCCGAGATGAACACGGTGGATTATTTTCAGAACTCCATTGCAGAAGAGGAAGACTCAGTAAACAGACAATAAGCCAGATCCATTGTCACCTGCTCCTCAATAAAAGCTGGGTGTATTTTAATGAGATAATTCTGTTTATGAGCACTCTCTGGCCCCAAGCACAAGCACTGTATGAACTACAGCTTGAAAGCACAGGGCTCTGCTCAAGGAGCTAAAGCTAAATTCCCTCAGCTGAGCAGATCCATCCTCTCTGGAATGACCTGATTTATCCCCCACAAAGAGCCAAAAGCAGGTTCAGTTAATCAAGCAAACTCCAGTACTCGTATTTCACATGGATCTCTCAGCTCTGGCAATGTGAGCAGAAGCCTCACCCAGATCCCTTCCCTGTAAACACTGCTGGTAATTTCCCCTTTTAATTAACTACATAACTGCTCCAGAGATACAGCCATGAGTCCTTTCCCAAGCCTTAGAAGAATTTTCAAATATATCCAACAACAGAGAAATAAAAAGAACATTCTGGTATTGAACAGCAGCTGTGTGCATGATATAAAGAGTGCATTACCCTTTCAAATTTCAGTTCACTCACTTGTTTTTCATTCACATATGTTTGCAAAGGACATGGAAATCAGGACAAGACACATGGAAATGAACAGTGAGTGTGCAAATCACACTGTCCAAAGTCATGGCACAGAGTTCCTCCATCTCAAAAACATGCCAAGATCACCAAAAACTTCACATAATAAAGAGTCACCACGTAAATACCAAGGCACATCACCAAGATCTTTTCCCCACCCACTCTGACAAACAACTGTAACTGCTCTTTTATTCCCTGCATTAAAGTTTTTCCATTATTGCTCTTTTATTCCCTATATTAAAGCTTTTCCATCTCTCCACCCTGTGTGAATGGACATTAACTCATCAGTTCAGCTCAGTTAAAGAATTTGCAAATTAATCTAAACCAGGGAATATTTTCATTCTTTAAAAAAAAAAAAAAAAGAACTTTCTGGTGCACTGCACAGCTACTTGTCCTAGATTTCTGTGACAACTTACATACAAAAGTACTCCTCAGTGTGATTAAAAACACCAAAAATCTGACCTGAAGGCAGGAGTCCTTGTTTCTGGAGCCTGCAGCAAGTCTTCACAAACATGTTGTTGCACCTGAGAATCATTCTTTAAATTGCTCCAGGGCTGTGATTCCATAGCAGAGAAGCATTAAGTACCTTTTGATCATAATTCCAGTAATATGGAAGGAAAAAAGCCAATTTATCTCTATTGCTTCTCTTTCTGGCAGCAACCAGAAAGTCAATTCTGATCACAGCTAAAGCCAGGGCAGAGTTTGCTTTTAGGTTCCCCTAAAAGAAGGAGGGTGGGAAAAGCAGCTGATTTGACTGTTCAACCAGTTCCAGTCACCTGCAGACAATTCCCTCTGGGAATTCCCAGCTGGGATCAATCTCCCTGCAGGAAAAGGCTACAAGAGCATGTCCAAAATTCTTTCTTTCTTCCTTCATTTTCCTTTTATCATTAGCTTAGTCATTCTTGTATAGTATATTTGTCAGTAAATACTTTTTTTTCCTTCACTTCCCTTTCAGGAATTTTCTTCCTTTTTTTTTTTTTTTTTGATTTGGTGGGGGAGGGTGAAATGGAAATTTGTATCAAACTTATACACCATTGAATATTCACCTCAATTCTGATCATTTAATATTCAGCTCACTGGGAAATGCTGGCTAGTATCTATAGTATGTGAAGGATATTTGTCTCTCCCTTTGCTGTGGGATCTCTGCCAGTTGGGAAGAGGGAATCTGCCTCCTCAAGCTGTGGTTGTGCTTCATATATGGAATCATTTAGGATGGAAAGGACCTTTAAATCATCCCTCAGACCCCACAGGGAGCCTGGGTGTCCCTGTTTTCCATGACAAACACACCAGGGTTTAGGGCTTACCAGAGACTCAAGTGGTGTCCTAGTAATTCCTACCTTGTCTCTGCTGGAGGGTCCAGAAATGGGGAATATTCACATGGAACAGCTGAAAACACTGATGGATTCTATCAGCACATTCCTCTCCTGGGGCTGCAGCTTGTTCCAGCTCATGTTTGGGAACATGGAATTTCCTCTCACAGAACCTGCCTACAAGTACCTCCTGAACAATCTTCCTGAGAGGACAAAACTTCAGTGTGACATGGGGAAAAAAAAAGTAAGATTAAGGTTCAACCAGTATTTCATTCTTGAATAAAAGATAAAATGCAATAGTGCAAAGAACTGAAGACATACACTGTGGTTATCACATAAAATTAAAAGCTTTTTAGTGTTTAAAATAGCATTTACACATAAGCAGCTATATATTAACTATACAGACACTTGGGTTTTAATACAATATCTACAAAAAAGAATTCAATTATGCAATAGACATTTAACAGGAACAGTGCAGTCCATGCTAATAAGAGGTCACTCTTTGAGTAGAACCAATTCTAGGATAGGTGATAGTCTGGGTTTTCATTATTTAAAATCATGTAACTTTGTTCCTCTACTGTACATAAAATTCTTTACATGTCTTTCTAATCACTGATTAGAATTAATAATTTTAAGTCAATCTTATTACAATCCAGTTAAATGCAAAACAAAAAACAATTACATCAACTCATGAGCTGTCAAGTCTCAGGAGGGGACTGCCCATTTGAAGAGAACAAAAATAATAGCAAAAGTCAACATCTGTGCATCATTGCTTGCCATCCAATAAACCTTTGGATAAAGTGTCCAGGGGACTGTTACCTTGGAAAAGGAGATTTATTAACAGGAGGTAAAAGACAACAGCAGTGCTTTTAAGACTATTTGCCAAAGAAACTTAGTCCTCAGAGTTAAGGTGGATACACCACCCCTACAGATCCTGCCTCCTTTGGGTAGGAGATGTCATCCCAAACTGTGTCCTCAGCATTTTCCATGCTCCTCCAGACACCCCTGCAGTTAAACCTGTTGGCAGGGAGGTGTGAGCTGCACAGCACAGGCTGCTCTCGAGGGTCTCACTTCCAGAATAAAAATGCCAAGCCCTTCAAGGCTCCTGTCCTGAGGCTGTTTCAATGCCCTGCCCAGCAAACCTCTCCCTGCAGTCAGAGCCACAGGGCTGAGCCCACTCAGACATGGAATCAGGGAGGAATTGCAGGCCCTGGTGAGAGAAACAGAAGGGTCTGCAGCACTCCAGCCTCCAAACTTCCTTCCACCTGGCACAGCCCTTCCTGCTGGGAGCAGCTTCCTTGGCATCAGTGGCACGTGGTTCTGCTGTGCCCAACAGGAGGAACTTGCACAGGCAGCTCCCAAGGCCCCCTTGGTGGAAAGACTTGCACTGAAAGCCAAGGATGGGATCTGGGGAATCTCCTGAAAATCCACTTCTCAAAATTAGGATCTAGCAAAGAGTCAGGCCTGACCTTCCACTCCCCTCTCCACTGGACACTCCACGGGGGGAATCAAGGGTTTGTTTTACACCCAGTGGCTGTTACATATTGCACTGTTCACAGAGGGCATTTACACCCTCCTGCTCTCCCTGGAAACAGCAGGTTCCTCCAGGAGCAGCACCAAGCACAGCTGGCAGGGCACCCACAGCACTCCTGTGCCTGCAGTGGATGCCTGGGGTGGGCAAAGCTGTTTCAGCCTGATTTCCTCAGCAGAAAAATGCTTTCCCACCTCTGTGTTACGGATTTTCAGCCTCATTCCAGAGTGACCCACAAACACATAAGTTTATAACACAGTCATTTCAACATAGCAGCAAAGACCAGCAAGACACAGAACAGTTTCTGCCAACAGCATTAACAACGAGACAAAAAAACCCCAGCAGGTGTGTAAACTGCAACTCTTGGAAAGACATAAGGAAATTAAACACGTTTCTTCCATGGGTGAAAGCTCAGCCCCCAGCTTTAATCCCTTTTGGAAATATTAAATTGAGAGTCTTTTCCTCCAGCCCTCTAAGTTTTGCTTTAAGACAAAGCGGGGCCAGAAAAATCAATATATATAAGAGATCAGAAAAGTTTAAATTAATTTAAAAGTAGAACCACTAGTGATTGTCAATAAAGTCACAGACTCCTTAACAGTGTCTCCTGGAGACATAGCAGAATCACACCATTATTTTACCCTGATTTACTTCATTGCTTTAAATGTCAATCTTTCAAAATAGGTTACCAAGTGCTGTGTAACTGGGAGGAGGAAAGGAGAACAAAGCTACTGTTGCACAGTCAAACTCCAGGTAGTGCCACTCTTGAAGGCATTCCATGCCAGCCCATGGGATGGATGATGATGAAAGCACTGCTTTCAGAAACATTAGGCAGCTTTTTTGGAGGATTTTGTACAGAAAACCAGTTTAGAAGCCCAATAATAGGGTACCTAGTTGAGTGACAGAGCTTCCCAAATGCCTGGCTCCCTTTTGAAGGAGAGGCTTGAGCCTCCATTTAACACAGATATTTGGAATTGTTACTCTGCCTGTGACAAAGGGATGTGTTTGCACACAGACCTGGAATAAGGAGAGGAGGGAAAAATCTCTCAGAATGAACAACATGCACAAGGGGCAGTTTGAAGAGTATTTTCTCAGGGTGCCAAATGCACATGGACCTGTGTGTGTGTAGTGAGAAAGGTGTTCTCTTTTGACTCCTCTTGGATATTCACACTACACTTAAAGCACAGAACAAACCCAAAAGAAGCTTCCTACCAGTGAAGAAAATGCTGATATACAGTACAGACTGAATTTAAAGCCTGTCCTAAAACCTGCATCTCACACAAGAGGATTCAACAGTGTGAGAGGCCAAATGCCACTAAGGGGCTGCAGCTCCCCACGTGTGTCCCATGAAATGTGGGGGTGTGCTCTCACCATCCCCTCCTTCTGATACCTCAAAAAAGCTTCTTAAACATCACTGAAGGTTCCTGAACTTCCTCTATCCAGAGCCCATGGCCTCAGAGCAGCAAATACACAGAAATGAGATTTTGGGGATGTACCACAGCAGCTGCTTCAGTCCAAGCTCCTCAGCAGGAGTGGGAATCAGGGTCAGGTGTAAGATTCAGTTATTGTACCATTTGGGACTTGCTCTCAAAACACCCTCACACCTCTCTGCCAACAGCCAGCCCCTGTCTGTGCTCAGAAATGTTCCCCTGGGTAACACTGCAAGTGGCATTAGACAGCTCCAGGTTTCTATTCCAACCAAAAGAGAAAGACACTGCTCAGAGATGAAGAACAGAACAAGAGGTGATCAAAATGAAGAGCCATGTCCCAGTGGGAGCCAGGATTTACCTCCATCTCTGCTGGAATGGGATAAACATGCCCTTCAGAAGGGAAAAGCTGCAGCTACACAAACAGAATTGCACAGCAGCAGTTGACCTGTTTCTCTGGAAATAACTTTTCCAGCCTGTAAGCAAGTGCACATCCAGAAGGAAGAGCCACATCTGTCAGCAGGGATGTGACTGAAATGCCCAGGAATCGACTGCAGCTACAAAGTCACTATTGTGATACTAAAGGAAGTAGTAACTTTACAAGTTCTGCACAAGGAAAACACACAGTAGCAAGACTCCAGCACTCCCTGGATAGAATAATATCTAAAAAAAAAAGAAAAAGAAAGAAAGATTGATTTATACTCCCTAGTCAGCAGAAGGTAGCCACAACTTTGTTTTCCACTTGGTTTGCTCCTGCTCCTTTCCAAGCACATGCTGTCTGTCCACTTGTGGGTGCCATGTGTTAGTGCTATGGATGCATCCAAGGAACAGCACTAAAAGGCAGTATCACAGATACCAGCCAACTGTCGTTTTTTCCTTGTAAGAGAAAAAGCAGGGAAAAATAAAAGTGCTCCTATGCATCATCAGAAATTTAGAAGTCGTGTGAAATAATAGTCCTTGAATCAGCCAAAAAGATACACCAGTTGCATCCAAGGAGGTGCCACAATGACCAAAAGCTCGTTAAGATGTGAATATACACCAGCCATTCACAATCCAAAACAAGAGGCNCCGCGCTCCCGCCGCTCCGGGCCGTGTGCTCGGACTCGCTGCCGCTGCCCCCGGACTTGCGGTCCTTCTCCCTGCCCACAGCTCTCCTGCTGTTCTCGCTGGTGCTCCGGTTCGAGCCGCTGCTTTTGCTCCCTGCAGCCCCGCGGGTGGTGGCGGGAAAAGAGCAGAGGAAAGAGCCGTTAGGTCGTCGAAGGCTCCCGCGTGAGGTCGCGGCGCGATGGAGGCCTGAGGTGCTGGTGGCGGGTCGTGGGGTCGGTGAGGGGCAGAAGGACGGGGTGTGCCATGCACGGGGACACGGAGACACCTCAGAGCTCGCACAGTGAAAGCAGCAGCTAAACGACAGCTCCTGGCTGGAATCCATCCATCCCATTGAGCACAGGGAGGGAGGAGCGGGAATGGCGGGAAGAAGCAGGTACTGGGGTTCAAATGAGGTTCAGTGTGATTGTAACTGTCTCTGCCTTGCTATCTTCTACTTTTTCCAAAAGAAACTCCTCTGACTTCTCTGTCATCCCTGGTCTCACTGGACAGACTCACACCCGAGGCCAAAGCCCTGAGGTTTTGCTTCAGTGGGGAGGTTCTTTTAAAACTCATCACTACACTGTTGTGTTGTTGGAGAGTTCTTTAAAAACCAGTTATTTGATGAACTGTTCTACAATGAATCAGCAACATGCAGGATGTTCCCAGGAGAGGCCACTAAACCAATCTGGGAAAAGGATGGCCACTGGAGTGCCAGCTGAGTTGTAGCTACATAAAAACCTCCCTAAACTTCAGAACTGATTTTACATGAAAGTTGGAGGTCTTGCTCTGTTCCCATGAGAGATGGGCTAGGAAGATGTCAGGAGACNAAAAAGCAGGGAAAAATAAAAGTGCTCCTATGCATCATCAGAAATTTAGAAGTCGTGTGAAATAATAGTCCTTGAATCAGCCAAAAAGATACACCAGTTGCATCCAAGGAGGTGCCACAATGACCAAAAGCTCGTTAAGATGTGAATATACACCAGCCATTCACAATCCAAAACAAGAGGCTGGAGAAAAAAGGAAAAAAAAAAGGATAAAGAAAAGATGCCATCGATTTGCTGATATTTAACAATCCCAGGAGATTTTTTTTTTTTGTTCATTTTTGTGGTTTGTCAGGTGGGGGGGTTTTTTTTTGTATTTTTTGTTTTGTTGATTTTTCTGCAACACACTTGCAAACAGGAAGGTGTGACATGCAAGACAGCCAAGTCTCTTCCATTAAATGTTCGACAACGACCAAACCGCCCACCCACCCNCTCACACCCGAGGCCAAAGCCCTGAGGTTTTGCTTCAGTGGGGAGGTTCTTTTAAAACTCATCACTACACTGTTGTGTTGTTGGAGAGTTCTTTAAAAACCAGTTATTTGATGAACTGTTCTACAATGAATCAGCAACATGCAGGATGTTCCCAGGAGAGGCCACTAAACCAATCTGGGAAAAGGATGGCCACTGGAGTGCCAGCTGAGTTGTAGCTACATAAAAACCTCCCTAAACTTCAGAACTGATTTTACATGAAAGTTGGAGGTCTTGCTCTGTTCCCATGAGAGATGGGCTAGGAAGATGTCAGAAGACAGTCCTAAGTTAATTATTTTTTTAAAAAACCCAACTAATCAACCCAAGGAGTACCTCATTAAGTTCATGCCACCTTAGTGCAACATGGACTTCCCAAAAAGGATCCCCAGCCAGCAGAACTCAGCTTTTGAGTTTGAATGAGCCACTGAGTCACTGAAATGGGAAAACCAGAATGATTTTGAACTACAGGTGACCATCCCCTTCTGCAGCTCCAGCTGACAGAGGAGATGGAAACCAGAGTGACCTGGTGTGTGTAGGGGGAAGGTGTGTGTGACATTCCCTGCAGAGTGCAAGGGATGGAAAACACAAAGTCACTGGGCTTTAAGTTATTATTATATTCACAGCCTGAGACTCTGAAGTGGTATTTGCTGATTGTTAGGATCTAACACTGCAGATAAAGGAGAGAATTCCCAAGAAACCCAATTCTAATATTCTATATTGAGAGTGCCCAGTGTTCCAGCACTCTCAGCACCTGCCTGAGACATCTGGCCATCAAGTCTTTCAATAAATGAGCAATGGAAGGCAGATAATCCAATCCATATGAGTGAATTCAGACGAATAAATCAGGAGCAGGGACTATTTATTGATTTTTGAAGAGCAGTGGGGAGCCTGGTGACAGTTTTCCCACCTGAGCTGCCAGTGAGGTACCTGATGCCACCCCCTCTGAGCTGCTGCAGCACAGTCACAAGGGGCCAGGCAGGTTGATATGCCAATGTCACACTACTGCACTACTGTGCATTGAGACAGGTTGAGCATCCAAGACAATTAAAAAGAAAAAAAAAATTAAAATTAAAAAATACAGCTAAACATTTGGGTCACGAGAGTCTAAATGATCATGCTGTGAATTCATTATGGAGGCATTTGAAGCTTACCAATCCCCTAGAGTCAGCCATTCCTCTAGGAATCCTTCAGTCTAATGCTTGCTCAGGATAAAACAAGGGAATAACAGTTACAAACCAAGAAACAACACAGAAGTGTAGTTTCCAAAAGAAGAACAAGGAAATCTTTCAAAATTAAACACCTTGGCACCTTTTGTGAGGCTCTCTACAGCCAGTGACACAGCATGGATAAAACACCATTCCTTTCCTATTCCAGCAGCAGGGAGCAAATTCCTATTGCCCACAGAACCAGCTGCCAAAAAACATCCCCACATTCTTTCCAGTGCAATGTTCCCAGTCCTAAAACCTCTGGATGTTGCTGTGAGCTTCCTCATGGACAGTTCTTATTTTGAGGTAAGGCAGGAAGTGGCAGTTGCTAAAATCTTGTGAGCAAGCTCCTGGTATGAAATTATTTGTGCAATTTTTCAAGATCTAACTGGTTGTGGCAAACAGGAATAAGTTACATCCCAGTTACAGTATGTTCACCATAAAAACACAGAGAATCCTCACCCTTTCTTTATTGGCAGAGTTTTTCCAGAAGCAAAACTCATTCTGGAGGTGATTTTTTAAAAAAGAAATTAAAAAAACAATATCTGTACAGCCAAAAATACTTAATTGTTGTTTATTAAGGTTAAAAATGAATCACAGAATTATGCTAGAGCAGGAAAGGAGGAGGTCAGGCCTTTAATCCATGCAGTGTTATCTTTTTTTCCCTGTCATACATGGCAAGAGAAACTCTCCTCCCTGTGAGCAGTGTTTCAGCCCTGTAACCTCTGGCTGGCCACCTCCCACTTGTCTCACACAAGCAAAGATTGTGATTTTCCTTTTGCCCTGAGCATTGAAGTGAAAGCCAAGAGCACTTTGGTTCTAATCCCTGTTCCATCAGCAAAGCAATGGCTTAATTTGCAGCAGCATCAGCCCCAGTGCTGGCGATTCCTGACTCAGTGGCTGGCAGTTTCCATACAGAGCTGAAAGCCCACTCCACCATGGACACAAACACCTCTGATTAAGTGCTGTTGCACAAAATCCATGCAGGTAGCAAACAAAACCACGAGACAGGCACAGACAGAACGAAGGAACTCAAGCAAATGGTTCGGGATAATGACAGGCGTGGAAATAAAACCTGGATTAACCATCCTACCTTCACTTTGCTGGCTCCCTGCACTGCCACTGCCATAGCTAAAGCCTGGGTCTTGGTATGCTGGTGGGAAACACGGAGGGGGCAGAGGATACTGGTAGGGGTATCCTTGGCCTAATGGCCAGGGAGCAGCAGGATGTGGAAGTGGAGCGAGGGTGTCCTGATCGGAGGCGCCGCTGGAACCGTTGTTCAGGTTCAGTGCAGCCAGATCTGGGGAAGAGACACAAGGTGAAGACTCTGTTCTTACCTGGCAGGTGAGAACATCCCCCTTTTACAGACTGGAGACTGAGTGTGAGTGACAAGTCTGTGCCATCACCAGGAGTAAATCCTGCTTTGCTGAGCAAAGTGCAACGATGAGTTCATCCTCTTCCACGGGCTCTGACTGCCTGGGCCAACAGGAGGCATCAAGCACTTGTCACACAACTTCAGAATAATGACCTGCTCTGCAACACCCATGTGGGAAACCCATAGGATTTATAGAATCTCCCAACAGTCAGGATTGGGAGGCACCTCTGGAGATCATCCAGTCCCACCCTCCCTGCCCAGGCAGGGTCACCCAAAGCAGGTGACACAGGAATGTGTCCAGGTAGGTTTGGAATGTCTGCAGAGAGGGAGACTCCACACCCTCCCTGGGCAGCTGTTCCAGGGCTCTGCCACCCTCAATGTACAGCAGTTATTCCTCGTGTTGAGGACACTGCAAGCACAAGAGACACACACACAGCTCTGCCCTTCCCAGAGAGGCACTTACTGCCACAGAGGTCTCCAAAGACATAATAGCACTGTTCTGAGAAGGTGATTTTGTTCACAGTGTGCCTGAGGTAGCCGTGTTTTAACATGCTGCTGGCGTATTTCCTCGCCTCCCGCCGGTCTTTGAAGCCTTCCACGTGTGTGTAAAGCCAGTCGACCACATCTGCTCCTAAAATGGGAACAGCAGGATGAGACACGGGATCATGGGAGCCAAACTGATCCAGCTGCACACTGCATGAACAGTGACACCCAAAACACACACAGAAAATTTCATTTCGGCACATTTTTCTACTCCTTGAGCTGCAGTAATGAAAATTATGTGGGATTTTCGGAACAGAGGTGATTGGGACAGTCGTGCTCCTCCAGAGGCAGGTGGTAGGTTTTCAAAAGACCTGTGTTCCAATCCCTTTCTCAGCAAAAGGTAACTACAGCCTAGACTGGCTGAATGTTAGCACAATTCAAGTCACAGGTACACTAGTTGTGGTCATTTTAAATCTAATAAAGATGTTTTATTAAGGTTGTGTGGCTGCCTGGAACTGCCTGGAACTGGACCTAGACTGCTAGAGCCACTTGAAAACTGAGATATAAAACTAAGGGTTAAGAACCAGCTGTGTGGGCATGAGAAACCTGCAGCAACTTTGGCTGTCCAAGCTCAAACCAGAATTATTAGTTATTTCCTGTCACACTTCGAGCTCTTCATAAATACCAAGTCAAGGGAATTTCAGAGATCATAGGCAGGAAAAAGGTTCACATAAAGGTAATTTCCTAAATCTATTTCCATGAAGTCACTGGGTTTTTTTTCCCTTCAGCATTCCTTGGATCTACTTACCTATCACTGCATTGGAGATGGTGATTTTTAACCACATCCTGTCCCGAATTTCAAGGCCTGAGTCTGGTAGCTGCATAACCTTGACAATAGTAGCCATGTCACTCTTCACAGTTAAGGGAGATTCTTCTAATTCTAAAAGGAAGAGAGGTTACAGGCTGCTTTGAAATGATCTGAGTCTGAACAGACCTTCTCAGCTCCCAATTTGGATGAAACAAAGATATAGTTTTACCAACAGATGCAGAAAAAAAAAAAGACACAAAGGTTCCCAAATGCCCCCTCATCCATGGCATAAATTACAGCATTTGTACCAATTCTTCAGATTTTGGGCTCTGTGCAACCAGTTTAGTCACTGAAATGCTGAGTCCCCACATGTCTCGACCTCACAGACCAGTTCCAGGCCAGCTCTGCACTCTGTGAATCCACAGACTGGAAGAGGAGGAAACCCAAGGAATTCTCTGACCATCACTTTCCAGTTCACTTTGCCACAAACAGCCCTTCCCACCCAAGGCATCAGTGCACTCTGTGCAGAGCTCTGTGGGACCAGGTTTTTTGGCTTGTTCTTCACTTTTGGGTTAATTGTCAGGAATAACACCCCTCTGCAGGGAGAAGGAGGACAACCCTGTCTCAATTAATGTCTTCTTTTAATTTTTTAAGACTTGGACATCAGCATTCTTGGGGAGAATTGAAATTAGATATGAAATCTTCCAGCATCAGGAGAAAGGAAAGTGGTTTCCTTCAGAAAAACACTTCCAGGAGCCCAGTGGTGGAGCCTTGCAAGTGAACAACTCACCCAACACTACTTTGCCCTGTATCTTTCTTGAAGAACACTTTAAAAAAGCTTCCAAATGCCTCCACAGCCACCACTGCTCCATTCCTAATTCACAATCTCATGGGCAGAGCTGGATCCCCAGAGGCTTCACATTTTCCTCGTCAATTTTTATAATAAAATCAGAAAAGCAGGGCTGAGATTGACCCTGCTGAACTGAGGTTCCTACAGTAGGAATCCAGTTCCTTTAGAATTTCCTTCTGTGCCACACACAGAGGCAAAGTGGCACCTGGTAGTGAAGGCCAGGGTGGTGAATCTGGGTCCAGCTGCCTTGTGTTCTGTGCAGAACTCAATTTTCCTGTCATACAGAAGACAATTATTCCTTGGGTACAGCACCCAGTCCTCCTTCTTGTCCCACCTTCCAGCCCCAGAAAATCCATGTGTGTCTGTTTGTTCTCCAGCAGGAATTCAGAAACCTTCCTCCCTCCCTTCTCCCCATATCACCCACCTTTCAAAAGCACAGGGGAACCAATTTTGTCCTTTTCCACCACCCAAAATTCTGACAGAAGGTACAGCAAGCGTGAAACAATGAAAACTGAAAATGCTTCTTTCCATACATGCACTGCCAATATGCATGAAAATATCCCAGAGCAGCTATGCATGCAGCTTCAATACTTAACAAACTTGGAATAAACACATTTTGCTTTTGCTTTAAGTTAGTTTGGTTAGTGGCAAAAAGCAACATGTTTGTTTGGGGGGAAAAAACCACTAATATTCAAGTAAAGTATGTGGGGAGCAATAAATTGTACTTTCTTGGAGACCTGGGATGTGCAGATAAAGAACAACACTGGCCAAATGGTCAACAACATTTTCTAATTGCTGTACAAAAGTGGAAAATTCTAAGAGGCATCTGAAATGCTCCCACTTTGGGCTGAACTCAGACAACTGTGGGAAGTTTACACAGGTTCTCTTTGTACCTGGGGCCCTGAGGAGCTGCTGCCCTGCTCAGGACAGGGAACAGGGCTGGGCTGAAGGAAGGATGTGAAGCAGAAGGTCACAATAAAAATCAGGGGTACTGGGTGTTTTCTCACCCTCCAGAAAGGAAATACTGTAAGTCACTGGCACAGAAATGAGAAGCTGTCTCCAGAAATGTGGTTCTGCTCCCAAATACCTTTATTTTCAAAGTCTGATTGAGAGGGTGGCTGTTCCCCACTTCCCAATCACAGCACTAAAATCAAGGCACAGAATACATGAATCAAGAGGAATGCTGAGTACAGACTCTTGTTTGACAGCAACCAGCAGATACATTTGATTCCAGCAATCTGTAGTACCTGAAAGGCTGAAAACACATCTTAGGATAAAGCAGCCACCAGGGACAGGGTTCACTTGCTTTCTGCTGCACATGTATTTCCCCTCAGTGGTGCTGCCTGATATCTAAAGAGGCACTGAGCTACCACACCTACAGAAAAACCTTTCCCTTCCATTTCAGTGATGTGTAACTCCAGGAAATATGAGCTTAAAAAATCTGAGGGATTTTATAACCAATACCACATTGGTCTTCAAAATCCTCAAAGTGTTGCTCTTAGTAAAAGACAGAAGGAGTTAATATTCCTTAAACAAATATTTCCAAGATAAGGAACCATGACAGTTTCTTGATTACATGAATATGACTAATTTAGAGACTGCCACAGACAAACTGGGAAAGAAGGCTGAGCTCTAATTTCATACGGGACATTAAACTTATTTTTTGCTTGTTTTAATTTTGAATAATTCTAAATGTATAAAATTCTAAATGTATAAAGAAGTATAAAAGAAGGACATCAGGGGAAGATTTCCTGAAAGATTCCCTAAGTGACAAACTAACATTATTACCCAGTGACCCCATCTGAAGTAAGCCACTTAAACCTATTAAACAGTCAAGGAGGGAGCATCAACCTCTGAGGGCATAAAGCTGGAGGCCTAAAACTGGCCCAGAAAGCACTTTTTCCTGAGAGTGACCCAAACACCTGTGTTAACCTTTGGGCACAGGTTTCCTGCTGCCCACAGGCCTCCCAAGTGTAAGGAAGCATTCAGGGGCCGGGCGGCGGCCGCTCTCATCGTGGCCGGGGAGGGGTTTGGGCACAGCTGGGCACCGCTGGCCCCGGGCACACCCCTGCCCTGGGCTGGCCACAGGGTGACTTACTTTCCGACTCGGGAATTGAGCTTGTTAGTGAGGAGCTGGTAGATGTGGTGATGCTCATGGAGGGGCTCATACCGTAGCGGGGGTACGCTCCCGTCATGGCCGTGGTATGAGAGATCCAGGCCGCGGGGTCGATCGGCCTCACCGGCTCAGCTGCAGGAGGGAGAGACACACAGGGCATCACACTGGCACCACACACTGAGATCCCCAGTGAGCTGGGCTTGGGGTCACACTGGTTTTCCTGGGGGCTCCCAGGGAGGGAGTTCCCAGGGCCTGCACCGGTGTGTGGCATTGGCTGCAAAGGACAGTGCCAGCCCCACCTTCACACTGGGAGCAAACTGGGCTCACCAGCACAGGCACAGCCCAGGGGGCAGCTGTGCTTCTCATGTGAGCACAGAGCTGTTATTGCTACTGGGAAGTTTTCAAACGAGATCATTGTCTGCTGCATTAATTTCAAAAGGCAATGCCATCCCCACCTTCACACTGGGAGCAAACTGGGCTCACCAGCACAGGCACAGCCCTTACCAGGAGGGAGCTGTGTTTGTTACATGAGCACAGAGCTGTTATTGCTATTGAACTATTTACTAAGCCACAAGTTTTAAAACAAGATAATTTTCTGCTGCATTCATTTCAAAAGGCAATGCCATCCCCACCTTCACACTGGGAGCAAACTGGGCTCACCAGCACAGGCACAGCCCTTACCAGGAGGCAGCTGTGCTTGTCACATGAGCACAGATCTTTTATTCCTATTGAACTGTTTATTAAGCCACAAGTTTAAACTCGTGTTTTGACTCTAAAATGAGATCTTTAAACTTTAACTTCAAAATCAGATCTTTAAACTTTAACTTTAAGACAAGATCATTTTCTGTTGCATTAATTTCAAAGGAAAATGCCATCCTCCTCTTCAGACTGGGAGCAAACTAGTTTCACCATCACAAGCTCAGCCCTTACCAGCAGGAGGCAGCTGTGTTTGTCACATGAGCTCATTCTATTGCTACTGAAAGATTATTAAGCCACAAGTTCAAGATTCTTTATGTATAGAAATATATATTTCATTATTATATAAAATATACAAATATTGACATATTACATACTAATATATATTTCAAGATTAATTATCACTTTTGTTTACCTCCAATTTTAAAACTACTCAGTTTAATTTTAAGAAGTGTACATGTGACAAAATGAGAAAGGGTATCTTAAACCCCATCCTACCCAAACAAAAAGCAAACAAACAGTATAACCAAACTAAAAAGAACTGAACTTGCAGGGAATGAAAATCTGTTGGATGCCAATATATTCTAGACCCTGAGGGATCCACAGGAACCCAGCAAAGAGCCCAAATGTGTACTCACCCCTGGGGATGGTGAAATAACTCCTGGGAGTGGGGTCCCAGCATTTGGCTACTGTTAGGCTGATAGGTCTAGGAAGGAGGAAAACAGGTAAGGATGACTCTTAACTTCCCTACAGAGCTGGAACTGCTACAAGAAGTATTTAAACCAAATTTATTCCTATCCAACAGCTGTCAAGTACATTCTGAGAATGTCTTGGAGATGCTTGTTGGAATATTTTCTGTCTGAACCAGTATCAGGATGTTTCTGGTTTTGCACAGATGATGAGCACTATTGGGGAAATCTGTTGAGTGATCAGTTCTTGAGATATTAAAATGGTCATCACATAAACAAACAGTGCTGCTGAAACCAGGCAACTCCTAATTTGTGTTGGTTTTGGCTGGTGCATTGGGACCAGTCTCACTTATCCATCATTTACACTGAGAAGTTCAGGGCTGGGATCAGTCATGCTGGTTCTTATGGAGATCAAAATGCTGATTCTTATGGAGATCAAAATGCTGATTTCTCTGAGGTTTGCCACATTCCAATAACTGCTCCTGGAGGATAAATAGCAGGAGGTTTTGTAAGGAGCTCACCCTGGTTTGGAGACTATTTCCCGTAAAACCCGAACTGCATCGTCATTGCTCATGTTCTCAAAATTGACATCATTCACCTGGAACAGGGCAGAAAGCAGAGGTCAGGCTTTGTGACAGGAAACTTAAAGACATTTTAACTATTTATTTCCCAATTTATTTGCTTTCTAACTGTTTCCACTCCCTTGAGCAGCTGCAGAAATGTCATTTGTCAGAGCACATCCCACAAAGAATTCCCGGTAACAGTCTTTGTGCCACATTTCTCTGAGTTTGAATTAAATCTAATAACTGATTTCTCAGCCTGGTGGGATGCCTGAGCTGAGCCACAGCCAGCAGCAGGTATTTTGGGATGCTGTGGGGCACACACCAACCTGCAGGAGCATGTCCCCTGGCTCGATCCGACCATCCGCTGCCACCGCCCCTCCTTTCATTATGGAGCCAATGTAGATGCCACCATCACCCCGGTCATTGCTCTGTCCTACAATGCTGATTCCCAGGAAATTATACTTTTCTGTATGGATAGAAAGTGGAGGAGGGGGAGGGAAAAAAGCAAACAGAGTGATTGGAATGATAGTGAAGAGTTAACACCAGGCTACTTCAGCTTTGTAAAATCAGCTCTGTCCACACGTCAGCTGGGCCAGGTTTGACTTACAACGACCTCAGTTGCCCTACAATGATCTCAGGTTGCCCTAATGGGGAGTGAATGCCTGGCCCCTTCAGGGAAATGCTGCTAAAGACATTATTTTTTTCATACAGGATAATGAAAAGTTACATTCAGAAAAACAAGAGAAACAACACTGAAAGGACATGTCTACACTTGGAAATTAGGCACTCCATCAGCATTAAGCAATGTTTGTTCCACATGTCAGAGTGGCAGGAAGGGTTTGGTGCTACTGAAAGGTGCTGAGTTAATTGGCAGCTCTGCACATTCCTGTCTGGCTGAACAATGAAACACAGGAGCAGCAGAGACACAAACCTCCAGTGCCCTTCCCCTCTTGCTCCTAACAATGTCTGACCCCTTCACAAGAGCAGAACTCCACATCCACCCCCTTCCCTGGAAAAAACACTGATCTGCTTGTGCAAATGGCTCAGAAACACCCAGTTCTGGACTGGAAATCCAGGCACAGTCAACTCTCAGCCAGTCCCTTTAGTCCACCTGGCATCCTTTCAAACCAAGGGGCTTTCTCCTGGCTCCAAAGGCCACCACACCCTCACAAAATACATCTCTACCCCTTGAAATTCATCATAAAAACCCATGGCTTATGCTCTTACCCATGTTGAGTGTGACAGTGATGATATTGAGGGACATGGTGGAATCAGTGATGCTGCTGAACGAAGACGACTGCAAAATACAACAGAAAATTCTCAATGGCTCCAAATAAGACAATTAAAAGAGCTATTCAGGATTAACTCATCAAACCTAACTCATTAGGTTTCCATTTGGAAGGCAGCTAGAAACTACTGTGGCCTCCTCAAAATTATTCTTCATTCAGAATCTGTAATGGAAAGAAATCTGAACACACTCTGCCCCTTCCCCAAAGATTTGTTCACAAAACACACAGAGCACATTCCTATATTGAGGTTTCTCAGCTGAACTTCACCTTGAATCATTTCTGCTTCCTGACTGTGACTGACAGGCAAACATTTAAATCCTAAAGTGCCCAGTGCAGTGTGAATTATTGCACCCACAGCTCCTCCCTGAAGAGAGACAGACACTCCCCTGCCTCCAGAATTAAATACAAATGTGCTCATCAAAGATCTTCTCAAACACTACCCCAGCTCTTGTGATAAAATGTGTGTGAGCTCATCGTTTAATGTGTGAAGACTGATATTTATGGGAGAACAAAACAGTTACTTCAAGAGCCTGTCACTGGGGATGCCCTCATCCTGCTGCCATGGGACTGGCACAGAAAAGGGAAAAGACTTGAGATTTCCTATAAACTTGGATTTCTCTTTCCAGCAGAATGCAGACCTCAGGGATTTATACACCAGGTACCCCTTCCCAAATTAATGGAGCTTCTCCTGCAGAGACTGGTCTTGGAAAAGACAAGAACTGAATCCCTGGATTCATAAAAGGAGAACAACTTGACTTCGGTGCTGCAGAACTTCAAATGTAGAGATTTAGCCCAGACTGGAGCCAAAGGGAGCCTTTCCAAAGAATTCAACAGGCACAGACCTGTTCTGGAGCCTTCCTAATTCAACAGCTACACAGAAATCACGGTTCACCCCCTTGGAAAAGGACGGGGCCAACGTTACCCTGTCGATCTGCCGCATCCTTTGTTTCCTCCTCCTGCGTTTGTGTTTCCTGATGAGCCGCGATGAGGTGCTTTGCTCCGTGGAGCTGCTCAGCCTGAGGGAAAGGGAGAGCAAATGTCAGCCCTGCAAAGCTCAGCCACCCGCATTTCCCTGCCCCAAAAATCTCCTTCCTTCACAAAGCAGGACAGAGTAAATCCTGACCCCCTCAGCCGGTTTACAAAAGCACAAAGATTCCAGAATGGATTGGAGTGTAATTTATTGCTTTATTTTGGGAGCAAATCTGAGTGCAACCCTTAATGCCAATTTTTATAAGTCTTCTCATGGTGCTGTGTTTTCTTCCACTGTTAACAGGAACTTAAACTGGACTTGAATTCAGTGAAATAAAATACAAATTAACAATAACTACTACCAACAGTCACAGAGGAACAGTGAATATGATTTACCTTCACATATTCTGTTAGTTTATTCTGTCATTTCAAACTTGGAGGACCTATATGTGCCACATTCTACATATAAATCCTTAAGATCCCCCTAAGTGTTCAGAGCTTTAATAATCCTCATTTTACAGAGAGTGGAATGAGACACAGAGAGACATAAATGGATTTGCCCAAATTAAATTCAGGAGCCTGGAAGAAAGCCTAGATTTCTAAGATACCACTATAACACCACAGAGATATCCTTGCTCTATTTATTATGTTAAGAATGTAAAAAAAAAAAAGAGATACAAAGTAATGTTCCATCATTAACCAAGATTAAAAAATCCAACCCTGAGCAAGGCAAGGGACTGAACTGGCACTGTCACAAAACAGAGCCAGGTTTCTTGCCCAGGCTCCACATTCTCCAAAATTCCAGCCACATGCAGGGATGTGGGAATACCTCAAGCAAAAGAAGATCCCAGAGTTTGGTGCCCACCAGGCTGGGAAGCCCATGGGGCACAAAGTGGGGTGTTTTCCCCAAGGACACTGAGCTGGGTGTTGCAGAAGCTGGAGCTGCTCACAGGGTGTGAATCTCCTGCCATTCCCTTTGAGTTCACAGAACTATTCCAGGCACGTTCACCTCACACACTCCCTGCTCCCCTCCCTGCAAGGCAGATGAATTTAAAGAGCCAAGAGGTGGGATTTTTAAAAGAGATCAGAAATTTGATAATTCTCAGCTCAAAGCACCTGGTTTGTGAGGCTTTACCTTCCCAACAGGAAAAATAATGAGTCTCAGATGCAGGGCTCCCACAAGTGGACTTGTTCAACACTCACCACTCCTCCTGAAAACACCAGCAAAGATTGACACAAATCCCTCTTCTAAATTTTATTACCAATATTCCCCCCTTCCCTATTTCCTCTCTGATTTCAATCTCTCCTCTCCTCTCCCTGAATATCTCATCAGTAGGATTCAGCTCAAACTTTGCAGCACACAACAGTTTAGGAGAATCTGAGCAAAGGCAAGGCATGTTGCTCTTTGAGACAGGAATTTTCTTTGAAATGAAACCAGCAAAACCAGAGTTTCTTGGCAAATCTCTGAACTTGGTTTACCAGGTGATAATATGTGCAAAGTGAAGTTCTTCTCTCTGTGGTTTTTTTTCCATTCTACTCAATATTAAAGTGGAAGAATGGGAATCAGTTCCTTAGAAAAGCTCCAGATCCAGATGACAGACAATATTCCAGTGTAACTAGTGGAGCTAAAACAGCCTCTCATGCTAATTACACAAAATTGATGATCAGAAGGCACTGCAGAAATAGATTTATCCCCATTTTCATTTAGCTGTGCTGCACTTCCTCATCTCTTCTTGTAATTTCTGTTAAATCCATAATGCATCCTTGCTGAATCCTCCACACTTTAGGAGTATCTGGATATTAAATTATTATTCTAATGAGGAATAATATTTTGCTCTCTGAAGTATTCCCAGAAATACTGAGTAAAAGTTATTATTACAATTTGATGAGCAAGACCAGATGGTATATTTGAGCTTTTGAGACAAATAAAGTGCAAAGATGAAAACCAGATCTGGAATCATCATTATCAATGAATTTCCTGCACTGGCTACTGCCCAAACCCTGACTGCCCTCCTAACACAAATGCTAATAAATCCCACAGAAGACATTTTTTAGAAGAATAATAATAATAATTTGACCAATCCACAATCCCCAAAGGAAGGGAAAAAAGGTAATTGTTAAAGAAAGCTTATCCACACAGTTTAAAAAGAAGGCATGTTAATTTCTTAAATTAGAAATAAACCTAATTAATTTTTTGCAGCAAATTATTTTAGTTACATTGAACTTGGAATACCAATTGCAAGTTGCTGACAATAATCCTACAGCTGCAGATGTCATATCTGTTAGACTTTTATTTGCTTAACAGAAGCCAGAAATAAGACTTTTACTATAAAGTTCACCCTGAACTCCCTACAGTAACCTGTACTCAAACTCCTACCTGCAAACAACAGAGCATTCAATCATATCATACTTTGAAAATAAATAAATTATTGTAAATTACTGTACTGTGATATAATAAAATCAGATATTACATCAAGTTAATGCACCAAAATAAACCAATATTCTTTCTAACTGAATGCAACAGATTTTCCTTCTGGGAAATACTCATTCTGGGAATAGCCCAACTCAGCTGCACTGCTCCAAATTAGAAACAAACCAATATCAAACATACACAGTCAGAAAAGCATCCTCAACATTACAACCTCTCTCAACACAATAACATCCTTTACATCTGATTTCTTCCCTCAGTGGCCTCTCCCCTGTACAACCTCCTTCCCAGAGCAGGTTGTGACACCAGAGTCCCTCAGCTGAGCCAAACTTACCCCCTTCCTGCCCAGGCTGCCTCCAGCAGCTCTGGAACATTCTGGATTTGCTACTTGCCTGTGTTTGCCTCTGCAGAAAACTTCTCCCTGCCAGCACAATCTCTCATCTGCCTGAGAACACCATCCCTGGAACACAACAGCATCCCTTGGAGCATTCCATGGAGTGGTTCTTCCTGACTGGCTGGCCTGGCAGCTATTCCAGGTGCCAAAAACTCCTCCAGCCTCCAAAGGCTGAGCAGCAGCTTCGAAGAATCTCTTTATTCTCAGGTCAGATGCAGCAAGTTTGACTTTATTAAGGTTTAGCTGGGTTTTCCTATAATGTGCTTCAGTGGCCACCCTGCCTGTGCTGATCCTGCCCCACTGCATTGCTGGCTGCCATGGGAATGATTAATTTATTTACCAGAGACCCAAATCAGCTGCAGGGTTGTTGTTGTTTTTGTGGGCTTCGTTTTGCAGGGAGGGAAGGAGCTTTGAAGCCCTGAAGGCTTTGGGAAGGCTTAGAGTGCATTCAGGTCAGGTACTGAGCTTGCCAACCCTTTATGCACATGAATATCCAGGTGAAGCACAAAGCATCCAGAAAGGTAATTTTTTGTATCTTCAGGTGTTGGCAACTTCATCATAGAATCGTGGAATGGTTTGGGTTGGAAGGGAACTCAAAGATCACCTCATTCCAACCCCCCTTCCATGGGAAGGGACACCTTCCACTTCACTGTAACTGCACAATAAGTTCTTGAAAATAATTCAGGACCAAATCTTCATTTAGTTACCCCTTCAACCCTTTGGTAACACAAGGCCTTTAAGCAGAATTTGGAGGAACTGCTGTTCTTCAGGAGGTCTTTAAGCTCTGACCAACTGCAAGACCAAAGAGATCCAAGTTCAATAAGCTGATCATGTTTGCAAACACAGCAAGGGGTTCAGTATCTCCAGGATCTCTTGGCTGTTTCCATTCTATCTAGAATTTAAAATTGTTATGTCATACCTTTTGGTTTTAGGTACAGATCTTTGTAACCTTGTTGTTCTCTGACAATTCATAGAAATCCGTGATGGGTTTTCAGAGCTCATTAGGGTGAACAACAGCTCTAGAGACAGTGCATGGAGAATGAACCAGGAAAGGCAGGAATATTTGTTTTGATTAATTTCACATCCTTAAAAATAAGTATTTTAAATCTGAGAAATGTAATGGCTTAGAAACCTTTCACTGAACAACAAAAATATCTCTAGAGATTTACAAGGATGTCCTGAAATTGAGAGATTTTTGCAAAAGTCAAAAAATAATTCACACTCTTGTCTTCCAAAAAAAGAAAGAAAGAATGAAGAAGCCACAAATACATGGCAACCCAGCCTGCCTTTGCAACACCATTAACTTTGATGAATTCCTGTACTGCTCAGACTATGCAATTACACAGGAATTCCTTTATAATTCAGCTCTGGTGAAGTGCACACTTATTAGGAACCTATGCTGAAAGTATTTTATTATAATATTCACACCATTACTTTATAAATAGATGGGCAGTTGCACACGGCTTTGATCTTAAAATGTGCCCATTCTTGCTATTAAAAGGAAAGGATAGGATGAGAATTTTTCTCTTTATTGGAGCAGTGGCTACAGCCAGTTTGGCTAGTGACCCAAAAACTTGATTCTTAGAGCAGAGATTACACACAACACAATATTATTGATGGTGGTCAAATCATAATCACAGGCAAAAAAAAGAAAGAAAAATTTATAAAGCGGAAAGAGAGAAAAGATCTAAACCACCAGCCAGCATCAGTCCCAGAAAAACCCAGAGACAGAGTGGAAAAGCCTGGAAAGAGCTTCCAGAGGCTTTCCCAGCTTTCCCCAAGCCCCACCTGCTCGTGTTGTCGTCGCCGTCGGAGTCGATGAAGCTGCTGGACTCGAGCTCACTGCTCAGCACGGAGGGGCTGTCGTAGCCAGGGGGGTGTTCCCGCTGCCGCTCCACCTTTGGGTGCCCGTTGAGCCGAGGGGCTGCCAAGGGAAAGCACAGGCAGCCACATCAGGCAGGGCAAGGGCAGGGAAGCAGCAGGACTGTGTGTTACGGTGCCTTCTGTGGTGGCTTCTCCTCAGACCCTGCTTTAGCCCAGGCTGGCTCACAGCCACCTCTGAGGGCTCAGGGCAGATGTCTGGGCACCAGAGCACCAAAGTCTCTCCACTTCAGAGCTCGGGCACTGCGGGGACTCTGGAGCCACTAGTTAGGGGGTACGTCCTGCCACACACCTCGCAAGAGGCTTCTGGAGTGTGGGCAGTTC